>VZTF01004030.1:1565767-1629644 GCA_013397755.1 Cnemophilus loriae
GTCGAGGTGGAGAAGGAGAGCGCAGACGAGAATGGGTGAGCTCAGGCTGGGTGGGCGCCGCGGGGCTGCGCCGCGCACCCTCCGTCCCCTCCACCCCGCGGAGCCCCGGCACCCCCGAACCCCCCGCGGTGACCGGTGTCCCGCTGCTCCCCGCAGGAACCTGAGCTCGGCCGCGGGCTCCATGTCTCCCTCCACCACCTCGCAGATCTTGGCCAGGAAGAGGCGCCGAGGGGTGAGTGCCCGCCGGCCGGCCGCGGCTCCCCGCAGCCCGGCACGGCTCCGCTGACCCCCGCTCTCTGCCCTAGATCATCGAGAAGCGCCGCCGCGACCGCATCAACAACAGCCTGTCCGAGCTGAGGAGGCTGGTGCCCAGCGCCTTTGAGAAGCAGGTAGCTCCCAGCGACCCTCCACGCTGCCCCCCTCCATCCCTTCCCGGGAGGGAGCGTCACCCCTCGGTAACGCCTCTGGTTCTGCCTAAAACGTTTCGTGCCTTCCCTTCTCTCCTAGGGATCAGCCAAGCTGGAAAAAGCAGAGATTCTGCAGATGACTGTCGATCACCTGAAAATGCTGCATACAGCAGGAGGAAAAGGTAAAGTTTTGTGCGTGACAGAGTCAGCCGCCCTGCAGGGAGGCTGCTGTGAGAGCAGCGCATTCCCGAGCATTGGCAATGCTTGCAGAAAGTGAGCGGCAGCTCTCTTATGTTTCATCAGGAATTAGGGACCTTCTCTGCTTGACAAGATTTGTGGCATCACTAGCGCTGAAAGGTTTTGCCGTGCTAGCTGTGGGTTTTTCTAGAGGAGAGTTGCTGCAAGACTCTCTAGTAGTGTGTCAGCACTGTGAAGTGAATCAGCTTTTGGCAGCTTGGAAAACTGTTATTATTGATGTCTAATGCTTATTTCCCTAACTTTCTGAAAGTTGAGAACAGAACCAGGAAAAAATACAGGATGAAATAAGTGGTGAAAAGATTTAGCAGAAATGCTGATAGGCACTTCTAAGAAGAAAGTGCTTTGCCTGCTTAAGTCTCCTCTGATAAGTTAGGACTTGTGTTTCTAATGAATTTCAGTGTGCTGTGGTTTTACTTGCACAAGGGAGACATGGAAAGAACAAAAATACTTTCCTCCAGTGTCAGTGAGCAATTTCAGTTTAAAAATGGCAGTCTGTGACTGGTCTTGGGACTTGCAGCATCACAGCACAGATATAAAAGAAAAGCTTGTTAAACAAAAAAGGAAGGAGAAAAAAAAAGGAGCTTGGCAGCTAGTCTATGGTTGGGAATACTAACCACATCCAAGTGAAATTTGCTTATAGGGGAGGGTGGAGTGGGGAGGCTACTCGTAGACAATGGCTAGAAAACAACATCTTAAGACTTCATTCTCTGTTCTTTTAGGTTATTTTGATGCTCACGCTTTGGCTATGGACTATCGGAGTCTAGGATTTCGAGAGTGCCTGGCTGAAGTTGCTCGATACTTGAGTATCATAGAGGGTCTGGATGCCTCTGACCCTCTGCGAGTTCGACTCGTGTCTCATCTCAACAACTACGCCTCGCAACGGGAAGCAGCGAGTAGTGCACACACTGGCATTGGACACATTCCCTGGGGCAGTGCCTTTGGACATCACCCTCACATACCTCACCCGTTGCTGCTGGCTCAAAATGGGCATGGTAATACCAGTACTACAGCATCTTCCACAGAACCACATCACCAGACCAGAATTGCTGCCCCACATGCTGAAACTTCCTCACTCAGAGTGCCCCCAAATGGCAGCGTTGGACCAGTGCTCCCTGTGGTCACGTCTACTACCAAACTGTCTCCTCCTCTTCTCTCCTCCATGGCATCTCTGTCTGCATTCCCCTTCTCGTTTGGCTCCTTTCATCTGCTGTCCCCCAGCGTGCTGAGCCCGTCTACACCAACGCAGTCAGCAGCGCTCAGCAAACCGTACAGACCCTGGGGGACTGAGATTGGTGCCTTCTAAGAACTGACTCTTTAGCAAGGGTGGGAAAGCCTATAAACCTAGCTGAGCTGGGTTATGCCACCCTTAAAGTTGAAGTTCTTAGTAGCTGGGACAAAGGTACAGCTTCACTTTAACTAAGTTTGTCTAAAAACTGTCTCATTGGATTTTTCTTTTTGTTTTCTACATTTTTGTATTAACAGGTTGTTTTGGTTTTTTTTTAATAGTTGCTGAAGTTGTCCAAAAATAAAATTACAATAGTGGTTTGTTAACACTTGTGTTAGATCTCTGCTGAGCATTTAAGTCACTTTTGTAAACAGTTTGTTTCAAATGTTTCATTTTTCCTGAGTACATCAGACTGACTTTTTATGAAGAGATACCATCTATCATTGTTAGCGATGGCCTAGTTTTGTTATTAATTTTTCCAAGACCATTCTTCTCAGCATTTGCAAGCTGTTTTTGTTAGTATTTTGACACTGAGATGTTCTATAAAGAGTTACTCTTTTTGTAAACTGTATTTGAGTCTTATATTTCTGAGCAAAGCGTTGACAAATCAGATGGACCTGCTTGACCAGCTTTATCTGAGAGCCCAGTTCCTCTTCTGAAGCCGTTTGGTGTATTTGGCAATCTTATTCTAGTCCCTAGTAGACATTTACTCACTTCTTAGAACCACTACACTACTTCTTCCACCGAAAGGAGCTGCATGAGTGGGGAGGGTGCAAAAGTCAAATTGTACACTGTATTGATGGTGAGTTTAGTTGCTGGGGAAGTTATGGGAATTAAAGTTGTCACCTGCAGTAATCTCCCAGCTGGAGCTGGTCATATGTATCTTCATTTCATAGGGCCAGATTCTGCTTTGAGTTACAGTGGAGCAGTTGTTCTGCTAGCCTGAATTCTTGGGTATCTGAGGTCAGACTCTTCTCTGTGAGGTTCAAATTTTCAGCTGAAATGATTGATGCTGGTATTTAAATAGCCAATGGAATGGTACAGTGGGAACCTGTTCAGTGCATAGCCTTGTTGCTTAACAGATGCATCCTAACCATGTGATTTTTCTATTGTGTGTTAGGTGCAGTTCAGTGCCACTCCTCATTTTGTAAGGGTTCTGCTGTGTTCTTGTGTGCCTGAGAGTGTGTGCATGTACATATATTTTGCTTGATTTCATGAGAATCTTAATCCGAACAGGTTTATCGAGTGAGTTCCACTGGAAGGGGTTTGCTCTTGTATCTGTGTTGTGGCTAAATAAAGGAGAAAGAACAAAGTATTTTAAATGACATGCTTGTCTGATATATATCAGTGGAGAATTCTATGCCTGTGGATGTCACGGGAGATGTTGAACAATTGCTACTTAGTCTTGCTGTGGGCATTTGTATTTACTCTTTTCTCAGATATTATGGCATATGTAGCTATGCTAGCTGAGTGCATGAAGAACCACAGTGCCTTGGAGTAACAGTCAAGGGAAGGAAAAGGTAGGATTTCTTTTGCACATCACTTTTATGTGCCTGGCAGTGTGTGGGCAGATAGTGAAGATATCAGGGTTTCTGATGAAGAGGTTAAAGCTGCACTGAGCT
This sequence comes from Cnemophilus loriae, assembly GCA_013397755.1. Lineage (NCBI taxonomy): Eukaryota > Metazoa > Chordata > Aves > Passeriformes > Corvidae > Cnemophilus > Cnemophilus loriae. Next base: position 1,569,280 of record VZTF01004030.1, read on the forward strand.
TGAATATTCTTAGTGATTTGTATTGACATGAAAAAGTGAACATCTTTACAAATATGAAATCCTCTTCTGTCTAACTCATGAAGTTGTTATCTGTCCTATAGCTCTGGAATGAAGTTTTGTACGTTGCAGTGAGCTTCAGATCACATTCAGTCCATTAGTGCAGAATCTACCCCAGATCTCCAACTGATCCTATATTTGTTACTGAGTGGTACCAGCAGTGTCTAACACCTTTGCTTGAAGTAAAAACCTGCCAGGGTTACAGGTAGATAGTTTTTCTCCTGATGCAGTCCGTCCTGCCTGCAAATCTCAACCTGCAGAACTTCTGGAAGTACTTCTCTCCTTTCCTGCACATTTGAATTTATAGTACACTTGTTTTGGTAAATGGCACATCCTTGTTTGGATTTAGCGCTGCCAGAATAGCAGAAAGAACTCGGCCCTGTGGGAGACGAGAGCTTTGTTTAAAGAGGGGCTCTCAGGCCAATTAAGGAGTGGCATTGATGAGAGACTTTCTCGGAAGAAGGATTGCTGTGAGGCTGGAAAGAGCGGGAGAGCATTCAAGTGCGTAACCTTGTTTTACCTTCCTTCTGAGGCTGTAGGGGACCACTGCTAGAAATGAAATGCAAAACACTGTGGGAGCTAGAAATACATAGGTGTTATTAAGGAGAGATTATAGAGCATAGTATTTCATGTAGAAACCTGAAATAGGAGGCTGTAAAATTCCAAATCCAGTTTCCTTTCATAGTGTGTATTGTCTCCTGTTTAATTATGCTCTGCCCTGTCCCTAACAGGTTTTTATAGCAAATTAACAACTCCTACCTAGAAGATTGCTATAGTGCATGCAACTATTCTTTAGATCTTTTAATAAATGGCAATGCTTCTCAGCCTTTTAATGGTTATTTCATTGACATTCAAATGACTTTGCCTCCCTCTAAATAGCTGGCTCTTTTGTGTAGAAAGACCCCTATAATTATTTTTGTCCCACTGTCCTATCCTTGAATGGACTTCAGAAGCAGAGTGCAATAAAAGTTTCACTGCTGGTGTTTGTCTCTATATCCACTGTCTTCTCTTTCTATTACCAATGACAAAGATATTAATGAAAAGTACTAATTTTATTCAATTTTGCATTAATTCTATATTAATTTTTAGGGGTTCAAAAATCTACTGATTGTTATCATAGAAAGAGATTAATGAATTTTAGGAACTCACAAAAACTAGTAATTCAAATGGGAAAAGCATGGCCCAGAAGCTAAAACACCAGGGTTGTAAGTCCAGGGCGGCTGCTAACTTTATAAATCTGTCTTGGCAATCACTTAATGTATATCTGTTTTGCCAGCAGTGAAACAGGTATGGCAGTGTTTGGTCTCCTTTCCTCAGGAGGCAGTTGTAGTTGGAAATTTTCTGTATGAATGATAAACGCTGTTATTTCTCAAAAACTACAGTTCTGAGATGTTCTGCTGTTTTTCTTTCCTACAGGATGCTAGGTTTCCAAAGACAAACTGAGAAAAGCAAAATAAGCTTGCTTCTCTAGGCAATAGGTATCTCCGGAGTCCAAAACATTTACTTGTTTACCCTATTGCAAAAGAGCAATTCAGGAGCACAAGCTTAACCAGAGGGATGCTGGAAAAGAAAGGAAATGCATATGTGTCTTGATCCCATGACCCCCCCCGCCACCTTCAATTGCTTTGGGTGAAATGTGTCCATCTGGAAATCCTCAGGGTAAAGCTTTGTGTAGGATGTGAGATGATGTGGTACTCCATGTAAGCTAATACTATCTTCCTTTATTAAGGAAGCTGGATTTGAGTGCAGAATAAATTTAAAAGGCTGGTAAATGCTGCACAGAACCAGGTACAAACCTCTGGAAATCCATTCTGTGTTTTGGCGTAAAGGAATGGCTGATGAAAGTGACATTTTTTAGCTTTTGGAAAGAAGCTGTCAGTAGTTCTTAAGACACTTTCTGTTCAGCACTCCTGTCCTAACACTAGTAGCATGACAGAGTTTATTAGGATCATGCTGAAAACCCCATGAATCCTGCCTATTGCTCTCTTCACTCACACATCAGCATGTGAGTCCCCAGGTGACAGGAGCCTTCCTAGACTATTGCATAGTGGTGGGAAGTCTGCCAGGTTTTTTTTTTTCCAAGCAACAAATAAGCCCAAGTGAACACAGATAAACTGAAATCCTTCTTCCTGTTTTATATTGTGTGCGTACTCACAAATGTTTATTGCCAGAAACTCCCAGTTTGGATTGCAACATGCTCTACATGGAGCTGGAATTCTCTAGTGAATAATGTGGAGGTCATGGGCTTTGTGCTGGAAGGCAACAAAAATTATTTACAGAGCCCTTTTCTGAGGCCTAACATGAAAGGATGCAGAGATGGATTGTGGTATTTGTGACCCAGTACACTAAGGCACGAATTTGTTCATGTGTTAAGCAGCCTACCTGACCTCGTAGGGTCTGTGTGTACTTTGCCTGTAACTGAATGACTTTCTCTCCACTTGCCCAGCTTATAAATAAAAATTAGAACAGTCCCTTTCTTCTGGAGCCAGAAGATGTGGGCATTGACTCATGCTTGCAATATAGTAGCGTGTCTGCAGTCATAAATGTCGAAATGCTGGTGCCTAGTAAGATACAGATCCTTGAAGGTGTCTTTTGGGAGTCTGAAGTGTTCATTTGGTGAAGGCTTTTATTAAGGAAGTGCTTGCGTGTTATATGTTGTTCTCTCTTATTCCACCTAGTCCTGTGAAATTTTTTGTCTAGCAAATTTTACTGATTATTCATACAGCTTGAAGGAGTGGACCAAACTGCCTTGCTCTGACCCGTGCTGTGTGCAGTCTGCCCAAGCCTTCCCAGCAAAGTTCATAGACAGAGGTCCTCTTCCAGCTGTTTTTAATTTTTTTTTTATCTCAAAAAACCATGTAACACAGCTGTATAATGCAGGAGGGGCTTATCTAAGTGCTCAGGACAGCTGAGCAGGGGGGGCATTCTGCCCTGCTTATAGACCCCCCTAACCACATTACATTGTTTGGACCTTTTCAGAGTCTTTTACCAGGCTGCTCATTTCAGGTGAAACCTCCTGGCAAGGAAGGGGGGGAATAGCTGGAATCAGTTCTGCACATCTCCTGCTCATTGGGGCAGCCTCAGCGCGGGGAGGACTTTCAGATCAGACTTTCAGAAAAGCAGATCACGCTTTTCCCTCTGCGCTGAAGAGACTTCTTGGAGCTTTCCAGGTGGCTTCTCCAAGGTAAGCTGTAAAGTCTAGGCACAAACATTAGTAACAGGTTAAACAGGTGTGTGCATTTCTCTGTTTTGCTCTGCTTTCACAGAGGAAAGGATGGTGGGAGTAGGAAAGCTGGTGAAGCAGCTCTGCGAGAGAATGGCAGGAGAAGGAAGGAAGGCTGATCTGTAGGATCAGAGGAAAACTGAGGCGTGAACAGACGAATGAAGAGATGCATTGTTTGCATTGCCTGTGGCAAAAATACAGAAATACCTGTAATCATATGAAAAAATAAGTTGCATGCCAGTATGTAGAGGATTTAGAGAGAGGAAGGTAGTACTCAGTATTCATAATTTTTCTCAGCATGAGCAACATACAAAGAGTGAGGCATGTTTTTAAAAACCTGTAAGGTGCTGAAACAAATGCATGTGAATGTCTTCATCGAATTTGATGGGTCATCCTGCTGGCTAGGGAGAAACCAGGGCTAGATGGACTATCAGTGGCTGTATGAATGCATCATAGTGTGGTTTACTGATTGCATTTGTACAATCTGGTCAAGTAAGTGTAAGGAGCTCGAGGAGTTAAAGCATGAGAGGGGGCTTGACCCAAGGTGACAGAGAATTTGAGGCATCAGAATAACTAAGAAGAGCACCTAATGCCTGGCAGCCTCTTCCACAAACCCTTCAGTCTTCATCAGGAGTTACCACCTAGCTGTTAGTGCTGCCACTTAGCTCCTGGTTTTGGTATGGTGTTTCTCAGCATGGATTAGCCCTCTATGTAGGTATGAGGTCTCCTTCACTGTTACATGAGTACGGCAGGTGCATGTTCTGACCAGTAGTGGAAAATGAGCCCTTCTAGTGAAGGCGAGTATGGAGCCTCCTTCTGAGTCAAGGGACATCTGGTAGAGAGAACACAGAACTTCTTTCATGTTATGTATCTGCCTTAGATAGTGCTGATACTGACTGGGTAATCTTCTCATTGTCACCAAGCCTGCCTTCTGTAACAGCAGAGGCCATTTCAGAGGCTGCATTTCAGTAGCAAAAGATGAAAAGAGAAAAAATGTCATTCGTTGCTGTTCAGTGATGGTTATGTGAAAGTTTGTGGGATTGGATAGTGATTAAAAATGTAGGAAAGGGAACTGAAGTGTGTGCTGTAGGAATTCCTTTACATGCTGCACAGCAGGTATATCTGTTTTTTACTTCATCAGGAAAACATTGATGTGATTGAACAATGTTCCCTGTATAATGTAGATGCCTAACTGTCTGTAGATTGCCCCTTTGAGTTTCTCTGGGATTCATTGCGTCTTCTGTTAGGAGGAAATTATCAACAACAAGAGGAAATCCTGTACTAGTACTGAATAGTCCTTATTTTAAAGGTACTTCCCTTCTTGTGGGAATTGTATATAATCAGAACAACACTCCATAAAACAGATGAATTATTTTAGAAGGAGACAGGTCAGCCTTTTATTTAAAAGGTCTGACGTTATTGTACATAAGAAAATCAATTGTTAGAGTGGATGACATTCTTCCACTAGCTGCCTGTGCTTCCCAAAGGTGGGGCAAAGTTTAAGGCATTGGTAACAGGAAGCCTGGGCTCCTTAGAGACTTTCATGTTTTGTGGAGCACGCAATGACAGAATGACTCTTTTTCTTCCTCAAAATAACAGCAGGAATAAAAATGATTAAACTTTACCCTGTTAAGAATTGGAATAGGTGAAGATGCGAATGGTGCACATACCTGTGGGCCAAACCCACATATCCACTAGGTTGGTGTGGGCAGGGGAAGGTGCATTAGTCAGTGTCGTGCTATAAATGCCATGCAAGCAGAAAGAGAAGCTCTTTTGAAGACAAGCCTTCCAATAGGCTTCCAAGATCTGGCCCTCCGTACTTCAGTCCCAGCTGCACAGACCTTCCCCACCACATAAACCAGTATGGGCTGAGCAGGTGGCAGGTGCAGGTCCCACACAAAGCCAGGGGCCGAACTACCACGTGGCTATAAATATGTCCTGGGATTTGGGGCACCAAACCAACCAAGCACACCGAGAGGTGTGATTGTAGATGTAGAGCTAAATGGTTGGCATTACCTCACCTGTTAATTCCATGCCTGTTTCAAAGGAGACTGTTGAAATCCCACGTACTCTCCTCAACCAGCCTTGAAGCTGTGAGAGCCCTGATGATTAAGGTACTCCATGAAAGAAACTAAAGCAAAATATGTTATGGGGCTCTAGAAGTCTTTGGGTTGTTGCTGATTTAGACAAAGTTTGTCTAATTTTTCTCTCTGCTCTGGGAGGTAAGAAGGCTCCCTGCTTCTTCATGGTGCTGACAGAAGTTTGCAGGGCTCTTTACACAGGCCCCTCAGACCCGACCTCATCCTGCCAGGAAACAGACTGAAGGCTTATTTTCTGCCCCTGCAGCACAGCAATATCCCAGGCTGAAAGCACAGCCTCAATGGCACGGCTGGCTGAGAGCCACAGGGCCCCAAGACTGGGAATTCCCATGGTCCGCCCCCAGGGACGAAGGTGAAGGAGTGACACATCAGATTTCTGGGTAGAAAAATCCCTGGTGTTTTGTTTTTTGGGTTTTTTTTTTGGTTTTTTTTTAGCTGCATCAGTATCCTTATAACGTGCTAGCCAGACAGTCTGACTTTACGCATTTTTTAAATAAAGAGGGAGAAATAATGAAATTATTCTTTAGCTTTCATTTTGGCTGTATACTTTTTAATGGAAAAAAAAAAAAAGGTTCAAAATCCCCATCTTATTGCCAGGTCTTCTCCTAGGAAGTGCAGCTTTCTCTCCATACTATTTTCATTGCCTTTCATGAGATAGATACCCAGTCTGTACCAAACAGTTGCTGAGAAAGCTGTGATTCAAGGTTTATATAATGCATTAGTTTTTATACCAGTCTATTGGGAAACAGCCTGTTCAACTCAGCTATCTGCATTGCATTAACTTTTATAACCTAAAACTCCCATCAGAAAGGAGATTTTTATGAGATTGCATTTGACACATCCCCAAAAACGTTCCCTTAACAGCTATGTCTGACTGACTGAAAAGGCTGGAGAAGACTTTGCCAGGGGCTAGTGCCACCTCAGATTTAATTTTTGGCGACAGTGTCTGCTCCTCACTCATTTGCACCATTGCAACACTGCTGTTAATCCTGCGGGACAGGGAGAGGTGATGAAGATAATTTTGTACACCGAACTTCTATGCAGCACCTAGCCTGACTTTGCTCCAAGATCACAGAAGCTGCAGAATGAAGCATAGTCCAGGGGAGTGGGTAGGGTACTGGGGAGAAGTTGTGACCCCCTTTATGTTGAAGCCTGATTCTAAAGAGCAGGTTTTTATTAATAAGCTCCCTATCCCCAGGGCTTTTTAGTCTCAACACTACTCCATCTGCCTATCCCCAAAGTTAGGTGATATTTGCAGTGTACTGTGGAGGTGTAGCACTATATTCCGGGTAAGAAGCTGGGACTCAGAGAGTTGAAAATCAAATAGTTGAGCTGCTTGGCAGAGATGTTTCAAGCTGGGTTGGTTTTTTTCTTCAGGACTTCTGCAGCAGTTCTGGATTCAAAGGACAGCTGCTCTTGATTTTCTGGAAGGCCCAGAGGGTGAATAGTTCTTCACATTGGCCTGAGTTACTTCCCATGTCAGAGTTTCAGCACAGGGAACATTTAGGAAGCCTTTTTCTAGGCTCCTACAGCACTTAAGCGAATGGAAGCAAAAAAAAAAAAAAGAATCCAGTTCCCACTTTACCCTTAACTCTAAGATTGTATTTTCCACTCCAAAGTCTCCTAACACATTTGGCTATTTCAGCAACAACCAGACCCCTTCACTACACCCTGAAGAAAGGAAATCCAGCCAATGTTTGGAATGAAACAGGTTTTGTAGGCAAAATTAATACTTCCCTTAGATGTGTTTTTTTGTGTTTGACTTCAAACCTCAACATTGTATTTCTAACGCAGTCTTTCGTGTATAATGTACTAGGTCTTAAATAAATTATTTGAAGGCATGGCTTCACTTATGATGCCTCAAATCGTCACGTGTATGGTTTATCACTAGGGCTGAAGGTCTTGGATTTGCTACTCAGACCCCTTCAACAAGGAGGGGTAAGTGGTGACACATATGGGTTGTCTTCATGTGGACCAGATCTAGATAAGAGTGGGTTTAAGGGGACAAAAATACACATTTGAGGGCTCTGTGTGATCATGGGGCATGCACAGCTGAAGACTCTGTTGAGATGGCACAGATTGTCATTGTGGCACTGGATCGTGGTAGGGACATGGCAAGGTGCCGGCTGGGATCCCAGTGGGAAATCTGCAGTAATAAAAATGTCTAGGATGTGAAAATTGGCATTTAGAGTGCAGCTTTGGGAGGAGTTAAAGGCGTGAAAGGAAACTTGCTGGGACTGTAGAAAGATGTTGATGGTTGAGAAAAGGGGCCCATGTGTGAAAGAAGAGGATAGTCACCTCAATCCTCCTCAACTGCCAGAAATGTCATGGCCATTTCCAACTCTGTGTGGTGTATCAGTTGCTTGGACACAAGAGATAGGATTGCCATCAGATAATGCTGAACCTTTACTCTGACTGACATTGCCTCTGTTCATGAAATGGATGTAATTACCTGGATGAGAAGCTGACAATAAAATACCACTCCTTTTGCACAAGGTAGCCTAGATCCTGAATTTCTGCAGACACAGCTGTACTCCTACAGTCTTCCCTGGGCACAAGCAATGCCATAGATTATTTTCCCCTGAACTAATTGCTTGCTTCCCTTCTGTTGCCTCTCTAGTTCTACTGTCTGATACCAGGAACAGTGACAAATGTGTATCTTTAGATGCTTCAGCAAGGCATTTGTGCCTACACATGGCTCTGTTGCTTAAAATGGCAAATCTCTAACTTGGAGCAATGGCAGGGATGTATTCAAGGAATGAACAAGGAGCGCTTATAACCTTGGGCAAGTGGTCTTCACATGATGATGTCAGGGGAAAAAAAAAGGCAATTAGGACTTGTTAGGACTTGTTTTGCAATCCTTTGTAAGGGGAGAAAGATGAAATCTCCTTAGAGCGGGTAGTAAAACTCTTTTCTGGAGGACAAATGAAAATAGGCCAGCTGTGTCTCTTCTTAGGGAGTGTACAGAAAACACGGATCAGTGTCTCTGGAACGATTTTGGTTTATGCTCTGGCTTTCACAAGAGGAGGAAGGCTGTGAGGCAGCAGAGTGATTGCTGTATTCAGTGGCGTGGCCCATGGGAGCGAAGGAGCCGTTCGGGGCGGGGGTGTCGGCTGCACAATAGCGATGGGGCTGTTTGGGAAATGCTTTCATACAATTTTACGAGAGAGAGAAAATAGATGCCTATAGAAATAACTTTTACAACTCTGTTGATTTAAAAGAGAATGAGAGTGCAATGAGGGTGCTTTTGTTCCAGCAGAGAACTTTTATAGTATGTATTGTGCCCTGCCATCTCTGTGGCTTTCTGCAGGTTGGGGTGACTCTCCTGGGTTTTCCTTCTTCTCCCTCTCAGGCCAGCAGCTGTGTCAGGGCTCAGTTCTAACATTTATGGCATAAGGGAAAGATTTCTTTAAAAAAACTAAAACAAACCAAAAAACCTGTGCAGAGTCTTGGTACCATGGGTAATAATTAGAAGTTTCACCCTGCTGTCTTCAGGGGAATGAGATCACAGTTGCAGTCGGAGATTGCTGTTTCTTCCTGGAACATGTGGGATAAAGTCTGACGTGGTCAAAATGAACAAATAATGAATTCAGTGCCACTCAGCACTGAGATATCCCTTACAGTAAATAATCTAGGGTCAGAAAATATCTTTCTGTTCTGGAGCTGTACTGGTATCACTATGGGGCAAAAGCATTGCACTACTGCAAATGCCTATTCCAGATGACAGGTTATGGTTATGCTCAGGTGAGATAGTCACTATTCATAAGTTTGAATTAAGTGTTATTAAAAAATGAGAAAATAGTGAAACGTGTTGGGCACACTGAACTGTCAGAGTCCTGCAGGCTCACAGACAAGCACACCTGAAAAATAACAGCATTTTCAGGCACCACAGCAAATCCTCCCTCCTGGCCCCTGAACTTCCTCCTATATTCTCAGAGATAACCCAACCTGCACATCACATGCAAGGGATGACACAGTGTGACCTTAACAACATGCATGCCTTTATGGTGTCCAGATGAACAGGGAAGGATCAGTGTTAGCAGTTTTTTTCCTAACAGATGTTTTTTTTCTGGACAAATTGTTGAAGAAGTGAGGCAAGGTTCAAACCATGTACACTGCTAATCCCAAAACCAAACCAGGTCACTTTGACTTTTAAGAGTCAGTGATGCCTTGAAAAGAGAGGAAACTTGATGGCAAAGCACAGTGGTGCTGGCCAGAGAGTTTGCATCTGATATCACTAAGATGCCAGAAAGAAACCCCAGGCTTCTGGGAGGGAATGTTTGCCATTTGCTTCCCTCTGTTGACTGAGTTATTGAAGTACACTAAACTTGGGTACACTGAAGGCAAACTTCACAGACAATAGAGTGGTGTCCAAAGGCAGACAATAGGCCAGATTCCTGGCATTCGTGAGCTGCTGGAGCTTTGTTCACAATACTGCAATGGCTGAGGATTGGCCCACTTTGCTCTTAGTTTAAGCAGCCCCTTTTATGTAAGACCATGCTCTCAAAATGAAAAGACATGCTTTATGTGTACACACTTTCAAAGGTGCATCACCTTTTCCATGTCTAAATAATAACACCCCCAACCTAAACTTTTCTTGTTCGACAGATCAAGCTGTCTTTCTTGTCTGACAGATCAAGCTGTCAGTCATTGCTGGCACCTGGCCTACAATCAGGGAGGAAAATGAAGCAGCTTTCTTGTTCTAATGCTGTTTTTAAAACAACGGCTTTGTATTAGTCACCACAGCTACCGAATGCGGGCAGCGGTTCAGGAGAGCTTTCCAAGAGTATTGCTTTCTGCCACTGAAATGTTGGTAAACTCACACCGGCTGTAAGACTCAGTTTCCAGTCCTTCATTGGGTGCTATGGAAATGTAGTGTGCATTATAGAGAGACACTTTTATTAAACCCTAACAGCTCATTTGCATTGGAGTCAAACTGCATAATATCTATCATCCTGTCCTGCTCTGCCTTGACCACAGAGTATACATTTCCCTCATCTGGGAAGGGAGAAATGGCAGCAGTGACTCATGTTTGACACTTATGTCATTTGACATGAATACCATTTCCACTGGAGACTTGCAAGACCCTGGCTTGCAGTTTCTTTTGTTTTCTGACTACTTCTCTGGCATCCTACTACGTGACATTGTGTTCGAAAATGCTAAAAAGGGATGCTCGGTTGGCATAAAATTCACACAATTTATTTTCTGCTGACAGAAGCATGCTACTCAAAGGGGCTTCAGTTCTCCATAAAGCACCCCCCAAATTTGAACAGATTTATGTTTGCACTGTTTGCCTGATGCACAACAGCATGTCTGTGTTCAGAAACAAAATTCACCCGTGGCAAAGGCACCTTCATGGGCTTGACACAATCCTCCTCCGGGTGTACAGGTAACTTTGAGGGCTCCCCTGAGCTGGTTAGAAGAACACTGTAAGCTCTGCATTATCTTCTGAGAAGTAAGCTGAAGTGACAAATCACCTGCTGGACACCTTTTCTCAGCTCACCCTGTGCTGAGATGCTGCTGCCTGGGACAGAGCTTAGAAGTACTGTTGTCCTCTTTAAGAGAGTAAACCACTTAAAGCTTTTTGGCAACAAGATGTGATCATCTGCCCATCTGCGGAATGTACTGGCTGGCCACCACCTGGTAGTTGTCAAAAATAGCCATGGGATCTCCTGAATATGCCAAGGAATGCTGCTGCTCTTTTTTGGTGGCCTGTGATCAGAGGCACGAGCTGATGCGTTGCTTGGCTCTGCTCAGCAGATAGATGTTTTAGGACTCTGGTTTTAGCTGTCATCACCTGGCATCATTTGTTGTTGTCTTTACTTCAGGCCTGCTTTGATACATAACAGCTATGAGTGGATTTGCTCAAAGGTCAGCCATCTTTCAACACTAGGATGAACCAAATTTATTCTTCATTTGGCTCCTACATGGTGCTTTGCTCACTTGGAGTATCCTGCCTAAATCTTAAATAATCCTAAATTATGTGGGATCACTACTGAGCTCTCCTACTCCTATCATTTTCTTATGGTTCCCTTAAATATTCTGGGTGATGGAACACTGGAAGCATGTGGAATTAAATCAAGTGAGCATAAACATTCTATTGTTTACATCTTTCTCCAAAAGGGCTGATAAAGAAACTCCTCTTTGGTGTGGGTGAAAATAGATAGAGGTAATCTTTGCAATCATCTTCACAGATGCCTAACTACAACTTGTACAGCTTGTCCTTGACTTTATGTTTATCATTTAACATGAAGGGAGAATTACGTAGGTTGCACGGAGCTGTGGCCTGCCTTCCTCCTTTGAGGATAGGTTGGTTTGTGGCTGGGAGCTGTGGTAAAGCAGGCAAACCTCTCTACGCGGCTTTTTTTTTTGCTGCCAACATGAGCCCGGCGTTGCCTGCATCCATCACATAAGGGCTTGCTCTTAACACATGCCACTGCTTGGGTACTTGATTGAAATGTAGAGTCTGCTACTGTGTTTATGCCTTGAACCAACCCTTCTATTCTGATGGCTTCATTAATCGCACAACAAGGGTTGATAAACTCATGAGAGCTTTTCCTGGCTAACAGGAAGGTAGGAAGAAGGGAGCTCACCCAGAAAGTTCACCCATCTCAGAATGGAGAGGTGCAGCTCCTGAGCTGAGCCACACATAAAGTCACAGGTATTTAACCAGCTCACATTTTCCTTTTTTTTTTTTTTTTTTAATGGGCACCCAAGGACAGTATTTCTTTTGCTGATACTGCTTTCGTTTCTGTTTGCAGACAGATACAGGTACTGCTTGGACGCATGTGATGAATGAATGAACGATTGCCACAGTTCCAGATCAACAATAATGTACTTCCCATTTAAGGCACAATTATGCTGTGGTATCTAGATAAAAAGAGGATATTGTCTGCAGGGTCATGGTGTGTACATTTTCTTATTTACTCGAGTGACTCTAAATGTTGCCTTTTTGCCATGACTCACCTTTTCAACTATGGGATTTTTAATGACCTCTTTAGTGCCTGATTCAAAATTAACTGACCCTGTGGAACAAATTTCTGTTTGTATAAGTGAATATTCACGTCAAATCCTTTATTAGCCATGCAAAGATCAAATGAACAACCACACCTCTTAAGTGCTATTTTGTCTTTTTTTAAAATGAAATTTACAGTTAATTTTAAACTTCGTTGTTTTTAAAGTGTGATCAAAATGCAAAAGCTAAATTTATAACTGAAAAGATTTTACTTTGAGGATGTATTTATTGTGGCTGTTATATCACCATCCATTTTTCTTTAGAATAAGAAAAACCAAGATATTGTTTCACCACCAAAATTTCATTTAATATTCTCTCAGAGATGAAAGCATGAATGATCAAAACCAATTAAATGCTAATGTAAACAAAAAAAAAAATTGCAATGCTTACTAGTGGTGTCCAGTTAAAGAATTCCATATATCTTCAGAATGCCACAGTCATTTCAACATAGCATAGCACAGAATAAAATAGAATAGACAGTTTAAGTTGTAAGGGACCTACAGTGATCATCTCATCCTGATCACTCAGGGCTGAGCAAAAGTTAAGGCATGTTTTTAAGGGCGTTGTCCAAATGCTTCTTATACACTGACAAGCTTGGAGCATTGACCACCTCCCTGTGAAGTCTGTTTCAATGGCTGACCACCCTCTTGGTAAAGAAATGCTTCTCAATTCCCAGTCTAAATCTCCCCTGTTATCCATTCTCTTTTAAGAATCCATAAAAGCAGTCCTGGTTTAAGTAAATTAAATAAATCAGGTTGTGATTAATGAGAAAGAAAGGGAAAGAAACTTGCCCATAAGTAATTTTGCAGATCCACAGCTGGTTTTGAGAGGCAAAGTTAATTCTTCACAAAGTAGAACACTTCTTCATTTTGACAAATACTGGATTCTGTGCGATTCCTTGTGTGTGACTTAAACGGGTTTCCATAGGGCACCGTTTCAAGAAGTGCATATGAATTGATGAGGTTCAAACACCAAGAATGATGTGTTACCTTGTTATTTGTTACTGTATTCCCTCTTCCAAATCCCAAGGAATGACCTGCATTTGCCATGAAACACTTCTACTGGCATTTGTGTTATCTTATGTCACGATGGACAAAATATATAACATGGGGTAAGCTAAAACATATTTAAGAAACTCTCTGCCTTCTCCTTTACATATTTTTTTCTCTACCATGGCCTCTGAGATGTTTTTTTACCGGAAAATATTAAGCAGTTTGTAGTAAGGGGGGAGCATCCTTCCTGAAATATGCAATAGCACTCGAGAAGTTCATGGATTCCCATTCTCTCATTCTCATATGATTGCTGTACCAAATGAAGCCCAGTGCCGTACACAGGCTTACTCAGAGGATGAGTAACTTGTAAGGGTACCCAGCAGAGTTGTCTGGGGACTTGGGTCATGAGAGAAGCCCACTTAACTAAGATAGGTAGAATGTGAGTCATCTGAACTGTGAGTGAGAAGGCAGAATTAGAGAAGCTGTAATTTCTGCTTTGAGTTGCCTTGGATTTAATAACATTTGTAGAAACATTATCTGTGCTTCCAGCAACTTTCCAGAGGCAGTTTAAAATCTGTTACTGGTGGTCGAGTATTTGCAGCTGCCTGAATGCAGGGCATTTTCACCAGCACCACGTACCTGTCTGGCTGGATTTTGATAAGCATGTGAAAATAATTTATGATTCCATGTGGAGTTGTTGATGCTTTGTAGATTGTATTACTTTAGGGGCATATCATAGCCAACAACTATGAAGGGGTGTAGATAATAATTTCTCCAGTAACAAGCTGACTGGTACCCTTCCTATTGAAAGTGCCGTATTTGTAATGCCAAAGTGGATTTCTCATATTTAAATTTAATAACATATCTGCAGTTACTGACAGGGTTGCCTTTGTTGATGTGAGCAGCTACCTCATGCAATGCCATGACTACCGTGCATACTTGTATTTTCACCCACATACCCACTTGATTTTGTCTTCTGAAAGCCTCTTGCTTTATTTATGTCCATCTCGAGGCTTTTTCTCAGAAATAGCCATCAGGATGGTAACATTCATGAGTCTTACCTAATTCTGAAAAAACTGTGAGGTTGTCCTGACACTTCCTTAGGCATTTTATGTCTCAAATGTATAGCCTTTCTTTAAGACCAGTTGCTGAATAAAACTGCAACTCTATCTACTTGCAGCTGTATTTTCAGCCAGTTCTTGTCTGGCCAGGTGTAATGGAGATAATTTTGTGTTTAATTTCTATTTGCTTTCTTTTAAGACCACTGTGAACGTAGTGGTCATTTGGAGAATAATACTGTCTTCCTAGTGATGCAAAGATGCAAAATCATATTTTAAACCTTTTCCTTAGTGAGATAATATGCATTGTGCAATGGCTTTTCTGTGGTTTCAGGCAACTATATCTTCTACTACAAGTCTAGCAAGAAGAAAATAAATCATTGTTAACACCAAAATATTGAATAAATCACTGAACAGAATAAGGAGAAAGATCATTTTTTCCCATGTCACACAAACCAAGAAAGATTAAGTTTATGGGTATAGCCATGCCAAGATTCAATATCAAAGTAATTGTGTTTGATTTCTACTGCAGAGAGAGAAAGTCCAATACCCTTTTCCACAGAAATCAAGATGCTGCCTAGAAAATGGTGTGTTTCTGTTTTAATCACTCATTTTTGCTTACACCTCAGACCTGCACATCATCCTGTGCTGGGCATAGGACTTTAGAGCTCCAAAATGCAGACAGAGTTCTTCAGGAAGCTGGAATACTTGGCTGAGTTCTTGCTTTTGTCCTGCCATTAAGTCTATTGGAAAAAAATCTGAAATGTGATGGAAAAAAAAAAGGAGATATACAGGCTGAACCTGTGTGTTCCTTTCCCCTGGGAAGAAATTATCTTCAGTTTAGAAACCTCTATCCTTTTCTTCTTTGCCTGGAGAATCCATGGAAGACTGCAGGTAAAATGGTATCTGACTGCATAGTGGCCCCCCTGTGCTACAGTAGACAAGAAAGGAGCAATTCCCTTTCAATGCAGGGAATTTTTCCCCTCTAAACTAAGAAAGATCTAATTTCTCTCAGAAAGGAGAAAAATAGGGAGATGAAAAAGCAGTCCCTATATTTTATTGGTCCAAATAAAAAGAGGGGATTTTTTTTTTTCCAGTATTAAAACATAGAAAACATTCAAGTTTTCCATAAAATCTGACAGGGCTCCATGCTTGCAGCAGTAAGCAGTAGCACCTCTGGGTGAGCTGTGTCCTAGGAAATGATCTCAGCAGGCTGCCTGGTGGGAATGTGGGACTCCTCAGCCCTGCCTGGGATCTGCAGCCACAGCAACATCTCACACCCACCAGAAGACAGCCTGTCAATACTGAAAACTCTGCATGTTCCAGAGCTCTGGAAGAAGATGTCCAGTTTTGCCTTCTGCTTTGATGTGGAGTGATTATACACCTTGGATAAGCATGAAAATAATGGGAAATAATGTGGAAGAATCCCTCTAATTTCAAGGTTGTAAATTCCAGCTTGGTTTGCCGATGAGCTGTATCAAAGCTGTGGAGGTGCACTCCCTAGAGAACAGAGATGCCTGAGTGCCTTCAAAAACTCATCATGAATCCTTTCATAGGAAAAATATTAGGTTTTTAAAACCAGTCCAAGCACCTGATTATTGTGTAAAATGTGAGGGTAAAAATGCACTGTGAAATGCAGAAGTAGCATCCTTTCTACAGTTAGCTCTGATATGGAGCCAACAGCTGGCCAGAGCACAAGCAGATAATGCCCAGTGCTGATGACCTGCTGTGAGCTGGGGAGCACTGGGCACACACCCATGTGGAAAGCATCTTGGATGGGTTCAGAGTGCAGTTCCCAGGATGCCCTGGGATTCTGCTGTCCTGATTTTGGCTGGGATAGAGTTAATTTTCGTTCTAGTAGCTGGTACCATGCTGTGTTTTGGATTTAGGGTGAGAACAGCGTTGATAATATGCTGATGTTTTGCTGAGCAGTGCTTACTCTAAGTCAAGGACTTTTCAGCTTCTCACACCACACCACACCACTTTGAGAAGGCTGGGGGGCACAAGGAGATGGGGGGGACACAGCTGGATCAGCTGACCCCAACTGCCCAAAGGGATATTCCATACCTTATGAAACCATGCTCCGTATATAAGCTTGGGAGCTGCCTGGGCATTGGTCAGCGGGTGGTGAGCAATTGCACTGTGCATCACTTTTTTTGTATTGCCTTATTATTATTATTATTATTATTACCTTACCATTTCTGTCCTATAAAACTGTCAACCCATGAATTTTACTTTTTTCCCCCCAGTTATCTCCCCCATCTCACTGGTGGTGGGGAGTGAGGCAGCAGCTGTGTTATGTTTAGCTGCCTGCTGGATCAAACTATGACGCCCGTGTGTGGATCGCCTTCCCACAAGACCTCTCTTGAGGTGCCAGGGATGGGGGGAACTCAGAGCAGAAGCGGCACTCTCCAGCTTCACCCTTGTTCTCCCCCAGCTTGGCTGCTGCTGCCAATTTGCTGCTATGTCCCAGTGGCAGCCGTCAGCTTCGTCCTTCTCTGTATTTCCCACAGGCCATCCTTCCCTACAGCTCTGCCGCAGGCTGTGCCTGCATGGACAAGCACCCAAGGTGATGCATCAGGCTGGGTGAGTCAGCCTCCCTCCAGCACTGGTAGGGTGTTCTAGGAGCACGGCACAAGGCAGACTGAGCTGGCCCTTCATGGGGATGTCCAAGGTCTAACAGAAACTGTTAATCTGAGCACAGACTGTGCTTTGCAAGCAAGCAGCTGTTCTGCCTCCAAACTTATCCCTGGAGGCAGAAGATATGCACTTATCCAGTGCTGCTCCCAAGCTAATACCTGTGTCAGGAAAATATGGAATCTGTGCAACCAGTTCATGATCGTATGCCACTGCACTCCACCATTTTTTTCATCATTTGCAAACATCTATGTGTAAAACACAGTGCAGGAAGGGATGTTCCAGTTTCTTCTGCTGTGAGCATCACCCTTTTTCAGCCTGCATGAAATCCATCTGAAGAGCAGTGATGTTTTCCTTCTTCCATCCAGCACTCAGGAGAGCTGTTTCAAACTTGTTAGTAGGAATCAGACTCTAGCTCCAGACTAATGGAACAGGTAATATTAACCTGTTTATTCATATGGTTACCTTATCCTTTAGTTTCTTTTAAATGTCTGCCCAGTGCTATATTTTTAAGGAAATGTAGCAAAAGAAATTAATTTTGCCCAAGGAAAAAGTGTTATCTTTTATGTTTTATTTAAGCCCAAATCCATATTTTAGGGTAAAAATAGAACGTCAGACTCCACAAAGCAGGATTTCAGGATTCTGCAGAGCTTGAAAGGCTCTTCAAAATAAAATTTACCATCTGTAACTGCCTATTAAATAATAAGAGATTGCCATCTTCTGGTCAAAAGCAGTTGTACATGGCGATATTTGTCAACTGTTGTGAACATGTAGAAATTATTATCTAAACAGCTTCTTGGAAAACTGTGTCTTTTAAGAGTTAATGTTTTTAAAATCTATTTTGGTAGGGTGAACCTATTTCTAAAAGTTCATTTAAAAATCCATTGCAACTATAATAACTGAAAGAAATTTAATTTGTAGTTTGGCTGTTTCCTTATATCACACTTTCTGGGCTGTATCTGGGATAATGCCTTTCGTGTCTTCATCTTAAAGAGTTGCCCAGCATCTTCCTTTTCTGTGACCCGTTTGACCAAAGCCAAACTGTTACAGCAGGGAGACATCTTCCAGCAGCTACTTACTGCCATCCAAAAGAAAGGGAGCGTTACATTGTATTGTAGACTTGAAGCAAGCAAATGTCTCCCTAAGTAAATTATCAATTATATGCATTCCCATGATCTTTGAACAGAAAAAGGAATCTTCGTGAATTTCCCCAGAGGAAAATTTAAAGATCCGATGGCATCAGAGCTTCAGAAGAGCACTGGAATTATGAATGGCCACAGCACAGGCATTTTACTGTGCATTAGAGAACCCCCTAATCCATGGGATAATCGAGGCGTATTCTAGTTTCTACTGCTCACAGAGCTATGGATAACACACATGCACATATAATGTAGGTTGGATTTTAGATTCCTCTGCCTTTGCCCTAGTTCCAAGTATTGGTGTGGGGGTGGAGAAAGAGTTCAGTGTTTTTCAAGGGAGACAGCTTCAAGGTGACCATGCTCTCTCCTTTGCTGGGACATGAAAACTGCTTTTCAAATGTGAGATAGTTTGTTTAACTCCCAGTATGCTGATGTTTTCTGACGTAGCTTCTTTTGCCCTTCCCTGTGCTTCAGATATTGCTTTTATCATGTCCTCGGTCTTTCTTCTGAGCTGGCTGCTGTGTACTATGTTGCTTTCTAGATATATTTGAAATTTCAGTAATGCAGAAATTATCATAGTCAGAAGTGCTTCTGATGGTGGTGTTGCAATAATTGTAATTCTGGCTTCTCCATGTTCCACACAAAAATATCAGTCCTTTTTTTCGTCCGTGGACATGCCACTCGTGTTGTGGTAGAGTTAAATCTGAATATGTCTGGACTTAGGCTTCAGATTTCAAAGCCACCATCTACCTTATATAAAGATCCAGGTAAACTGCGCAGCAGATGGAATGGATATTCTTCGGGGGAAATCCTTGCAATCAGTCCCTGGTGTATTCAGAGATGGTCCCCCTTGCAAAGTCTGACCACTGCATGGCAGTATTGCACCGGCATCGCTGTGGCAACAGCCCTGAGGCACGGGGAAAGTTGGCTAAAATTATCCCATTATCACCCTGGTAATATCCCCTCTGCTGGGTGAACGTCTCCTCTTCCCACCGCTGGAATATGCTCAGTACAGGGCATGGGCTGCAAGATGGATGTGGGGCCTGCCTATTCCTGTACAATCCTTACTTCTCTCCATCAAAGCCTGATGGGAGGGTTTGCTTCAACATGATGGGATCTGGCAACAGCTGGATGAGAAAGATGTTCATGCTGCCCTAAATGTAGTTTTTAAACCATGTCCTTCTCCTGGGAGAGGAGAGAGAAGTATGTCTCTTCTCTGCATAGTTTAGATGCTAGGGTTAAAACTCTTTTCCTGTGCTGATCACAGAGCCCATCCTGCTGACAGGGCTGCTGGATGGCAGGCAGGCAGGCAACTCCGTGTGTGTGTACAGTGCTGCTGTACATCAGTGATGTGTTTGGGGATTCTGGAGTGAGGGAACAGGCAGATATGGTTATTTGGCTATAGAAGGGTTAAGATTTTTCTCCAGTCATTCTAAAAGAAAGCAACAAAAAAACCCCTCCATGTGACAAGTAACGTGATAACAAAGGGGAAAGAAAAGGCATTGTTTTCAAGTTCTGAACTGGTGGTGGGTTTAAACCCTACATCCAAGCCTCCTGACTTTGGAAATATTTGGGAGGCAGTAGTGGGGTCGGTCTCTTCTCCCAGGTAACAAGTGACAGTACAATAGGAAACGGCCTAAAGTTGTGCCAAGGGAGGTTCAGATTGGACATCAGGAAGAAATTCTTCACAGAAAGGGTGATTAGACCTTGGAATGGGCTATCCAGGGGTGTGGTGGAGTCACCATCCCTGGATGTATTTAAAGAAAGACTGGACAATGGACTTAGAGACGTGGTCTAGTTGACATGGTGGTGTTTGGTCATAGGCTGGACTTGATGGTTTTTCCTACCTAAATGATTCTGTGATTCTGTGACTTTGATATTAGGAAAAATTGCTTCACCAACAGGGTTATCTAGCATTGGAGCAGAAGTGGCTGAGTCGCCATCCCTGAAGGTATTTAAAAGATGTGTAGACATGACACTTAGGGACATGTTTTAGTGGTGGAGTTGGCAGTGTCAGGTTAATGATGCCAGGACCCAATGGTCTTAAAGGTTTCTTCCAACCTCAGTGATTCTAGGATTCTATGAATTGGTTTGAGCATAAATTTTGTGGCTTTGGTAGGAGCCACACACGAGAAGTGTAACAGATTTGAGCCATTCCTGTTTGATTACTCGGGCAGTCGCCTCGTGGCAGCTTTGACACAACTGATGAGTTAACCAAGAGGAAATTGAACCCTAGCCACTCCTGGAGTGGCAGTCCTTGGATCTGTGGAGGTCACAGGCCAGAAGTGCCTCTCTAGATGTGCAGCACAGAGCTGCCCTGCTTCCAAGCCATCATATAGCCCAGTGAGAGGAGGAAATATCTGTGTGGTGCAATGCCGGCGCTCCAGGCTCCCTCCCGCCCTGTGGAAGGTTTCAGGCAGACTATGGAAATTGGTCTGCAGTTCAGCAGCAGCAGCTCACAACTCATGGCATGGACTTGGGTATCTACAGTTAATCAAAGAAGAAGCCTAATTTTTTTGATCTAAAAGACCTGAGCACTCTGCTTGGTGTTGAATTAAAAAAACCCTGTCTTACCAAAATGGTAATACTTTAAAAAGCAGGTGTTTTATACTTATATTTTATTACTTTTCAAGGAGATCCTTTATCTGTAGCTCCGCATGAAGAGACCCATGACAACTATACACTTTTGCTGGCACCAGCAGAGAGGAGTTAGAAAGGCAGTACTAAAACAAAATATAAGGAAATGTAAGGGAACAGGAGTAAAAGAAGGAAATGACCATGCCGCAGGTCTCCAGATGTTTCTTTTTGCTATCAGAGATTAAATAGGCAGTGTATTTGCAAACAAGCTTTCAAAGCATAGTTATACATTAATAAAATGAGCTGTAGACCCTCTACTGTTCAAAGAGCCAAGCAAGCAGGAGCAGAGCCTGGTTTGTGCCCTGGGGCAGCGGCGTTCCCGCTGTCTGGTTCTTCACTCTTTTCCCCGGTGCAGCCTTGGTACCTGTTGAGAAGCATTTCCCAGGCAAAGCCCAGCTCTGTGACGGGGTAAGCATGTGCTGGAGACCATCCCAGTAGGCACTTTGGGTGTAGACACCCCTGTTTGTGAGGGAAGGGAGTCGAACTCCAGAGGAGTGATGCAGGTTGCCCTGCTTGGCTCAGCACCAGAGATTTGTCCTTGGCTTGTTCCCTGAGCAGCCATAGCCAGCAAGACAAACAGGAAAAGGGCTTGAAGTGCTACCAGAATTTGCTAAGTCAATGGGCAGGAAAAACTGTAAGTGGCTTGCTATTGGGAAATGAAAACTGAATCCACAAGCCCTCAAACTAACATCCTGGACCTTAAATT
Organism: Cnemophilus loriae; assembly: GCA_013397755.1. NCBI lineage: Eukaryota > Metazoa > Chordata > Aves > Passeriformes > Corvidae > Cnemophilus > Cnemophilus loriae. Next base: position 1,590,843 of record VZTF01004030.1, read on the forward strand.
TAATCGTAATAATGTCCTTTCTACTGGGGCTTAAAGCAACATACAAACTTTGCAGGCTTGGCAACACTGACGTTCATGTCTTCCAGACTAAACGTCCGCTATCTGGGTTCTCTGCCAGGTTTACTTCTGGGACTTTCATGAGAAAGATAAGTAATTTAGGCAAGGAAACCCAGCTGCTGTAACAAGTTAGAGTACTCCTTTCGTTCTGTGTTGTTGAGCTCAATGCACACAGAGTTGAGCTCACAGCCTTTCTCCGGGTTCAACTTCTGCTGCTTTTTGACTACAGGCCATCTCTTGGCTCCGAAATAAAATAGTCTGCTAAAATAAAAAACTGACTGTTGCAGATCTGGAGCATAAAGTCCATCTCTCTGAAAGAGCACGTAAATGATGCCACTTTTATGACTTTAAATCAGAAAACTAATCCTAGAGATAATTCTTTATCACCTATCCAGTTCAAAATGGGGTCTGATTCAATTTTATATCTCAGCACTGCAGCTCAGCAGCGAGCCAAGTGATTTTGTTCTTCAGTAAATCCTATAAATTAATATTTTCTACCCTGAAAACCAGTGTGTTAACATCCAGAATATTGTTGGTTATTGATGTATGTACCCAGAGCTACATTATTTACTTTTCTTTCCCCAAATTCCAATTCATCCCCCAATACTGAGTCAGGATTAAGAATTGCATGTGCATGGCATGTAGCTAGTTCTTTTTGATAAACTCAGTGCTAGAGATCACATTTACAGACTCAGTTTATACGGTAATCTTTAAAAACAACCAGCCTAAGCACTGGAAAATGCATAGCAGGTGTTAGTCCCATATTAGCAGAGAAATAGGCTTGGTTTATAAATAGGTCTTGTTTAAGTCTCATTTCCATGCTTTTATGACTACATTAGGTTTTCCCCTTAGATGGGCACATGCCAGAAATGTAATGGAGCGAGAGAAGAAACAAGCCCTTTTTCAGTTCACAGAACCCCAATTCTTTATTAATCACAGCTTGCTCACAATGACATACAGGAAAATAGCACTAATGAAGAGTAGAATATGCAGGCAGCAACCTCCAGGGGGGTAGGGACAACTTCAAAACTGCAGCTATTTTGGGGATGATGTGTTAGGTTTGGTGATATTGTACTTGGCACAAGCACCCTGTCTAGTCATTCCTCCTGCTTCAGCCCTCTTAGTCCTAGGTGTCTGTCACTAGGTAGGGTTGGCTAACACTGAAGAGTAAAGGTCAGGATGAATGGAAGTCAGCAGTGTCATGAAACAAAAAGGTAGCAACTGGCTCGTGGGTTCCAGGTGAAATATTCGTTAGCCTCTTGTACTATTACACATGTAATGTGGTAGCATCAGATAAGTATCATAGATCATGGCACCTACAGATAAAGCCACTTGATGTTATCTATTAGTTGCTCCATCAATAAATTTTCAAGTGGTGAATTAAGCTCACTTTACAATTAGCATTTGTATGGCTGTTTGGCATCATCCAGAATTTGTCATAGCTTGATGGTTACAACGTGCCTCTTAAATTTGTCTCAAACTGATCTCGCTTGATTTCATTCTGTCCCACAGCTGTTTTTGCTGCCTCTCACCTCAAAAAGCAGAAGCAACAAATGCTCCACGTGGCAATTCAACCTCAATTATACAGCACAGTACAGAGTCCTGCAGCATAAGTTGCATTTGGAAAACAATTTTAAGAGCCTTTTGTCTTGGACAGCTGAACATGAAGTCACAATACCTGTGATCTAGTCACAGTTTCAAGAAAGCTTATTGATGGCAAAGCAGTCTAGGTTATTAGGCAATGACTGGTCTCTAGCACCATAGAACTACTACTGACCTCATGGTGGGTTGGAATGAGAAGTCGCAGGGAATGGAGTTAGACGTGAGGTGCTTCAAATGAACAGACCCAGCAAATTCAACCGAGTGGAAATAGACAACATCAGAAGCCTGTTACAGGACATGTAAGATTATGAAATAACTTGCATAATGCAATAATTGTATTTTTTAACAAAAATGTAAGTATTTACAAAATAAGATCCAAGTTTTTTAAACATCAAGCAAATCATTCTGCAAAGAGACCGCATTGTTTTTGTTTTTATTTTTTTGTTTCTTTTTGAAAGTTTTTTATTGAGTTCTTGATTTTTACTTTTTTTTTTTAAACCACGTCATACATTTCCCATACTGATATCGCATGATCCATAATAATATAGGCAGGGGGAGTTTACTAATGGTGGGGATGGGTCACATCCACCATTGCTGTTTTCAGCCAGACAGTTCCACCTGGAGCTCCTTGTTTCTACGGACCTCTGCAGCATGCCTCTCCTGGAAAACATCAAGAAGGGAAAAATCAAACCTTTTTCTCATTCCACCTGCCCAGGGAGGTTCATGCTGACAACCCGTTTAGGTCATGCATTTGATGCTTGTGCAAAACTTGTTTCACAGCACAACCATCTTTAAAGGAAGCAACTCAGGAGAGGTGTAGTCTACCAGACCAGCCTGAGGCACTTTTTGTGCTTACTTTCTACTCCTGCTCTGGAGCTCAGTCTTTTAGCTGATATGGCCTTATAATCCTCAGCACCTCACAGAGTGTCATCTTAAAGGGCCACATAGAGAGGTGCTGCTTGCAGTGTAAAATGTGCCACATGCTCACATTTGCCCTTTGAATTCCTGGATATTAAACTAAATATAAGGAAGGATGAGTGAGGAATTAATTGCCTTCACATTGTATGTTAGTTACTCTGTTATCTGTAGGATTTAGGAACTGTAATAAAGATCCAAGAACTTAGTTTGAACGAGATAGGTCAATCTGAATATCTCAAACATCTCCTTAGTCCGAATGCTGAAGCTACGTGTCCTCTTGATTCTTTCTCTAGCTATGATAAAGAATACCACCTATCTCGCTGACTGAACCTGTAAATCAGTCCTTGAAAGGTCTGTTATACTGAATGCTAGATTTTATAAGGTACTCGTTCCTCGGTGTTCCTATTAACTCCAGTATACAGAAGTTATCTCTGATTGCAGCAGCTTCTAGACACCAATACCTTGGGGCACCCACAGTTCTGTGTAACTTTGGAAGACTTGGAATCAGACATCTCGCTTCTTTTTCTGTATATTAAGGATTCACTTTTGATGTTGGCAAATTATGTTTGTTTCTGATGTTTTGGTGTTGGCAAAACTGTATTTTAAATTACTGGTCAGTACAAATGTTTCCAAGTGAGTTACTGTCATCTTTCCTCAGAAGTATTTCTTGGGTTTCATGCATAGGTGCCATCATATTTCTGTGGAAATGTCAGCTGTCCTTCCCACTTCCTTTTGGACCTTGGGGATAACTAATTGGCTTTTCCCTTTGTTTCCATAAGGTCTGGGGTATGTGCCTGCAAACTAAGCTAATGCAAAAATGTCAAGTAATCTGGGTATAGTTCTTAAGCTCAATAATTATCCTGTTTACGTAGTTACTTGTAACATCATCCTTTGGATTCTCTTGTTTCTTTCCTACTCTCCAAGACTTTTGTCTCCATCAAAGTTGTAGAGGTGTTTAAGAAGATCTTGAAAACCTCTGAGAGCTGTTTTCTTTAGCCAATTTATTAATATATTGGAAAGTTTGTTATTGAGAGGAACAAGTTATCATGTTAGATGCGTTACATGCAGAACGAATTAATTTTTTTTAACACTTCTAAATCTTTATTTGCCTGGTTCTCTCCCTTGTGTGGAAGGGTGTTTTTGGAGAAGGGTGCACTTCATCCTGCATGTGGGGTTTGTGATTCCCTGTTTTCTTTGGCTGTACTAAAGATCTCCATAGGAAAATTTACTCTCTTCCTTGCAAGACTTGTGGAAGGACAGACCTCTTTCGCAGTACATGAAAGAATTTTTTTCCCATAATTTTTCATCTTTCTCCTCTGAGGAGCCAAGAATTACAGGCATAGGGCAGCTGTTTGATTTGATCAGTGGCTTTTCTCAGGAGCTGAAATCTAAACACAAATGACCTTTCATTTGTTCACAGCACTTCTTAAAAGCTGGAAAACCAACCTTTCTCTAGAGACAGTCCAGCAAAGGGCCATGAAGATTAAGGAGCATCTCTCAGTCTCTGCTATGAAGAAAGGCTGAGAGAGCTGGGACTGTTCAGTTTGGAGGTGGCTTAGGGGGATCTTAAAAATGTCTGTAAACACCTGAATGAAGGGAGCACAGAGCCAGGTTCTTTTCAGTGGTGCTCAGTGACGTGATCAGGGGCAATGGGAAACAACTAAACCCCAAGAGGTTTCCTCCAAACATCAGGGAACACTTTTTCATTGTGAGGTGACCGAGCACTGGCAGAGGTCGCCCAGAGTGGAATTGGAGTCTTCATCCTTGGAGGTATTAAAAAGATACCTGGACATGGTCCTGGGCAACTGGCTGTAGGTGGCTGTGCTTGAGCCTGGGTTTGGGCCAGATGATCTCCAGAGGGCCCTTCCCACCTCAACCATACTGTGATTGTGTGACTGTAGCACTTCAGTCTTTTTTCAAAGTGAGTGGTGGTTTAGACACGCGTCAGTGGCTCTGACTTACAAATTGCTCAAGTGTAGCAACTGAGATAAAGACTATGCACAATATGCCTGCAAAATATTGATTAGATTTTCCTCTCTAGTCTAAGGTAAGGAGTGATAGTGTGGTTACCTTCTCATGGAGGCGTTCAATAAGAGCAGCTAAATTAGCTTCGCGGTTTTCTTTGATCTGTTCCATTTTCAGTATCAGCTTTTCCTCTGCCATTTTGCTGAAGTTATTGTTCTCCTCCAAAGCTTTTTGAAGCACTTCTCGCTCATGTTCTCTCTTCTCTGCCAGATGTTTCAGCACCTGGGCCTCCTGGGACTGGAAACAGAGAGACATAGCTGAGATGAAATACTCATGTGGAGCAAAGCATGTTGCTGTGGAGCACAGTATGTTGCTATAGGTCAACAGTTCCCTGAGCATGGAAACTATGTAAAGTTTGATGCCTTTTTTTGGAAAGGTCACTTTGTGACTGAACTAGATGAGCCTCAATAACATGGGTTTAGAAGCACTGGCTAAATGTGGGATACATGCCTGAGGCGGCAGCAGCAGAGAAATGTCCAAAGCACTTCTGTTAACAAGAAATGCTGTTGTCTTACTGCCCTGGGTCATCTGGATTACTGCAGTGGTTGCTCAACCTCTAACAGCTGCAGTCTTTTAGCTATAGGCCTTTTATCTTTAGAGATAGGGATCTGTGGTTGAAGAAATTTACAAAGTTAAAAGGAGGATTACTGATGCAGGAAAGGTGCAATTTTCATCCAGGCTGGACTCTTCTTTAATGTGTTTGAATAGTTAATAACAGGCTTGGAAGTTTATTGACATGAAAGACAGGCAGCATCAATTCAGACACTGTTTTTTCCCCTTCACACTTATATTTGGATTAATCTTACTGATTAGGAAGGGAAAAAAAAACGTTTTATTGCACAGAAAATAATAAAAATTTTTAGTTAAAAGTTTGTATTTTGCAAGGAAGATGAAAACTGTGAGTAGGAATTAAACAGATGCAGTCTATGCTCAATATTGTGTTCTTTGTAAACTCACCGCTTGGAAGCATAGGCTTTGTTATTTCTTTTAAATCAAATTGCTAACAGGAAACCACTAGTCCTAGGAAAAAAGCCAAAAAACTTGCAGCATTGGGCCCATTCTCCAGGCAAGTCTAGTTGAAAAGACAGTTATTTGGAAAGGATAAACAACGTCATACACTTGTGGATAAAATAAATGAGAGGGAGCATGAGAAGAAACAGAAAGACAGAGAGTGAAACTGGGTTCCGGGAGGCTAAACGCGTATTTCAGTGCTGATCCCAAGGCATTGTTGCCATTGTTATCCATAAAAATATGTTAGTTTAAGGCCTAAATTGAGGGCTTTAACCATCAAATGCAGTTAGTAATAATGAAACCTTTTAAATTCTACCGTGTGGCTTTAAATGGACTGAAAAAGGCTGCAGCTCTTTTATATGAGCAAGATCCAACTAGGAGAAAACAAATATTTTAATGAAGGTAAGGTATGCATAGAGCCAAATGCACTGACGAGGCAAATGAAGCAGATCCTAGAAAAGGCCACAAAGGCCAGACAGAACATGTTGCAGCAAGATGTTGGAGCAAAACACATCTGGCTTTGAAAGGCTGTAAGGACTTGCTTGAGACGGTAGGAGAGAGCCACTTCCATCCATCCTGACCACTTAATGCGTTTCACCTCTGGCCTGGCTGCGAGTACAGGCTCATTTCTCAAACTGATCTCTGGAGCATTTGCTGGTAGGAATGGCCTCCTGGAAAGGCTAGTACCTCTAAGAGACTCTTCCTGGCTCTTCCCTCCTTTGCAGCATATGCTGGACAGAGTAATAGAGCAAGCATTTTTCATATCTTTGGCTCTGTTGTGCCAGATGAAAGATGTTGCAAGTGGGAGCACAACCCCTCAGATAGATGAAACCAAAAGCAGAGGCAGTTTCACTGGAAGAGGGATGAGCCAAAGACAAAAAGAGCTGGGTAAAGAAGCAATTTTGTAGAGCAATTAAAAAATCATACAAGCCCCATAAGTTTAATAAAAATATCAAACACTTTAATAATCATAAAATAAAAGTAGGTTATTTTGAAAAAAAATATTTGATTTCAGATACCTCACATTTAACAATTCTTAGCTGTAGGTTATTTCACAATGTGAAAAAGTTATTTTAAAAGATTTGATGCAATGTAAAACTGAAATAATTAAATATTTTCGTCTCTCCCACCTGCAGACCAAACTGAGTGGCCCAGTTTGACCAGTGCTTGTGAAGTTATTCTGCATGTTCTATTTAATTTACTGTTCAATGGCAATCTCTTGTCTACTTTTGGAAAAGTTATAATCATTAAATTTTGTTTGCTGATATGAATTTTGTGAACCCTTTGCCTAAATGATCTAAAAGTAATGGATAATTTGAGAACTCTTCCTGTTGGGAGTTTGAATAGAAAAGACACTACTAGACTAATTGCAATGTCCTTTCCCATGAAATATTTAAGAAGTGACTTGTTAATTTGAAGGGCTAACATTTCATGGTGTTTAAATAGGCATATATCATGTGTTATAAAATCAGACCTTTCAGATTTGAAAACCAGACATTTTCAAGGACATAACCACGCACTAATAAAACGTGAGATTTGGACTATGCATATAAGAAGCACTTTTAAAAAAGCATTTGCTTTCAATGGATGTAGCAAAATGCCTTTGAGATTTTGAGGCACTTGCACATTTTTCAGGATTTGTTTCCTTCCATTCAAACCCTTTGCCTTCTGGAACTACTTTTTATCATAAATCCTGGAGAACAGTGAAAAATTAGGTTCATATCAAAGTACACACATTTCTGGATGCTATGCTGGCAGACAATGCATTCAGAGGTAATTTGTCCACTAATTCATGATAATGAAGAAAATCCTTATACTTTAATTCAGCATTTACTGGATGCAAATTATATTGGTACCAGTAAGAGACTGCTTGAAAGCTGAACCAGGCCTCAGGACCTGACTGTAAACCCATAATGTGATTTTCCTTTACAATATGTCTTTAATGGCATATTGTGAGGAATTTTGAGTGAGGAAAATCACCGGTACCCAGGAGTGGTTCAAAATAAAGGAACCTTCCCTCTCTGCCACAAAACATCCACAGAGTAGAGTCTCATTTAGACTGATGTCCCTTCTCTAATGGTGTTGTACCCCAGCTGTCAGCCTGCCTGTTTCCCTGGTGTTCAGACCATTCTGAAATCCCCTTACGACAATTCTGGAAGGCGGCTGGTACGTGTTTGTACTGGATTGTCGAATGATTTTCTGTTTCCAACCCATCTGGCAAAAGAACTTGGCCACCCTGTCTGTTCAAAGTCTACTACACATCCAGAAATGGGTAAATGAATGACCATGGATACCCAGGGGAGCTGGGATTAATAGACTCCTTTGTTTGTCTTGGCATTTAAATGGCTGCGTTTGGACTCACACAGTTCCACAGTGATGCAGGATTCCAACATTCATAGGAAGTTTTTATTTCAAGTTTGTTTTCAACACAGTTTGGAGAGCTGGAAAGGGTATTTTCAAATCCTTGATAGTCTGTGTTCTAACCTAGTTGGAAACTGCTTACGGTAAGTGTTTCTTGTACAGATGTGGTGAGAAAATGAATAAAAAAGGCTGTAAAGGGGTAAATGGGATGAAAGATGAAGACGAATAAGGAGAGAAAAATATGAAATGCTGGAGAAAACAAAAAGCAATATTTAAGGGGGAATATTCAGAAGACTTAAATATAACAAGGCATAACCAATGCAGCTCCAGCTGCAGCATCTAATGTTACATCATACAATCAAAGAATCATAGACAGTCTTGGGTTAGAAAGAACCTTAAAGATCATCCAGTTGCAACCCTCCTGACACGGGCAGGGATATCTTCCACTAGACCAGGTTGTGCAAAGCCCCATCCAACCTGATCTTAGGCACTTAGAGGGATGGGGCACCTACAGCTTCTCTGAGCAACCTTGGCCACTTCCTCACCACCCACACATTAAAGAACTTTCTCCTACCATCTAATCCAAATCTATCCTCTTTTAGTTTGAAACCATTCTTCCTGGTTCTATCATTATCTGCCCTTGGAAAAAATCACTCTCCCTCCATTTTACAATACCCTTTAAGGTACTGAAAGGCCGCAAAATAATGTGTAGAAACGAAAATGTTTCTTGTTAATATTTAAATATGGAGGAATAAAAATATTGGAGAACATTCCTGGTGCAGATACCTTTGCTCCAAGAAACACACTGCTATGCTAAAAATGCAGGCAAACTCCTGTGATGTTCGTGTCATATTTTTAAAGGATCACGTGCATCTCCAGTTTTCAGAGATGAGTGGTTCAAAAGGAAATCCACATCTGTTACCTAGCTGTTCAGAGACAGATGCAGACTACTAAGCACTCACTTCATGAGCAAAATTAGTTGTGGAAACTGGCTTTGGAGATACAGTGTTTAATTATTACTCACAGGAATAAAATTCTCCTTATCTGAGTAAGAGGTGCTTTATTTTCTCACATCTATGTATCTATCTTTGTTTGACAGATACATCCAAATATTGAAGTAATTGATACGGAGATAAAAGTAATCCTTTATTACTCTTAAGCAAGAAATGGGTTCAGACAACTGCTTGTAAGCTGGAAATTTCAGCTTGAATGCATTCATCCTCCAGTATCCTTAGTTACTAGGATGTCTGAGACACACTACCAGTCATGAGAGCTCCTCTTTTGCAACACCTTCATTCACTGACTGGGTGTTTTTACAATGCAGTTGTTCAGAAGAAGCTGCAATAACACTGGTATTCCTCAATATACTGTGTATCTAAGAGATACTATTAATGGAGCAGACTGTGAAGACAGGGGGAAAGGCTCCTACTGCAATGTAAATGCCAAAGTGAAGCCTAGTGAAGTATGGTGACTTGAAGTACTTGCGTTTTCAGGGGAAGGAACTAAGGCTGGGATTTTTCCGTGTAAAAGCATGGGAATGGACTCAAATTAGACTTCTCTCAGAAATACCCGTTTGGATAGAGAGTCAGAGACATGTGAGCTGTAAGTATGGGTGAAGTTCTGCTCCTACTGAAGTTAGATGATGAAAAATTTTGCTTAAATTTAATTGAGGATTTTTTTTCTTTTAGTTTATTTTTGTGCAGTCTGCCAAATGACTTTTGGGATGTGAAGTAAAAAAAAAAAAAAAAGACCCCATCCATGTTGTGATTCAAGAAAACTCACTTTCTCTTCCTGAACTGGCACAAAATTGCTGCTCTCTTGGCTGTGACCTGTGGGGGTGAACAAGGTGTGTTGGGGGCATGCGAGGAGTACCACCTGAGCCCTCTGCCTTCATGGTCTGCTGCAGTTTGAGGCCTAGCATTACAAAGTTAATGAAGATCAATGTGAAATTGTTTTGTTTGTTCATTAGTGGCAGAGCCCACGGCAGACAGGGGAGAGAATGTTTGGCAGCATGGAGATGTATGCTCATGGCTCCTTGTGCTCCGAGACAGACCCCGGTGCCTAATACCAAATCCTCTCCTTGTTGGCAGCAAACATCCTCCTACAGGCACGTATTCCATAGGCTAACGGGTTTTTTTTGGATGAGGAACTGCGAAGTTTCTTGCAGATTTGGCTATCTTTTGTAAAACTTGGGAGTGAAGCACTGCGTGTAGACACACTGTGGTGTAAATCAAAATGTGACAGAAGCATCTGTTTCCGAAGCTGATTACGCCTGTTATGGGGACCTTTACACGGAAAAATGCTTCATGCTGTATTCCTTCTCCACAGAAGCACAGCTGAGGGCCAGCAGCAGTAGGAAGGGAGATCAGTAGGTGGGCAAGACAGGAGACATATATCTCGGGCACTGCCTATCCTCATTCCCATCCTTCTCACCTTAAGATTTGGTGGGAAAGGGTAACAGAAATGAGATGGAAGAAGGAAGCTCCACTTTTGATAAGGAAGGTGCGCATCCCTTCTCGGCCTGTCACCTGGAGCAGCAGTTTTGCAGGTGCCATGCAATGTCCAGGCAGGAACATTTGTCCACCAGCTCTGCCGCCTTCCCTGCCTTGGCAAAGCCTTTCCCTCATCAGCCTCCTGTACGGAGCAGTAAAGCATGGATGGCCAAAGCAGAGATGCATTGAGAGCATCAAGAGCTGCCTCTGGGCAGGCTGTGGGGCTGGCTCAAAGGGGCAGTGAGCTGGATGCTGAAGCCCAACACAGAGTGTGGTGCTGATGCTGGCGGAGGTGCCCTGGGCTGGCTGCTGCTGCAGGGAGCACAGCTAGCCCGGCCCAGACCAGGCTGCACAGCAGGCTTGTCTTGTGGCATTTCATTGCAATGGCATTAAAAACATGTGAAGCTGTAAGTCTATATCCAACAGCATGAAAGTTAAAAAAAAATCACTTTTTTCCTGCTTTCTTTGTCACACTAAGCTCTAGGAACAAGCTTGATTCAATTTCATCACAATTCAAAGCCATTAAAAGGATTTAATTACATACAGTTTCTCTCCTGTAATCCAAAGTCTAGTAGAAATGCACATCCCTTTAGTGTTCCTTTTTTTATGCTTGTAAGTAAACTGAACATGGGCAATAAAAGTATATAATTTGACACGTGCCCCTTGATGTCTGTACACCATGAATAATAACAGCTGAACATTAAAGGCCAATGAGTAAAAATTGATAAATATTAAATATTCTGTAAGAAAAACTTCTGCTGCATACAATGTCACAATGCTCTAATTTCTTAAGTGAGAAGGATGAAAAGATCTTTCTGATTATCCACCAAGGTAGGAAAATATAGCACACATATGCCAAAAAAATATAATTGGATAATAATTACATGCTGTAAAGAGGATTCTATAAATGGAAAGGACAAATCTGTAACTAGCCCAAATGGGCTTTGCTGTGTAATGTGAAAAATAAAAAATGCCTCAGGTGAAACTCTCTGAGAGTATGAGGTCATGACTGTAAGGTGAGGTAGAGAAAAAGGAGGAGAAAAGGAAGGAGGAGTCCTGTAAAAGCTTACAAGGAAATAAACAAGAATGACAAACTGGAAAAAGCATAAGCAGGAGACTGCTGAAGTGCATGTATTGCTGTAGGTGTTCTCATGAGTTTGAAAATTTATTAATGAACACTGCCTAATTAACAGAGCAGAACCTAATTCCTAAGCGGTGTAAAATTCATTAGCGATTTTTTTTCCAAAAAGGCAATTCTCATCCATTAGTTATACTTGATTTTAATTAGAACTGTGCTGGAAGGACATGATCTAGAATGGCCATGCCTGACAGCTTTGTACATAGATTGAAAAGTATGATAATAACAGGCATGTTGGCTTTTAGAAAAAGTCTGCCTGGTTTGTCTAGCAGCAGAAAGTGGAAGAAGATGCTGAGGGAAACTCTAGATGAAGTTAGGCAAATTTCTCCAGCTTTCATTCGTCAGCAAGTTCCATATTTTCTGCGTCACAAGTTCCATTCATGTAATAATTTCCTACAAGGTGGTGCTCTATCAATTTTGCTATTATCTTTTTAAACTAAATAATGTTTTAATAGCCTCTAAACAGCCTATGATAACAAATATACCTTGAATAAACAATACATGAAAAGATGATTCCTTTTTGAAATTGTTGCCTGATGATTTCCTTGAGTGATTCGTCCCCTTTGGATTGTGTGATATAGAATATAATTGTTCCTATTCATCTTCTCATTACCATTCATGACTTTGTAGACTTCTATCTTTCATCTGTTGTCTCTTTCCAAGCCGAAAAGTGGACTTTTAAATTTATATTCTTATGGAAGGCTTTCTGTTCCTCTAATTGCTTTTTTATCCTTCTCTGCACAAAGCTCTTTTTAGGGCAAAAATGAAGTCAATAGTTGAGACATGAGAACACCAGGGACTTTAACAGTGAGGTAAAGAAACATTTTGCTCTGTTCTTTGTTCCTTTCCCAGCAATTTCTGCTGCATTGCTAATGTGGAGGATCTTGTCTATAAAAATAACTCGGTTATATGTTCATTCAAAATGAATATAGTACCAAGGGGAAGAAATGGCAGGTGTCTGTATTGCTATCACTGATTACCAATCTATTGCATAATGAGTTTTTCTTTAGGAAGAAATGAGCAGTAATGAAATCAATAGAATGAAATCTCTGAAACATTCAATTTGTATTTTCCACCAAGTATATGCATAATATCAGGCTTTTTAATTGCTGCCATTTCATTCTTTGTCTGTATCTTTATTTGAGCATTTGTACTCAGCACAGAGGAGCTTCACAGATTGAGTTTTTGGGGAATATCATAGCTTGGGTGTGTGAGAGCTCATCCTTCTCAGCAGGTGCTAGTGCAAATGGAAATTCCTTTGATAAACAGTCACGTCCTCTTACTGAAATGAATATTCTGGCAGGAATATTTCTTTGAAAGAAGCGATAGTGCTAACGAGTGTGTACTAGAACCATAGAGTCATTGTTAGCAAGCCAGCAAAAATGACAAAAGTAGCAACACTGCAGTTCTCATCTAGATGTATTGTTCAAATCAGTGAGGTCCAGAATAGTCAGGTTCCACTGCAGATCCAAACTGAGTGCCAGGTTTTAAAGACCTGTCAGTAATCCAGATCTACTGACTTCAGCAGACACATAACAAACCACACACCAATGTAATCATTCCCTTGGGGTTCTTGGCAGTGACCCTGATCTGGTCTAACAGGAGTGAAAGAGAATGGAATTGCTCTTCCTGGATCTGATCCATGCGCTATCTGCGACATAGATGCTGTGCCTGAACTTCTGTATACATTTTTGATGACATCTGGAAAAGTTTTGTTAACAGCAGTTGTAGCAAGAAATCACATTGTTTAAAAGATAAATAAAAGGCTTAGAGACATATAAGCTTGCTTCATTTTCAGAAACCCTCTACCAGGGACTCCATGGGCAGGTAGAAAGGGTTTGTAATGCCTATTTAACTGTGCAAGCTGATTTGCCACAAAATAACATTGGTCTCCTGGCTGAAGGACACAGAAAGTCCTAAGCTCCTGAAGCTTTTGTGGCTCTCCTTTTGTGTGTCAGCAAAAAGAAACAGGAATTAACCAGGACAATATATCACCAATTTTGATTTTTCTGTGGTCATTGCAGCCAGTCATGACTTTTCTGAAATGGTGCAACCCAGCATAAATGCTGTGCCTATACAGGACACTGATAATTTCCAAACTGGCAATTCAGGCTGGCTGGTGAGTGTCTCATTGTCATCGTCTGACTTATCTGATCTGGAGCTTGTCTTTTTCTCTTTGGAAAAAGAAAAAAAGAAAAAGCAACCTGATTTAGACTTAGAGAAAATGGGGACCTCTTCAACACATCAGTCATAATGAAAGCCAAATAAGCAGTTAATGGGTACTTCCAGCTGCCTTTGTGCCAACCTTTGTGAAAGAGGTGCAACAACTCTTCCACATGCTACGTGACAAATTTAGTGATTATGAAACAGAGCTTTACCACTATGGGTAGGATCACAAATAGAGGAAGACTTAGTCTGTGGAAAACCCTACAAGGCCAATTTCCATCACTACTGAAACTGCTAGAAATGCCTCGTAGCATCTGTGCTATGCTAGTGTCTTCGTTCAAGTGGGTGTGAATGATCCCAAACTCACTCTGTTCAGGCCTAGTGTTCCTCTATATTGCATAAATAAGACATTTTATCTGCCTCATGCAGACCCTGTGAATAATTTCAACGGACACTACGAGGAGTCAAGCTCTGGTAGCCCAGAGAGCATCTGCTTGAATTGCAGATCTGTCTCTTAAACTCAGACACAAGAACTGCACTGGTTTTGAGCAACTATTACAGATGCTCTGAACCACTTAGTTACATTCACACAGTAAGAAAGCGCATTTGAGCCCACTTGACCCCTGTCTGAAGCTATCTCTATTTTGTGATGCATACTTCCCCAACATTGAAACCAGTGAGGCTTGTTTGCAAGATGCTGGAAGAAAGTAAACTCATTCATTTCTATAAACATGTTGATGATTTTTGTCCGTGCAGGCTACCATGAGTCAGTGATGGCAACGGAAAACACACAAATGGACAGGAAACTCGACTGCTATTCTGTACACTAAATCACGTCTAATTGCTAGCATTTATTTTATAAGGAAAGATACCTTTCTCCTCTCCTCTGCAGCCTCCAGCTTTTTCTGGATCTCCTCAAGAGAGAGTTCTTTCTTCTTTGGAGAAGCTAAAGTTCGTGGTGCTTCTGAGACTGGAGATGGCGGCTTTAGGATCAGTTCAAAGGCCTGGCCTGAGGCACGTTTGTTGATTTGTTTCACTTCCATGTCTGCACAAGAAGGTGGGAAATTGTAAGTCCTTCAATATATGAGTAGTATTGAGGAGAGAAACAGCACTGATATCAGAGTAGGATCAGAAGCACAGACAAATGATTTAGCATCTTTGCCTTGGGCATTTTAAATGCAATGCCAGGTTATGGGCTGAAAACTGTTCTCAGGAGTACATTCCATTTTATCTGTAATAGCTTAATTATACCTTAATCTCATAAAGATAAAAATTTACAGCAATTTTGGAAGCTTATTGGGGTTCTGTGCCATTTCACGTGCCCCGCGAGCAGTGCCCAAGCTGATTAATTTTTTAAGCATGCTTTGATATTTTCTTCATTTTCTTGGGAATTATGCCAGCTATGAAGAGATGTAATTCTCAAGTGAGGGGTAGGGGAAGAACAGCTCAGTGTGAGAAGGCTAATGTTAAAAGTTTAGTTAGCTCCTATTAGGAACAATATCCAGCATCATGGGTACTGCATGCTCCATAGAAAGTAATAGACCAAACCAGCAACTAAATTGTTAAATCAGCAAAATATTCACCAGCTAACACTATGGACTAGGAGGTGAACTGAGTCGTTTCCCAGCACTAGCACATTTTCTGACCTGCAGGATGATTTCCAGTAAACATCACTCACCATCATATTTATAGATGTTCATGTTGCGAGGTTCCGGGTAAAAACAGGAGCAGATCAGTGAGAGCATGGACAGCTCCTTCATCTTTTCCTTGTAAGCTGAAAGAAGAGATCTTGTTAGCGTGCTTCGCTTCCCCAGCTCCTCCTTAGTGAATCTCCAGCTGAGATGAGTGGCTGGGGACCAGAAAACCTACTCTATCACCCACCTGGCAGATTTCTCTAGAATATTTACTTTCAACTACTTCATCTGAACATTGAGCCTTTATCAAATCACAAATGAGATCCTCAGAACTGCAGAGATGGCTTCTGGTCCTCTACGTGACCTCAGCCTTGGGCATAATGCAGGCAGTCCTCTGTGGTTTATAGAGAGTGAATCTGGCTACCAGGAAATGCATTTAGCTTTGGAAGAGTGCCATGACTCCACTCTCCACTCTCTTACAATTTCTGTGACGTATCCAAATGCAATTGAGAACAGCTACAAAAAGCTGGCCATATATTGACATAGGCAGATGCTAAGGACATTATCTTACAAAAGAAAATGCCATACAGAAAATTAAAAATAAAACCAGAAATGAGGATACATTTATCAAATCATTTGCATAATGTATTTAATATGCTTAACTACCTGAAACAAAGCTTTTGCTTCCCCACTTACTGGCCAAAATATGTTGCTTTCACACTCAGGTCTAGTCTATATTAGCTGATGCAATTAATACCCTTGTAATTTACCTTTATGTAATTTACCTTATCTTTGCTGACTTTGTAATGCGTATAGTCCCCAGCCATGAACTGAGGAGGCACTGGTCTAAAAATGGTGATACCAATATCTAATCATCATTCAGTGTGCTGTGTTCACCCTTCCTAATTGCTTGTAGGTAAGAAAACAGTCTTGTACTTGGTCACTTGGCAAGCCAATGACAGAACCCAAACTAGAGTTGGCTCTCCTGGGTGCTGGGGCAATACCCTGCCCACTGCACACACACCATAATATGTGGATGTTAAGGCAGGGTGCTTTGAAATTCATCTTGGCACACACAAATCCCTGCTATTATCAGTATCATATCTACAGAGGCAGACAAGCATTTGCTGCCAGCATGTGAAAATGTGGCTTAAAATATGTTTGACTCAAAGTATTGTACTTAACAGATTAGACCAAATTAACCCTTGTTGTTGCTAAAGGAAAATCAGATGGTCCTTTGATCTTCTGTGGATACATATGAAGTTCTCAATCAGCCTTTCTCGTGGATGCTCTTATGGTTTTTGATTTTGCTTTTCCTACTCAGAAAGAAACCTGAGAGTGATGAGTGCTTGAAAGCCTTTGGGTGCTGCTCAGTATGGTGGTATTTGAATAATCCGTGGTTCAAGAAGAAATTTCTAGCTGCCAGTAAAGGATTAGTTAATTTAATTAAGCTTTGCACAAGGGCCTCTAATCATGTACCTTGCATAACTCACCTAAAGGAGATACAGCTTTTCATAAACTATTGGTAAAAGACAGCATTTGAGGTTAGGAGTGTACTGAAGACTTTGCTCTCTGTGAACTTAGCCTTTCACGGAAGCTTGGTCTTGACAAGATTTGGGTTTGAAACCTAAGTACCAACTTGCAAAGAATAACTCAAAAATCTTCTGAAGAGAAAAATCATGTCCACCTGATGTCTGTTGAATTATGAATAATGATTAACATAATAAATTTTTTACTTAGACTGCCATCCAACTACACAGGTGTAGTTTTCCAGACTTTTCTTTGAGGAGGGCTTGCCCAGCCAGGTGCCCATACCACTGGAATTGCATCCCTCCCAGCAGCAAGGTTGTGGAGTGGGCGCACACCAAACCCTGACAGGTAGCTAAACATAGAAAAAATGGACACTGGCTTGTGTGTTAAAGACATGGCCGTTGATGATACAAGCAGAATCTTGTACAAGATCTGCTGAATCACTGCTAAAATGTATACCTTGAAATATCTTCGTAGAAAAAGGCATACAAAGCAGCATCCTAGGAATCTCGCCTTTTCGGGCCTTTGTTAATATTTTTTATCTTTGCTTGACATTGAATATGTTTTGCTTCTTAACAGCGTTTAAAATGATTAGAGAAAGGTGTTTGTTTTCCCAGCTTGCCATCTGCAAAGCACAGCAGGAGAAAGATATGAATATGCTCAGCTCTCTTTCCTTCAGTGCAATAGCTGCACTGAAAGCATGCTGGCAAAATCATTGTCTTAGTTCATTCTGGCCGCTGGCAGAATTAGGATGACTTTCCATCCTTTACAAGAATTAAATTTTCTTTATTTTGTGGTATTGATTTAGTCTCCACTTGCCCTAGACAGTCCTTCAACCATAGCTGGAACTTGGCTTGAATACTCAGAAGTTCTGGAGACTTCTGCAGCCCTGGGAACCAAACAACCTGCCATGGTGGCAAACACTGGTTTTCCTGTTGTAGACTTAAGAGCTGAGGGTGTCAAAGGACCTGAAGAGTCACACACCTCCTCTGGTGTCCAGCATTAACATTGTGATGACGTGTACCCCTTGATCAGGCTCAGCTCTGAGTGCAGGAGCCCTGCTTTGTTCAGCTCTCCTTTCCTTAAACATTCCCTTAAAACACATTAAAAAAGCTGAAAGCAGTAATGTTAACCCAGCTGGTGGTCTGGTTAAAGTGGCTGGCCCATGTTACACAGGTTAGACTGGGAGGTAACTGCACTTTCCCAAATCACAAGGGTTAGAGTTTTAGCCATGGAAGCCTGTTATCTTGAGAAGTTTTTCTGTTAAGAAAGGAGCGCACATGGAGCGGATAACCAAGAGCAGAGCATTTGTGCAATCTGCACAGGACCTCTTGTGTAACCTGAAATAGGCACAAAAATTACCTGCCTCTTAGTGGAGCTTTTCAAAAGTCTTGAAGACAAGCAGTGATTGCAACGAAGTTTATTTTCCAAATGTGTTTCCACTGGCTTGCTAATTATATCCCTCCTTGTGCAGTCATGTAGGCTACATATCATTCCATTAACTGTGCAAGTTAAATGAAGGAGAGTAAATGATGGTAATCGTAATACTACAAAAGCTTTGATAGGGAAATTGCTAGGCAAGAACAATGTTGACAAAAGATGGCAACAGAATCTTTTTAGTTATATGCAGCAAGATCTAAATGTTTATATGTCTTAAGAACACTGATTTTTGCTAAGACCAGAAGAGAATTCAGTATTAGCATTTCCTGTAGTTTTGCTGTGAATATACTAGTATTTATAGGTCTTAAATTCTGAAACTGTGAGATTATTCCAGAACCTCATCTACTTTTTAAGAATAAACTCCTCATATTCAGAGTTGCAGGGAAAGCCTTAGAAATACTATCAAATGCCTCAGAATCTTTGACAGCTTCAGAAAAGAGTGAACTCAGATGGCTTTGAAACTCAAGAATGCATGATTTTTCTTCTGAACAAGCCCCAAATGTAGCTTAATATTATTGTTTTAAGCCAAGCTCACACTTTCCTCATCCTTCTGGTGTTATTTTCAACAGCTGTATTCAGAAACTGTGAAACTACTCCCTCTGTTGGGTGAACATCTGTGCTCTTCCTTTGTGGGCTCTACTCGCTGGTCCAGGTGAGCTCTTCAGGGGCCTTTTAAGGGCTCCAGTTCTACAGCTGCATGAGCAAGAAGGGAAGGACAGCAGGACTGGGTCTCTGGAGGGAAACAGTTCTAAGGATTTCATGCCCATGTTGCACAGTTTTGGGGATCTTTTCTTTAGGCTAGTCTGCTCCCATGGTCTGCACAACCATTAGAGCCTGGGGCATAGTAGGTATACTGCTATTCAATACCTATCAACTAAACTCGTTTGTGCTCTGAGATTGCTTTGGTGTGTGTACCAAAGCATGGTCAGCTGTGGTGTTTTGATGATCCTCTTTCAAAATGCTCTACTGATCTCAAATAATACATTTATTCAGATACATCCTATATTCCTCTGCTAATGACAGAAAAGTAGTCCACTGCCAGTCCTGCAGCTCACTTGCCCAAGGAATGAAGCTACCAAGGCAGAATGCTATGGCTGCCATTAGAAGTCAGCAACCACTTATTTACTGCTGGAAGAAATAGGAAGGTTAAGGAAAGCACTGCTAAACCCTTCCTGTCTGTTCTCATCTGTTATGCAATAGCGATAAGGAATCTTTTACAGTTTACACTGCAAAATGAAAATCTGTCCTGACTGACGGGCCGTGGGCAATTTGGGTCACATTTTGTTCCTTGGCAAAGCGCAGCTCAGACAGATTGCTGTGTCACAGCAGAGACCATTATTCATAAGCAAGACTATTTTTAACACATGAAGGGAGAGAGAAAAGTGTAAATGTTACTTATAATTAACATCTGACGAAGGCAAATGTGTTGATTCTTTTTGCCTTACTGAATCCAGTCCACACATAAGAAATGTATTTTATACACATATTAATATGCATATATATTAATCACATACATTAATATGTATACATTATTTATATTCATGTATAGTGTTACTGTATTTTGACATTTCAAGTACCACTTGCCAACTAGTTCTTGAAGTTCTGCACACCTGGAAGGAAAAGGAAACGGGCACATTGCCTGTGGTCAGAATGTGCAACCCAAAACACAGTTTATCCCTGTGCTCCCTTGCCAGGAACCTATGTGACAGTTGCCTTTCCGAGACTGAACTGAAATCCTGCTTAGTTTTCTCCTCTGGAAGAGACTGAAACATTAAGATGTAAGATAAAACATGAAACACAGGTAGAGAAGATCTATCACACCCGTCCTTCGTATGGATTTCTGATGGATGTTATTGATGATGAGGTTTGTTACAAATGCCATTTTGTTAATGCTCACTCTGGGATGCTTGAGCATTGCCAAGACAATGCTTTAAGTCATATAATTTTGTGAACACAAACAGCCACACTCTTTTGGCCAGTAATTAAACAATGGTTTTTTATTAATCCATTTTAGTAATGTGCTGCATCCTTTTCTGACGAACAAGATGACGTTATATAATCCCAGCTGTGTTGTTTCCCCATAGCTGGTGTAGTATTTGAAGAAAGTTACAGGATGAGTGCTGCTAAAGTGATGGGCTAGTACTGGGACAAGCACATGGGACTGGGAGAATTAAGATGGGCACAAGTAATATGGATTCTAGGTATCATTTAGTTTTTGGCATGTCTGAGATCTATCAGCCTAGGATTCACTTTAATTAATGCTGGCCATTATTTAAGACAGCTACTTTGCAGAAATCATGGAAGCTTCCTTTTGAGTCGAGGGAGAGATAACCAGAGAGTGATGGTCCTATTCAGATGCCTTAGGTTAAACAAATTAGGTTGTCTTAAGACCAGCAAATCTATATTCACTGTCAGGAAGCCTAAGGGTGTTTATAGGCTTATGGAGTCACCAGTGATGGAGAGAATGAAAGCAAAAGCCCCTGCAGTAAAAATATCTTATCCATCCCTTCTGCTCAGCCATGAGTGACATCTCATTTTGGTGGTTCACATAGGTGGGGCTTATTTTGTTACTCTCTGAATGCAAAACACTGCTCACCAGAGTATTAGGTTGAGTCCATCTCACAACCTTATGTGTATGTGCGCTTTTCAAATTTCCCCAACAAGAATAAAATTGCTTTACAGCTTAGGGACTCTTTAATGCCCTACACTACTCTCCTGCTTCACTGTAGGGAAAGGTGGCACAGGACTCCCACTCACCTGGGGCCATTCTTTGGGGACCAAGTCTTTAAAATTGCACTCTTAATATACTGCAATTTACAATATATATGATAAATACTACAGTTTAAGATAGAGATGAGAATACAGTTTTGGTCATGTCCCCTGTCTCTGAATTTTTTGATATTTCTATATCTAGGCAATAGAGTAAGCAGGTACTATGAAAAAAGTAGCAAGAAACAGAAAACAAGGGAAAAAAAGAGTGAATCAGAGAGTTTCTACTGTCAGCCATGACTCTAGAATTTCCTACAATATGTCTGGAAAATGAGAAAGGAAGAGCTTGGGACAGCTCTAATCCACTTTTGTAGCAACTGGGAGTTTGAAAAAATAGTTTTAGGTATTAATTTCTGTAACCCTCATGAATGTTCCTAGGTTTTGGCAGAAGTATCATCAATTTTATTCTCTCCAACATGAGATCCTTTTAACAAAAGTATTTAAAATGGTTTGGGATGGAATCAAACATTAGTGTCATCCATAAAAGCACAGAGTGGCCGTGAAATCAGGGATGACTGTAACATCAGTTCTTCAAAATACACAAAAAACCAGTGCAAGCAACAGATTTGACCTTCAGCTTCTTATAAAGACTGTGTCAGATGGCACCAGTGAACCCTGTCCTCGAGTGCAAGGCTTTGCATACCACTTCCATAGCATAATTTAGGTGACAGCACAGGATCTGGCTGGAAAACCCATCCCATGGAATACACGAGAAGCTGTTTGCTTATGGAAAGACTGTCCTGTGATTGTTTCCTTGAACCTATAGTGCAGAGATACAAATGCATGCAAACATGCAGATTGGAGAGTGGCACAAGTCTCTCTAAAAACTGCCCCTAATTTTACAACCTAATCTATCACTGATCATGACTATGGGTTTTTGGACTACAGGTACCATGTCTGTGATTTTTACTTACTGTGTGTGGCTAGAGTCAAATCTCTTTGCTCACTTTATGGTGTCAGAATTTCAAGATGTAAAGTTAATATTTTGTATTATTGCATTGTATTCAATTTTCACTGCTGAAACAGTGAGAAAACCCATTTACTGAACCCTGACTATTACAGTCATCTGTGACATGAGTTAATTGAACTGCTCCATCAAGCTAATGCAAACCCATTTCCAAAATGAGATTTGAATGTAAGGGGTTTTATGAATTTGAAAAAACAACAACTTCATCATGGTTGCTCAAAACAAACACTGATGCAGGTGCTTTGTTGTAGTCACATTGTGCTTTCTAGTCACTGAAAACACACACATTTCCTTCTAGTGTGGAAGGAATACAGCAGCCACATGCCTGTTCAGAGCCTGTTGGTGCACTCGGGGCCCCACTGCCTCACCACACTGCATGCTGATGGAAGCATGGGAAGACAAGAAAAGAAAGCCATTGAACTATCTCCTCCTCCTTCAGCTCTGCAGAAACTGGTCCATAGCAGTGGCAGAGGCAGATGCTGCACCCTCTTCTGGGCCACCCCTTTGCAGAGCCCATGCATCACGTTGGCATGAAGAAGCCCTTGGCAGTTCAGTTCCAAAAGTCCTCTGGGACTGAGGGGAAGGCAAAGGAGCCAGTCTAATATAGAGGACTGTGGCCCTCTTGAAATTCATTTGTACTTAAGAGAACTTCAACCAAGTTGAAAACAAAAATTCCAGAGATTTTTTTTTCACGAGGGGAAAAGACAACCTTCTTTAAGGTCTGCTTTCCCTTTACAAGGCATCTCTTCCCTATATTTCCATCTGTACCTCCACATCCCATCTGCCTTCCCCTAGTTTTCTTCCCATGGAGCTTTCTGTGTAGGAAAGGATGTAAGTTGCCAAAACAGACTTTGGAAACAATAGGGAGGATGAAAAGTGAAGAATGAACTTAAAGAATACCGTAGTCCTAAGACAGCTTGATTTCCTGGTGGTTAATTGAACATAACTGGGTTAATTGAACATAACTGCTTAATTTTTGTGCAGTCAGAAGTTCAAGCTCTGTTATTCAGATGATTTGGCAGGATATTGATGTTTAAGATGCTGAACTTACACCTGCCTTCATAAGAATCCACCAGAGACACAGATAGTTTCTGATTATCACGTAAGTATAGGAGTCATGCAAGCATTAAAAGTTTTAAAATTTTTAAGGAAGACCCAGCCAGGGACCATTCTGTTATCTGCTGCCTCCTGTATTCATTGGAAGAGAAAAAGACTGTGGAAATTTACCAATGGCATGATTTGAACCAAAGTAATTTTCTTAAATGTGGATTGGATTCCTATTCACTGGAAAAAGTGAATAGGCTTTCAGCAAGCATCAGGAGGAAAGCAGCAAGACCAGGAGGAAATAGCCTTCCTTATTTGGCTTACCTTACCTGCTTGAGAACTGTTGGTTTTGTTACCTATCTGCACCTAGGGCAAACAGTTTCTTTCAACTGGCATTGTAGCAACCTTGGCTCTCTCACATCTTACAGAAAAATCTGTTTTACTTTTAACTTGGGCCTCCTGTTAGAGTAGTAGTAAGGATTCTTCAAGTATCGTTCTGGGTCTGATTCTATCACTAATCTTTCTATTCTCAAGAAAAATCCCAATCTCCTCATCACTTAGAGTCTTATATGAATGATTTAAGAAACAAAACCTTGAGCTCTGGAGTTTTTGAATGGGTGGATTTGCCTCCCGTGATTTAGTGCTCTTGGTGTGAAATGTATCTCCTTTGCGTTGGATGCCTGAAGGATTGTGACATACCCTTTCATCAGGACCCAAAGCCATTAAAGTCTCTTACACTTCTGAGACAGGTTACATATAAAATGGCTTAAAAAGCCGGATATTTCACCCCAAAGTTTCCATTAACACGGTTTTGAAGATCCCTCCTGGCAAGCACCACTGAACCAGGATCTCAATGTCCATGAAGGCTAAAAAGCAGTGTTTTCAGGAGTCCTGATACACATGTCTGAAGGCCAGGGAAGCAGAAGGCTTTTCAGAGACTCTTCTCAACACAACCACCCCAGCCTTGCTGTATGCAGGTTATTTTGTCTCAGCATTCCTGGGACTGGGGCTACCAACTGTTCTAGCCTTCCATAACATCAGCACAATAGAGTTTGTTTCAGGACTTCCCTGCAATAAGACAACCCCTGACTGCTGATCATTCCCTCAGAAGTGGACGTGTAGTGCTCAGGAGCTCCCTGAGCTGAGCTGTTTCCTGGGTACAAAGCTGTGGTGCTTGGCTTGGTTCTGTGGCCACGCTGGTGGCTGAAGCACCAGGGAAGGACTTGCAAAGGAGCTGGAACTTCTTCAGTGTCTTTCTTAGTGTGGAGTGGGGAGAACTGAGTTACAGACTGGAAGCTGCCAAGCCTGCAAGCAGTCCACTTTTCCTCAGCAGCATGCAGGCTTCAGCCACCACAGCAGCAGCGTGTCTGCAGCTTGGTGCTGAACCCAGCACTGGTGGGAAGTGAAATTTTAAGTCCTTGTGCTGAGCACTCCAATCTCCTCTGGTGCCTCAAGCAGAGAACCCACCAGAACACCCAGGACTAGGCTATTAGGGATGGCTGCTACCTCCCAGAATGCTCTTAAGGTCGTCTCATCATCGCCTTGTGGGAGTGTGTGGGGGCCCAGCTGAGATCTGTGCTACTTTCTGTAAAAATGTGTCAGATGCAAACACCCTATGCCAAAGAGTTTATGGTGTGAGAAAGAGAGGCAAGGGATGCTGGGGAAAAAATTACCCAGAGGTGAAAAAAAAAACCCCTCGGGTCACAGACCTGTTCTGTAGGAAAGCTTTTTGGGGAACAGAGCTCTCCTGAATTCTGTGTAAGTTGTCTCTGTTGGCACAGGCTGTCTCTTTGCGAGCGCTGCAGGCAATACAGGTGCTGGCTGGTGAAACAGCCCCTTGAGGGAGGATGCAAATCAAATATGATGAAATAGAATGGCAACGATTTAGTCATGCAGCCTACTATGATCAAACAGCATCTTCCCAAGGTATGAATCATGCTTGGGTTCTGTTCCAGCACAGTAAGACTGGGTTACTAGAGCAGGGCGTGAGAGAGCTGGCTGCCAGTATTACTTTTATTTGACTGAATCTCACTGTCATCCGTGTGTGTTTGGAACAGTGGCATTTATTTAGTTTTTCCTGGTGATGTCTTCAGAGGCTTCCACTGACTGAAATTTGCATCACTCTTATCCCTTAATGTAGGCTTGACAAACTCTTCCTGGTCGTGCATCACCTGGCTGTGCATCACCCACTGACACTTCACACTGAGTGTTGTTTTATTCCAAGCCATCTGGTTTTTATCATGCTTGGAGACAAATGACATAACCTTGCATATTGCCAGTCTTAGCGATGGAAATAAGAGTTCTGCTACTGTTTCTTTTCATCTGGATACGGCAGATCCTTTCTGGACTTGTACCCGATATTAGAGTATGAAATCCCTCCCCTCATCGCTGCGCTGAGATTACAGTCAAATTGTTCATACTGAGCTTCTCCAGAGAGCAAATTTTAGCAGAACTACCCACGTGGTTTGAAAGCAAGCCATTGATACAGCAGCGAGGAAGGGAATGGCCCAAAACGGTTCAGGAAAAGCAAGCAATTAAGAAAGAATGCATAAGGAATCCAACTTTTTCTGTTTTCATCATTCAGCTGTTGTGGAGTACCTCAATCAAGGGAACAGAGATAGATTGCTACAGTGACAGTTTCCATTAACACACGGGCTGGTTCTTGCCATTTTTGTGGCTCAGATATGCACATGGTTTTAAGAGAACTGTAGCTCTGATATAAAATATGACATTTTTATACCTCATATAGGTGTTGTAAACACAACCTTCATTAACCTGTGCCATTCCAAAGGGCAGGTACCTTTAATGTCTTCCAGTATTTTCAAAATTGTGCTTTGAACTGATGAAGGCCAAAATATTATTTAGTTGTAACTTGAGGCTCAGAACAATAAGCGAAATAAATTGCAAGGTGCCTTTTTTTTTTCCTTTTTTCCTCTAGACAAAAAGAAAAAAAAGAAGCAGGGCAATGAGCTAAGTAGAAATTTGTGTTTGTCTAATACAATATAAATGCAATTATGATTTCTTGTAGGGTTGGACTCTCAATCTTTGCATTCCAGTAATTAAATGCATTCCTTGCTTGTTGAGTCATCTCACTGAGTGCAAAACCTATTGCAATTATTTTCACACCATAAATATCAGGAGAATCCATTTAAGAGAAAATATGCTGCCGTGAGGGCTGTAGATAGTATCTTTCAAAGCTAATCATTTCATATACGAAATGATTAGAAACCCATTTTATAGGGTCTGAAAATCAAACACATAGAATCATTCCTTAGTTAGTTTATATATATATATATCTAGACATAAAAAAGTATATGTGTGTATATACATATATATATATATAGATACATATGTAAAGCTTTATTTGTGTAATTTTATTGGTTAATTCTAAGCAATTCCCACGTATTTAACGTACTTAATCCAAAGCCAAATATGTGTAACTGCATCTTTATGCTACATGATCATTCTTACTGGCTGCCATGACTACCGACTAAATGTCAAAATGCAAAAGACAATGAAAGGAGACAGTCTGGAAAATCCAATTTACTTCTGGGTTTTGAATGGAATTTTAATTTTGTGGTGCATTTTAAAATAAGAATGTCTCATCAGCTTGAATAAAGGCATTTTCTTTATAAAGTTTGCTTTCTGTACACAATTGCAAATGAGATATGTAAGTAGATTACTTACAAAGGAAGAATTCCAATCCTTGCAATAATACAATGGGACACACATTATAATTGTGTTAATCAAAAGTTGTATTTTAAATTTGAATGCAAGAACAAAGCAAGCTCCTAGTAAATGACTTCTGAGTTTCCATATAAAACTGTTTGATATTGGAGTTTGCCTGTTGACTTAACTCATAATTGTGGAAGATTTTGCTTTAAACCCAAGGAGGTGTGATAATGGAAACTGTGTTACTCTGATGCTTTATGTTGTATGGCTTAATTCCACTTTTTCATGACAAAGACTATAGGAATGTAAATGTTTTTATATAATTTTAAGTCTACACAGTGGGGTGTATGTGGGAGCAAGGGGGTGTATTGAATTGCAAGATATTACAAAAGACTAAATTTTTGCGTTTAGAGAAATGTAATCTCTAATTTAAGATAGTCTCCCTATGTAGGAAGCCTATCAAAGGCGTGTTTATCTTTGGAGAAATCCCTTGATTCAAAAATAATGTTTTCAGGTTTTGAAGGGTTTTGAAAGCACTGCACAGAGTAAGCAAAAGTGACAGCAACTCCCTCATCAACCATGTTGATACAAAGCAGACTCTATAAAACTCATCTTTTCACTTGGTGTTATCTGCTGACAAGTGGGCAGCAGAATGACTAGGAGAAGTATCTTTTGGCAGGTCACCAAATCTAGAAACTGGGGCTAGTGTGAAAATCTATTTTTACAGCATTGAAAGGCATAGGATAATTTTCTGTTAGTCTTCTCCACAGTCCAAATAAAGTACAAATGCCCAAGTGAGGTTTCAGATGATGGGTTCCTAAACCCATAACTGTCAATGCTGAAGGATGAAGTGTAAGAACCAAAATAGGAATGGATACTGGGGAAGCGACTTTTTAAAAAAATAAATTTGCAGAAATAAATTCAGCATGTGTAGGTTGGCTCCAAAAGTCTCACAAGGGAGAGTTTGGGTTCGGATTTTTTTTTTCTTTTTTGCTATTTCTTCAATCTTTCTTTTAAATGGTCCTGGTTTGGAAGACAGAGGAAGGAAGCAGAGGTGTGTGTGAATCAGCAGGAAGGATTGGGTTCACAGTTGATTGAAGGTGTCTGGTTCTGTGGAGCTGCACCTGAGGTGCTACATCCAGTCTTGGATCCCCCAGTTTAGGAGGGACATGGAGGAACCAGTAAGGGTCCAGTGGAGGGCTATCAGGAAGCTGAGGCATTCTTGGGAAAAGAGGTGGCTTAAGGGACAATAGATTAGGTGCTCAAGATTAATGAAATGACAGAATCAAACCCTTTCAGATAACATACATCTGACACTCTGTGGCTTTCAGATCTTTCTATGTGGTCTTTACCTAAACAATCTATGCAGTTATTACTACTAATTACCAGATTTATACTTCTACTACTGTAGCCTGCCATGACTTTATGCATCTATGCAAAAGTTTGATTGCCTCCATAATGAAAATAATGATACCTCTCAACAGCATATTGCTAAAATCTGTTGTAGTTGGGCATACATTATAAATATTATTGAGTATGCTGACCAGAAGATGTATAAAGTTAACAAGAAAAAAAAATAAAGATAAAGAATGACAACCTCTTCTTGGAAACCATGCTGACGGTGCAAAGAAATTAGTATATTATTCAGAATTGATTAAATTGGCTGAGAGGGAACATTTGCTGGTGGGAAATTTTTATTGCAATTGATGCTACAATAAAACTAGAACAGGAGCCACTGATCGCAGTGAAGTGACCTGTGTTTTAAGTAGCTTTGCTCATATTTGCATGATAGAAGCACTTTGATTTTTGAACATGTAAAATTAATGCATAAATGTCTACTCTACAGCAATTTATATGGACTTTCAGGAATGTGACTGCTCCCAATTAAGTCTTTCATGACCCATTTCTCTTTTTCATCTTTCTGTTCTCCTTCCCTCTTTTTCACTGTTTTTCAATTTAGTGGTATTTTTCCCATCCCGAAATATTACTGAGAATTTCTAGAGTACATTTGCTCTGTCAGTCTATCTCTCTCTCTGCAGCTATCTGTCTCTGTCTGTGTCTCTCTGTTTTTTCTGCAATACCGGCCTCCACTGAGAAGAAAATCTTGATGAGTTCAGAGACGCTGCTCTGCTACTAAATTAACCATGAGGAGCTGGTCCCTGCAGAGATGCTCCACTGATTGTTGGTATAAGGGTGTTTGTCTCAGAATAAAAAAGAGATCTCACAATAGCGAGACTTTCAGGGCACTGTGCACCAGCATCGACAATCTGTCGTTAACGGCAAATCAGAACTTCTTTGTTGTTCAGCCTGTCCTTTATAACAGACTTATCAAACTTCCAGAACTGGATTGTCCATCAAATTTTTATTATGTTCTAAAAGTAGCATGAGTTAGATATACCCTAATGTTAATTTGTAACAGCCTATTCTGTCTCTTTCATTACATGATCAAGTTCTTTTTCCAGTATAAAAAAAAGTTTCTTTTTCTGCATAATTAAATTCTTCTTTCTTTTTTTTAGTGTAGCTGTCTCTCACACGATTTTTAAAAATAATAAAGGAGATGTTTCCTCCTAAGTTGATGCTTTCGGAGATTTACAGGGGGAGAAATAGGTTCATCAGATGTAAATCAACATGAGTCTACTACACCCATAAATTTCCACTGGTTTAGGATCTAATTCTGGGAAGACTGGTGTTCCTGGCCTTTGCACATCTTAGCCACTTAAATATGTAACCACAGTCAGCCATTGCTATTTCCCATCTTGCACCACTTTGTTTCTTCCACTGCATTAGAAAATATGTCCTTCCGCTGAAGAGCACGTTGTTAAACCACAATTTGGTCTACAGTTTTCTCAGCTGGAAGGCTGCCTCTTGCTTAATTTTGGAGAAGTTTTTAGCTAAAAACCTTTCACTATTTCTGTGAAGATGACTAGGGAAAAATACATGCACGTGGTAAACTAAACAAGTGGTTATTGCACTTGTTTGAAAGGTTCTAGTGCTTTGTGCCAGGGAATCATTCTTCATTTGAAAAATCTGCCCAGGCCTGGCCATGGTATAAGTCAGTGAAATATCAGATTTCAGCCTTCAGCTGAGAGACTGAGAGACACAAATCCAAGCTTTACAGCCAGTTTCTCTCAAGCCACTTTGTGCTGGATTCTGATTCCACCTGGGCTGACAGTGATGCTGTGGACCAGAGGAGCACTGGAAATTGGAAAAGAAAAGAGGAAACAACTATCCTGCGGTCTCAATTCCTCCCCTTCTGTCCTCATAGAAGTGTGAAGGACTACAAGAATGAAGCAGCTGTGGGAAGAGATGAGAGCTGAGTCTGCATCATGGAAGTAATTGCCTAGAGCAGACAAATTAAAAAAAAAATAAAGAAGGAAAACCAAGCAGGTAAAGTCAGTCAGGGAATAGGATGATTGAAACTGGATCAAGAATCAGGGTAACACGGCTGACTGGATAATGAAACTAGGTTGAGAAAATCAGGGAAAGGCTACCAAGGAAATGGATGAGACTGGAAATCAGTAGGTAGTGGGGATGGAGTAGATGGGAAACTGATTAAGATGGCAGATTGTTCACAAGAACATTGAGAGTCATCTCAAATAGAAATCTTCCTAACTGCTCTCTCAGACTTTCACCTACAGGCAAATGACATTGAAAGACTATAAAAATAGTAGAGTCACAGTTCAGGGACAGACTGGGGTCTATCCGGTATAATATTCTGTTTCCATGATACTTTTTCCTAATTTTGTTTTAATCTTAGAAATTCTATCTGTATAACTACATAAAAATGTACTAAATATAATTTTGAAACCTTCATATTGTAGATTACCTGTTTGCTTATCTAAATGCCTTGGTTTTGCTGCATGGGTTCAGTATTTGCTCTTTTGCAATTTTTTACCCTTGACAGACCCATTCACATCTTTGTGCAGGAACCAGGATGCCAGCAGAGATGAGATGTCTAGAACAGCACTGGCAAACTATGCAAACTGGTAATCACAATTCTGCAGAGGACTTGAAAGTACCTCTGTCATGTTTATTCCTGTTTTTCAGGCCTCTCACAACAAGAAGGTAAAATACTTTACACCGTTAGTCAAATGCAGTATGATTCTCTAAGTAAGATATTTCCCTTCTTAATGATTCACTGCAAAAAAAAAGTGAATGCACTTCAAAATGGAGTAAATTGAATTGCCAATGCAGCTTAAGATAAATACCTTACTATTACTTTTCTTAAGAAGTCATTATTGTTATTTTACTTGGAAAATGATGATATATAAACTTAAAACATCATTTCCCAGCAAGAAGTTATTTGCCTTGAGAACAAGTGGTTTGCTGACAAACATTAAATGTCTAGGTTTTTAAATCAGGAATCAGGGCTTCATTCCTACCTACAGCACTATTGAAAGCTACCTAACTGCAGTCTTGACAGCATCAGAAAATATCTAAGCACATAGAAAAGATATTAGCTTAGAAATAGCTTTTTGTATTACATCTGCATAGTAAATTGAATAAACACCAGTACCTGGAGACAAAGAAGGTATATTCAAGTTATATAAACACGACTTGAGTGACATCAGCTGCCCCTTCTTTTCAAATGAATAAAGTAAGAAACAATATATCAAAATAGTTAATAGACCAATAAAATGTGTTACAGAAGTGAATTTCACTTCCAAAAATGTCTTTGAAAAGTTATGGAGATTGATTCATGCATTTATTTTAAGATTTCTTAGGTACATGCAACATTTCTTACAGCTCCATTCAGGTAACTGGAGGATTTGCAGTACAAAAGCACTAGTGAACCAAAACAGGTAATTTTTGCTACACTTCCATATAGCATTGTTGCTAAAAAATTTTTATGCATCTTTGACATGGCTGTGGTCTCCACAGTCCTTTGAAATAGAAAAAATAATAACCATGATGATATTAGTCACCCCAGGGAGCTCTGCCAATGAAATGACATCAAGAGTCATCCTACTGGAAACCAGAGGATGAATTTGAACACGTATGTATCAGAAATCTTAGTCCGAAAGGACAATTTGTGTTTTCAGTAATTTTGAAAGTACCAAAAATAGCATCAAGATCAAAAGTTATAGTTACTTATTGACTAGTGAATATATTTAAATGTAAAAACCTTAAGCATCAAAAGGCATTTCATCTACCTTCAGGTAGAGTGTACCTTAGCTTAGGGTAAATTCTCAATTTGTAGAACTCTATGCCACCAATAGTATAAAATACACACATCATGTTTTTTTCCTCACCTAAGAAATTCCCTAAGGATTATAAGAAAGTACCTCAATAGCACAGAAAGCTAATACAGCTTTAGCAGGTAAGTTGTTCTGTTTCCTAATCTGATCAGTATGGATTTTGACAACTTCTATAGCATCAGAGCATGGTTACACATTTCCATGCAGTATGGAACATAACCTCACATCCCAGCTCTGAGGTAAGTACCTAAGATTATCTCCATTTTAAAAGGAGAAAGCTGGGTCATAAAATGATTAACCTACAAATCCAATAAAGGAACTAGGTGACTAAAATGATGCTTAAGAAAACTCAGGTTTCTAAATCGAAAATCTGGATCCTAGAAATTCCTACACAGATAAGGAGAGGTCATGAGAATACAGAAAAAAACATAATTTGTGCTCTTTAAATTGGTGTGCATTAAAGGGTGCTAGACTTTGGACAAGCAAGGACAGCTCAGACTTGAAATATTTAATCCACTAACATTGGGAATTGCATGTTCTTCCAGCTCACAGCCAGTCCTCTGAAGAAATCTTTGTAGCTTGTTTCCTGGGAGCATGTGGCACAAGTAGTTAGCATGGGGTTCTTCATAAACAGAGAAGCAGTCACAGTTTTCTTTTAAAATGCAGCTGAGGAGAAATGCTGCTGGCCTTCTTACTCCTGCCCTTTGGAGCAACTGCCTATAGTGACACCTTTGACTGGGAAATGCCAGAGCTGGGCTCAAACTCTCAGAATGAGGAAATTCAAGACAAAGGGACCTAACTGCCACCCAAAGAAACTCAGGTTCTATTTTCTGCTCCCACAACTGTTTCTATTTTGCCATATCACGCAAAATCTAGCAATGCTCCTGGGATCCCCAGTTCCTACGTGCGGGTCATCCTCCCTCCTGTGCGCTCTCTTGTCCTCTCTCTAGCATGACGCTCTTCCCATGGGAGAGTGGAAAGAAGACACAGCTCAGGGGCTCTGGTATTTTGTGGGGAGGGAGGACACACAGGGACAAGGGCCACCACACCCCAGCACCACATCTGGAAGGCAACCACCAGCTGTTTGGCTGAGGGGCAGGAGTGCAGCCATGGCCACATCTTTTTCTCCACCCACCACGATGGAAGAGACCAAACCAGGGCTTCTCTGCGGCTGTGGGTGAAGTGCCCAAGGGACAGCTGAAGTCTCACCATTTCTCCCTGCATTTTCCTCTGGGTCACTGAATTACGAGTACATTCACTCTGGGCAGACCTTGAACATAGCCAGAGGTGCTGACCTCTCCCCACGTGCTGTGGAGGTACAGTCATGCCTGTATCTCACCACAGGTGCTTTAGAGTTTACTAACCCTATCCTCAGTCACCTCTCTAAACTAAACTACCCGCTTGGGTCAAAATTGGTGACAAACTCCTGACAATCCTGTTTTGAGATTATGGCTGTGAAGGATCACAATTTCTCCACACAATAACTGCTACAACAGTGATAGGTTTTGGGTATTAGAATGAATGCATAAATCATAATTTATTTATGAACTGCTTGAATTTGATAGCTATACTTAAAAAAAAATAACATTTCTAAATATATTCGGCAAAGCCTATATTTTGTGCAGATGCTGTGCACCAGTTTAACTGCACATCCTGGCAGAAATAGCTTAAATTCACTTCATTGGTTAAATTACGTATTAGCAGACAGGAAAAAGAAAAACATAAGTGGAAGAGAAAATGAAATAATTTCAGATCAGCTTTGAATGCTGGTATTTCTCAGACACATGATGTCATAAGTATTTACTTCTCAAGAGCCAGCATTTCTGCATCAGTCAATTTTTCTTTTTTGACTCAGGATGCAAGTCCATGTGGATTGAGGTCTCCAAAGCAATTTTTGTCTATCTATCATCCATCTCATGGATAAATGCTGAAGAAGACATGTTCTCTACAAGCCACACGAGGATGGCAATAGTTTTTGTTCATAAAGGTGACTTGCATGGAGAACTGACAGCGGATTTTTTGAAGGTAGTTACTGGAGAGGTAAGCAAGCACTGCTGCTTCATGATGTACCATTTGTTCCTCCTCTTGGGCAGAACTACTGAGAGTGCCAGGATAAAGGGTTTTGAAGCCTGATAACCTAAGCTGAAAGGCAAATTTACACTCCCTCTCTGCAGCCTGTGAGAAGGCTTGCTGGAGGACTTCACCTCCAGTGGTGGTGTTGCCCACTGGTCACAGAGCCAGGTGCCACCTGCAGTCCCTTATGTTCAGCTCTTTTGCTGTACCAGCTTTAGCAAAGCTTTTAGTGAGTCAGTTTTCCAACTATATCAATTATGTGGTGTGACACCATTTTTGGATGCCTACTACAGGACTCCTAAGGCTTGTTATTTTTCAGGAGTGCTGAGCATCTCTTTGTTTCTTCTGTCTGTGAACTAATCAGGTGGTTAAATTAGGCCTACGTGAAAATGCTGTACAAGTACTGCCCAGACCGATCTGTCATGGGAACCTTCTGCTCTCTGTGTTTCAGACTACAAAATAATGCTGACTTCTCACTGCAAGCAATTAGGAGAATTAATTCGTTAATATTGTATATTCTTTGAAGGCTAAAACACTATCTAAATATATTGCTGGATGTGAGTGTCACATATCTCTTTTGTAATGAGGGTTTTTTTTTTTCAAATTAATGCTATTAATTTGAAAATGGTGAATTGTTTTCTAAATAAATTAATATAAATGTCACCTGAGATAAATCTTAACATAAGGATAGATTATACAGTTTATATAATAAAAATATGTGTGCAAAATGTGATCTAGAGAAATGTACTATTGTAGGACAAATACCAATAAAAATAGTAAAAAAAAAATCCAGTCTTAAATAATAAATTAAAGAAAATTCAAATTCACAAAACCAGTGTGAATGAATTACAGGAATACATTATTAAACAAGGAAGTTCTTAGTCTAACAAGAGCTCATATTGAGACAAAGAGGTGATGGTAAGGGAGGTGGAGGTGAACAGAACATTTTGGAACTGTTCAAGCTGCTGAATTTTATTTTTATTTCCTCAGTGTGTTATGGGATATCTTCCATAAGAAAAAGGAATAGATGATGTTCAATCCTCCTGCCTGTACACCTCACAGGGTAAGTAAAGAACTGCTGTGAGGCAATATAAATCCTTAGCCATATGGACTGTTTTTAAAATTATTCCTGCCTAAATTCTCTGTAGCAAGAAGAGTAATCTAGTCTTTAAAATCAAGAAAAGAATGTGAATAGGTGTTAACCTCAGTTCTTTAGTGAATTTTACTTACCATAATTTTTATATAAGCTCAGTAATAAAAGTTCTCAGAAAAAATAAACTAACTGAAATGTTATCACTTCAGTTTCCTTATCATATCAAAATGATATCAGGAAAAGGTTTTTTCACCCAGAGGGTTGTTGGGCACTGGAACAGGCTCCACAGGGAAGTGGCCACAGCACCAGCCTGACAGGGTTCGAGAAGTGTTTGGACAATGCTCTCGGGCACATGGTGTGACTCTGGGAGATGTTCTGTGCAGGGCTGGGAATTGGACTCANAGATGTTCTGTGAAGGGCTGGGAATTGCACACAATGACCCTGATAAATCCCTTTCAACCCAGCATATTCTGTGGTTTCTACTCCTAGTTCTTGAAAAAATTTGGAGTAGTGCTATCTCAGTCAAATCACATTTCTGCCAACAGTATGATAAGATAAATTACTTTCTGATTCTTGCCTGTGTTCATTCCTCTCTTAGAGTAATTTCCTATTTACAGATACGTAATTTTCTGACAGTTGAAAATAATTCAGAGCTGACGTGCGTTCATTTATTTATAAAAGGGGAAGGTTAAAACCTTCAGCTAAAAACTGAATAATATGAAAAGAACCATGTTCAGTCCAAATTCAGCCTGGCACTTAGCCATATGTTGTTTAACTTGAAGCTTGTCATTGACATTGGTATTTAGATGACTACTCATGTGCAATTGGTGATGATCAAGCAATTAAGTGTAGTTTAAGTGTTTAAGTGTAGTGGCAGATCGGAGGCAGAATTCTTACTCCTTTGCAGTAAAAAAAGTCTGCTTATTAAAATAATTGAACCAGTTAAAAACAACCATACACTTATTTACGACTTCATATGTATGTTACACACCAGATAAAACAATAAAATAATGTAGTACTCAGTAACAGAAAAACTTAGCAGTGGTCTTGCATCCATCAAGCTAAGTATCAAGGTCTGAGCTCATACCAAAAATGCAAATGACAAAGTAGAAGAGCAACTCTGAAGCACTCCTACGATGGTTTAATCAGTCTTACCGAGATCTAAGAAAGAGGGAGCATGGGACTGCCTGAATTCCTGTATCCTCATAATCCCACCCATTTATCACCTTACAGTGTTCCTGACTATCTCAAAAGGAGTTGACATTAAAACACTTCCTTAACGCGCTATTAACATATACCCCATGTATTTCTGTTAAACAACTTCCTATAAAATAAACTGGAACCATAATTGGGACTGAGATTTTCTGTATGATGGTTATCTGAAGATGTTTGGATAACAAATATTCTTTAAATAAAACGCCACACTGAAACAATGAAATAATGGTTTCAAACACTTTTTTTTAGTTCCAGTGGCATCACAGACTGCTTCACCATCACACTGCCATCTATGTACCTTACACTAAGTAAGTTTATCAAACCAGATGTGTGGCCTGATTGGGCTGTAGTGACCCTACCCGCAAAGGCACTGATTTATGTCACACACATCCAGTTAGCTTGGGAGCTTAAGGCATGAAGGAGTCCCTCTATCCGATACACATTTCATGTGGAAGATGGTGTCAGGGGGAGGATGAAGTTTAAAAGCCCCCAGAATTTCTGTACAGTTGTGTTACATGGAATTTCAAAAAAAGACACACTTAAAAAAAAAAACCAAAAACCAAACAAAGATGCTTGCGTGGCATTCATCATTCATATACTATGTAAACTAAACAGAAAGAAGAATCTTGGGGCCTTTGGAGTGTAATGATCTCCAGAAGTTCTTGCAGCTGTTGAAATTCCTATCTAAGTATTCTTATCTTTCCCTGAAAACCTTTTATTTTACACAGCCTAACAGAAAACTAGGCTTAATTTTGCCTTCTATGGCAGAATATAAATGCAGGCTTGGTCGAAGTATTTAGCATCTGCCTAACCTGAGTTATGTGAAGAGTTCTGTTCAAAGCCAGTAGGACTATCCACATGTTCAGACACCTGATTAAGTGTCTTGCTGGACCAGGGCCAGAAACATAATAGTGGACTGGGTTAAACTGATTAGAAATGTTTTGTTGGCTCCAGTGGTAGCAGGACCTAGCCTTTATTGCCACTCTGCAAAATCTGGTGCTCAGCAGGGGAAAAAAAATCAGGCAGTCTGTAGTTCTTTCAGTGTTCTACTGGGTAAAGTTTGAGTACAGAACAAATGTAGCTCATTTAGCCCTAACTGGAAATGTGCATTACTGAGAATGCCTCTATTTTTTCACACTAAAATTTGTTGCTTTGTAATAACTCCTGAAATAAAGTGGTTTATTCTAATAGGCCATCTAGATCCAAATTTTATCTACTAATAACAATAGCAAGGAAGAACATAGTTTAAAGAAATGGTGAGGAGAATCCTTTAGGCTTTGTGAGTTTAAAGGCGGAAGACACTTTTAATAAAGTAACTTTAATTTTCTAATCGAATGTTGTTGTAATTAGTATTTTTAGAAACTTGAGTTAGGTAGCTGCATGGCTTTTTATTGCTGATATAGGTGGCTCGTTAACCAGGGATTAACAGACAAACTGGCGTCACACAGCCCCTCTGTCTCCGGGTAAACCTAATGATTCCTGGCATCACTCTTGATGCAGAAATCTTTATATTTGTGTGCTGCGAGATCATTAACACCAGGCTGAGGAGCCCTTCCTTCCCTTGCGACAGAATTGCTAACAGGCCTTCTGCAGCGGTGAGTCCCCGACCGACTACAAATTATCAATACTGATTACCGGATTGCTGCAGTGGGGAGGGGACGGCGTGCTCGGCACTGCAGGGCTGGCCAGGCTCCCACAGCCCTCACTTCCCTCCTCTATTTGCATCTACGGCTGTCTCATGCCTTGTTCCCAAGGGTGCCACAGCCGCGTTAGAATGCTTTCAATCCACACCAATTGTTCCTTGGGAGCGGAACATCAGCATTCAGATAAATGCATTGGTGTAATGCATCGGTTTCCGACGGTGCCAGGAGGGTTTGGTGTAACTTTGTGCAATGTGATGAAGAGTGATAAGAATCGGCACAAACGGAAATTTGAAGGGGATTTGCTTCTTGCGGAGGGCACTAATTGTGTTGGGAGCGTTTCGTCCTTATTTTGTGGGATTTGCGTGTGCACTACATTAGTGGTGAATGATTGTGAAAACTTGAATCTGAAATTGCGTCAAATGCAGGTCCAGCCTCATTCCTCTTCAAAAAAACAAAAGCAAAAACCCAACAAAAACCAACCCCAAGGAGCCTTAGGGTCTGCACGCTTTCAGCAGCTCGACCCCACGACTGTTCTCCCTCTCTTTCTTCCACACCCTTACTGGGATTTTCCCCCCACCCTCCCCAGCAGCCTCCCTCGAACAAAGGGGCCAGTGCCGGGCTACCGCCCTTCGCTCCTGCCAGGACCAGCAGGACCAACAGGGATCCGACGGGGACGGGCACCCCAAGACCCGGGAGCCCCCCGGGGCCGGGGCTGGCGGGGAGGGCGGAGGAGCCGCGCCCCTCCCGGCCGCTC
>VZTF01004030.1:1633350-1874547 GCA_013397755.1 Cnemophilus loriae
CCTCTGCCCGATCCCCGGGTGCCCCAGGCCGGGGCCGGGACTCCCCGCAGTCCTTTTCGAGGGAGCCGGCGCGGATTGTCAGGCCTGGGGGCCGTGGGACGCCGACGATGACAGGTCGGGTCTCTCCCAGGAAGCGGTTCCCGGGCTCCTGGGGCAGGGAGTGCCGAGAAAGCGGTGCAAGAAATTGCTTGGCAATCACTGTCATGTCAAATCTTGGCATGTGCAGGAGCAGTTACCAGACACCTCATACATCATTTCTGTTCCACTGACTGCCACTTTTTGATGTTGTGTTTTACATAAATTTTATGGGAGCACGAATTAAGCTCCAGCATGTCCTAGCAAGGCTAGGACTTGCTTTCTTTCACAAGTCTGGGCCTTTTCTTGATTGATGTTAAAATGCGTTTGCAGGCCAGACTACCTCCAGGTCTGTGGCTGTACGGGCTGTAAGGATGCTCTACTGAGCAAAACACCCCTGAATTGCTTCTAAATAGCAGTGGGGCATAACTGTGTCTTTCATCCCATTTTTGCTGGGCATTTCTCTGACCATGGCCAGATCATTGAAAACCTTTTGTTCGTTTTTCCCATTTGTTCTTTCCTCCATTTGTTAGAAAAGGTTTTACTCTTTACCCATTGCAGACAAGGGAGAAAGAGAGGTGGTACTGGAAAGAAAAATGTTTGTGCAGCACTTTGAAGACAATTGCTGCTAAGTAAATGAACTGCATTGGCACTGGAATGTGAATCACAGAGATGGGAATGGGTCATGAATCTCTTTTTCTCTGCTTGTGCTACATGTTTCCGCTGCGTAGGCTGGGAGGCTTTGCCACCTTGTTTAGTTTTCTTTATTAATTTGAAAAGTCAGCTTTCTTCCTACTGAATTTTGGGAGAATTGTTTATACTTAGCCTTGTCATTAGGAAATGTAATGGACTTTATTTAGAGGAGCTGATTTTTTTCTATTTGTTCACTTCTACTCCTTCTTTAGGCCTTCCAGAGTAATTTCTCTTTGTGTCTATGAAATTTTAGAAAATTTATTAGTAATTAGTTAATTATTAGTTTGTTTACATCCCTGTTACTTTCAAGTCCTCACCAAAACTTATGATAAAAGATATTGTTCAGAGTGTGCGATGAAATCTTCAAAACTCAAAGAAGAATGGTGCCTATACAACCTTAATTACTCTTCCTATGCATTT
The DNA here is from genome assembly GCA_013397755.1 of Cnemophilus loriae. Lineage (NCBI taxonomy): Eukaryota > Metazoa > Chordata > Aves > Passeriformes > Corvidae > Cnemophilus > Cnemophilus loriae. Next base: position 1,634,539 of record VZTF01004030.1, read on the forward strand.
ATATAATGATAGAGTTTTTACTTATACACTCACGGGCTATTTTTTCTCTCCACATACATAGCAAGATGGATGGTACTCCCTTTTTGAGCACTATTTGATATTTTATTTTCATTTTGTTCTCATAATAAAGAACCCTGACACAGTCCTCTGTGTCCTTGAAAACATGGGTACAATAAAGATTTTCTTGAAGGAATGCTTGCCAGAATATTTTCCTAACATGGGTGAAAAAATCTTTTGTCTTGCCTTACTTTTCACAGGAGGTTAACCGCAGATTAGAAGATGGTGGCATAGTTTGTGTTTCAGTGAGCAGATAAGCCCCCCATATTTTAATGTGAAATTTAGAGAGGGAAGTCTCCAAATATGTGCGTGTGTGATTTTCATAATCTTTGTAACATTTGGGATCTTTTGGTAACTTTTTCTGAAATTTTCTGTAGAACTGTATAAATATACCAAGCAGATGAAAAGATCAGCTGTGTACTGAAAACACAGGGAGAAAGAAAGAGCAGAGATATATATGTTTGCATGACTGTGTCTTGTATCTGAAGCATGGTCACCATTTTCTTCTCAAATTGTATCTCTCTTCTCCTTTCATTTCCCTGTGTAACATTCACGCCATAAAGCAGTAGAGTGCTGTTACATTCCCATTAGCATTTCTCTGCTTCTGAAATGGTGGGTTTTTTTGCTGAGCACAGCCTATCTAAAAATCATCTTGTAAGGAAGCTCGGTAGCGGCTTGATAAGCCAGCTGCAAACAATGTCACTGTTAGTGATTTCGGCTGCTGCTTGTTCCACAAACATGTTGGAGTAAGGCAGCTTTAGCGCTCGCCTGGTTTCGTGCAGGCTTTTATTCTTGCACTGCTGCACATGGTGCTCCTTTCAGCGGCGTTCAGGATCACCGTGGGGAAGCTGAATAATGATATTGTGGCATTTGTGGATTTTTTTTTTTTTTTATTTTCATGGAAATCTGTAAGCAATGGCTTAATGCAAGCACGGGGATTGTACATAATGAGATCTCCCTCAACGACCTTGTCCATGAGATGTGAGCTAGAGCTGTGCAAGGCCACATGATGGGAGTGACTTAGTTGCAGCTAGATCTGTGCTGTGCCAAAAATATGTAAACCACCATAGGCCCGGTGGGTGAAGACTGGGCAAATTGAGGTGGAAACCAATTGCGTCGTTCTGAATGAGGACAGCGTGTGCATGAGACCATGGGAACTCTTGTGTGGAATCAAACCAAGGGGCCATCTATCCAGTAGCCTGTAAATTGCATATCTTCCTCTTCCAAGGCCCCGCCAGGTAGCAGAATTTTCTAATCAGTAACGTTCTCAGCTTGGATGAACCCGTCATCATCTTGAACAGGGCAGCTTGGAAGGGAATCCCAGTGCCTGAGGAACAGTTTTGGTCTTCTCATGCTGACCCATCTCTGTGTTAGCCACCACTGGGCAGCCTCCCCACATCATTGCACTTGTTCAGTGTGCTCACAGAAGTGCTGTTAGAGATGGTCAGCTTGATGCATCTCTGTGAATCCTTACATTTGTAATCCTTTGACTCTCCCCTGCCTTCTTGCTACCACTTCCCTATTCCCTTGCTTTTTAAATTTTATTTTTATCCCTAATTCCTTTCTTATTCAGTTCACTCTTCACAGGTAGAGTCTTATTTTTTTATTTTTGTTAAGGGATGAACTGACACTTGTGTGTGGAATGGGAAACCGTGTAGGAAGAGCAGCCACAAGCACAGGCCAAGGAGTAGCAGCAAAGGGCAAGCTCTTGTTATTCTCCCAGTGTATGCACTTCGAGGCCTTCCTGGGGTCTCTACACATTTAGTTACCCACCCCCTAGTAGTCCAGCTTCTCTTTATCGTTATTGGCTGCAGGTGAACTCTGGCGGAAGGCTGACAGTAGGAAAAGCACGTGAAGAACTCACCTACAGATCATTCCAGCCCCTGACCTCTCTCAGGAATGCCTGAGCCTGATACAATTTTGATACTCAGTGACCTTTGACTGATCTTTTTCCTTCTGTGATACCCACAGTGCCTCATGGAAATCTGTTCCGCAGGGCAGCTCCTTGCTGCTTAAAGAAGCATCTTCTTCTGTTTATATTGAGCATGTGTCTTACCAAGACCTGTTATGGTTATCTTGATGTGGGATACTAAGTATTCTTTCAGCCCTGGAATCATAGGGTCCTTCCCTCTATAAAGTAAAAGGTGGTGGAGGGAAGAATACCAGATCCAACTCTCCTTTTAAAATGGGAGAACTAGATGATACAGAAGGAGTTAGATTAGGCTGATGGGAACAACAACATCCGCTGCACCTCAGAGTTCCACAGTGAAATTTTCCTAGAAAAACAGAAGTGCTGGTGTCAATATTCAGCAGATCTAAATCACACATCATTCCAAGACCAAGAGGCGTAGTTGGAAAGTGTCCTCCAAGTGCCCTATCCAAATGAGGTGTATCCTGACATGATTCTGATTTGCTTTCCTGACTGTAATTTTCTGAACAACAAAATGCCTCATATTATGTGAAGTCGGCAACAAAATCATGCTGTAAAGTGCCTAATTCACTTTGCTCTGTCTCCCTTACTGCCTGCTGTGAGAAAGTACTGAGCTATTTTAACTTTCTTTTGCTCTTCTTTGAATTGACTAAATCTCTTGTCACTGTTGGCTGGTTATCAGGTGTTTCATCATGGCTTTTTCTCACAGGCCTTGGAGAAGACCAACAGATCATTTGATGCTCCAAATGTATTCTAGACCATTTTTCTCTATGTAGTCAGGCATATCCATGGATATATATTTTTTAGGATAATAAGTGTTATATTATTGCAGGCTGTCAAATAAATATACGGTTCTTGATACCAGGCACATCATCTTGATACCAATTCTTTCTGCAACTAAAATTTATTTTGACTTAGTGATTTAGCATGCAAAACAACAGATGATGATGAAGTAAAAATATGCTGAGGTTAGGTAAAACAGACTTTGAAGACATTAGCTGAAATCTTAGTGTGAAATTCACACTTAGAACGAAACAGTAGCAGAAAATCACTTTGAGAATGAAGTGTAAGAGAACTTTTTTAGTTCTAGTCTTGCTCTTAGTACATTAAAAGGTTTACAGGAAATTTCATTTAACAGCTGTTTTTGCTTATGCCTTTGCCAGAGTTCATTGTCTTCCTCTGGCATTTTTAGTGTTGCTTGCCCCTTACATTTCTTAGCAATGTCAGTGGACTGAGAGCTGGTCAGGGAAACAGGAAAATGGGATGAACTAAATGCTAATTATGAAGAACAGAAAGACAGGGTAACAACTGGAATAATGAGAGAAAACAGGTACTGGCTGGACAAAGAGACCGCGATGAAGAAGCCTTTGGGAGAATGGGTAATTAGGGTCACAGAAGCAGACAAGGGAGAGTCAGGTTGTGAGACAGGGCCTGGCATGTGTTTGCTGAAGAGATGAAGAACAGGGATTTGTGGCATAATGTGGGGAGGTGGTTGCTTGGCAACCCTAATTTGGTCCCCTTGTTATACATGGGTGATCACATATTGTTTTTATGCAGGATTTCTGTCTCTGTGCAGGATGGACCTGCTCTGGGGATGTACTGGGGCTGTGCAGGAGAGTGATGCTCATGTGGCTCCTGCCTCATTTATTGCTTGAGCTGGGAGGTCAATAATGAACAATGGGAGGGGAAAGAAAGGTCATGCGACTGTAATAATGCACTGTTGCACAAAAGATACTTTTCCTATGTAGTGCTAATATAGATGCTTAAACCAGTTCTGTGTGAAACCTCTGATGGTCGAATAGCTTCTAATTATCTAATTTTTAATGACCGCTTTTAGAGCCATAAATCCAGTTTGCTCAGCAATCACACCTGCAAGTGATGTTGCAATGTCTGTTTGAAATATTTTTAAATACTTTTAAATTACATCTGAGGCATTAGCCTCAGATATAAGATCTAAAATCAGTGACTACCTCTGCCTTTAATTATTCCGTGCCTCCTTGCCCTGTATTTTAAGCAGCAGTAGTACCTTTTCTTTGCTACTGTGGATTTTTGTGAGTTAATTTGAATTTGTGCAGTACTCAGATGTTGAAGTGATGAGCAGCTTTGAGAAGCTCTGGAGGAAATTAATATTTCTGGCATCATAATGCAAATGAATAATGGGCGGTGAACAAAGCACAGGCCTCACAGTGAGTTATGAGGTGAAAGCAAAGTATTGATTAACTGTTTGGTGAATTTAGCATAGTGGTCATATGCAAAAATAGCAGTTAAAGACTGTGACATAGATACAGGAAGTTATTATCACCCTTGTACAGGGTAGATTTCCAGGAGGGGCATTAAAAGGTGTACTGATGACCACTGTTCTTCTTTCTGTCTCTAGGCAGGGTCGCTTGTTTGGGTAGTATGGACTGTCGGGTTGAGGTGATGAGTACTTTAATGGCTATACTCCTATTTTAGATGTGTAGGGTTCATGAGTGCACTTTGTGCTGAGGGTAGAAGGTAGTGGAGTTTTTGAAAGTTCCTGTCTCTCATGGAAATTTACTCCAAACTATGTCCCATACAGTCACTGCCTCTGAGTAATGTGATTAGGTACACGAAGAATGAATATTTAGGTAGATATTTAATTTGTGTCACGGAAAATAGTGGCAATGCATTAACAGCTTGTGACTGGTTGGAGATTAACTAAACATCTTTAATTCTACTGTTTGCAAGGGAAATGGCTTTTTAGTACGAGTTTATGCAAGTAGGGAGTTACAGGCTTAGTAACTCACAACAGAGAATAGAGAATGGTTTCCTTTTGTATCGACCTTTTGTTTTGATTATTGTTGTACACAAGGTGGCTTTTTATTAGTGTCTTCTTCTAGGCACTGTAGGTATGGGGCTCAATAGGAGTTTAGTTTTAGAATGGCATAAAATTTCTCCTATGTTTGTTAGTTCAGCTCTGAACTTAAAAAAGCCAATGTACCACCTGAGTTCCAGCTCTGTGACATGGGTGATGGTTCTGCTGTCTGGTGCATATCTGTCTGTCCCCTTTTGTCTTTTCTTATTTCTGTATGCAGCCCTACAAAGCCTGTCTGGTGCAATCCCATGTCACAATGTGCCCCATCAGTTTTTGTCTTGTAGCAGACAGTAAAAGGTGGTAAAAAACCTGTGTTCCCAGCAGCTTATGCTATTTACATTTTTTGCTTTGCATAGCTATTTCTTTTTTCATGTCTGAAGTTTGAATGTAATCACTATGTTCAGAAGAAATGAATATTTTCCAGTAAATCTTCAGATAAAGAAGTAAAAGGGAGTCTTATTAAGCCACAGAACTTGAAAAGACCGTGAGCTATTACTCATATGAGCTAATTCAAGAGCCAATTAAAGCTGTAACTCACTTTTATCTTTTCTAGGGCTGAAAAATTCCTGACTTACCTCTGTTTTCCTATTCAGTCAAATGTCATTATATTCAAGTCATGTAAGAAGTTTAGAAAGAAAAAGAAAAAGAAAAGAAAGAGGAAAAAGATGGCCATCCTTATCAATGGCTCCATGGTACACAGCCATTGTAATAACCAAACATGGAAAAACACTTTAAATGAAAACTTCCAGTTCAGCAGCTGAATTTCTCTGTCTTCTAAGTCTGTCTTCTGATTTTGTGTCTTTTTCTGTTTTGGTTTTCAGTCTCTTTTCAGTCATTTTCCTGAAAAACCTGGATGATTTGGTCCCTGAAGTTTCTTACTTTAAGGCATTATCTTAAGTCTTAGCTTTATGACTCTTCTTATTCCATTTCTGTCCTTGTTTTTTAACAACTTTAAAAAAAATGTAGTAGAAAGATATTATTCTAAAATGACCTCATCAACAGACAAAAACTGCCTCTCTGTTTTTGCTCATTTCTTTTAACATGTTCAAAAATTGTATTAGCTTATCTTGTCATGATATAGCTTCTATTAAGAGTTCATGCCATTTCTCCACTGGGTTTTACAGACCCCATTCAGACTCTGCTTTCCACGTTGTTGTTCTCTACTATGTTAGACTGCCTGTCGCTGGATCTATACCTTTGCACTGGAGCATATTAAAATTCAAATTGATATTATTTGAAAAAAATAACAAAAAATTATTTTTACACATATTCCATGCTATGCTAATGATTTAAAGTTAACTGATAGAGGAAACAAACCAAGTATTCTTCTACATCTGATTTTTAGCAGTGCTGTTTCATCAAGGATCAGATCCTGCAATTTACATGTGTTCTAGGTAGCTTTATATTCATGTGTGGGTGAGAATAAGATAACTGAAGTTAATGAGAATCACTCTGGCTTCGCTAGGACAAGCACTCAGCTCCTCCTTAGGCCACTCCATGAGGATGAAAGTGTTTGACTATGGAGATGTTTGCAAAGAACTGGGCTGTGGTGTCATCCTGCTAAGTACTATGTTTAATTTTGTGAACAGTTTTGTTAATTAGACCTATTGAAAGTGCAGTAAATGCTCCAATCAATAGAGTGTCATCAGTTCATAAATTTTTAAGTCTGGAAATGACTATTACTTTCTCTGAGTCATTCTGCAAATAATTATTTATGAAATCGCAAATTTTATTAGTAATTTCATATCTACTAGCATCAGTTTAATAGTCCCATTTAGATTACTAACAAATGCTGCTTCAATCTGATTTAAAGTAGATTCTGCCTAGAAAGTACCTCTTTGGATAAAGTTGCTAAGCCTACTATTGCTTTCTTCAGTCTCTCTGGTTAGTCAGCCTTTAGACATTTAATGTGGTTGTATTTATTTAGTGCTATTCCAAAAATCAAAGCATCAAACTGGTCCAATTTAAAGTGTATTTTAGAGAAATTGGTTGTATGAATATAACGAATTCTTATCCCTTGTGAGCTTTTTCAAAGTATTACTCAAATACTAATTCCTAAGTCTAAGTAAATATCATTTTTAATTTTTTTTTTAAAAATGGGTATTAATATGGATCAATGAAGTATTCCTATATTGCCAGAACAGTTCTGATTCCAGTCATTGGTTTTTACTTGCAGTCCTTCTGCTGGTAATAGATTTTACAAATGGAAGAAATTCAATTGTCTGAAAGGATGATAAGAATCCTGAACAGCAAAAGGAATGCAGCATCCATCATTTCTGAGAAACCATGTATCTCTATTGCTAAAAAGGAATAATTTCTAAAGTAAATAATGCACATTTAGAGACCTCTTTTTTTCAATTCAGTAATGCATTTAAATTGGCATTCTTAAACATCTATTATGGCAGCAGCGATTCTAAAATGAGAATTGTCAGCTAAAAGTTTGCAAAATTCAGTGGGTTTGAACTGATACAGTACAGCCTGTGCCCTTTTTTTTTACCTCAGTAGTCATCTATCTCACTATTGTAGCACTAGGATAAAAGCTTTTCTTACAGGTATGGGGGTTTTACAGGCTAAGAAGTTGCTTTGAATAGCCCATTCAGAAGAAAGAACTCTTGCATAAAATTATTTTTTTTGCAGAATCATAGAGTGGTTTGTGCTGAAATGGACCTGAAAGATGATCTAGTTCCAAACCCCCTCTTCTGGACAGGGACACCTTCTGCTAAACCAGGTTGCTCAGAGCTCCGTCCAGCCTGTCCTCAGACACTTCCAGGGGTGGGACATCCACGACTTCTCTGAGCACCTGTTCTGGTGCTTCAGAACCCTCACAGTAAAGCATTTCTTCCTAATACCTAATCTAAGTCTACCTTCCTTCCATTTAAAGCCATTCCTCCTTGTCCTATCGTGTCATGAGCTTTTGAAAAGTCCCTCTCCTGTTCTCTTGTAGTCCCCTTTATGTACTGGAAGGCTGCTATAATGTTTCCCTGGAGCCTTCTTTTCTCCAGTTTGAACAATCCCATTAATGTGGAATAATTCTTTGAAAATTTCAGTGGCGGTGAAGAACAGAATTGCTATGACAGTATTACAGCAAACATTTTTTTTTCCTAGTGTGCCAGGGTTAACAAGATTTTGTTCCAATTTTATTGTTATGGAAACTGAGATCAGGTGGTAATTTGACTTTTGAAAGGCCAGTGTGACAGTTGGCAAGTTTCACTAAGAAATTTGCTATCTTTACTCAGGAATTTGGGTGCTCATCTAAATCTTTGTATATAAGAAAATTCACTTGTAGATTAACTGTCAGTCTTCTAATACGACTTTATTTCATCCAAATGAATCCAGTTTGTATACTTCCATCAATGCTAGGATGCCCATTAAAAAACAGATTCCTGATAGGAGCATGGAGATGTCTTGCTTCTCTGCACAGAAACGGAATATTGTATCCAGTTCATATTCATATTTTAAAAATAGTTCAAAGATTTAAAAGAGCAAGGGAAAGAACTACTGAAATGATTCATGAGCTGTAAGAAATACCTCATCCCATGAGAAATAAAGGAATTGGCATGTCAGTGAATTAAAAACAAGACTCAGAGGTGACCTCATTAAAATGCGTGAGCATATTCGCAATAAGAAAATTCCAAGTACTACAGAAGCAATGGCTGGAAGCTGTCACCAGCCAAATTAAAATTAGAAATTCTGTGCCTGTTTTTAACAGAAAGAGTGATTAATCATTGAAGTACATGATGAAGGGAAGAGATGGATTCCCCATCTCTCATTTTCAAATTAAGACAGGATGTCATGCTTGAAGATGTATTTAAGTCAAACACAAAGTTATTGAGCTCAGTACAAAGGTAATGGCCTGTGAAAAGTAGATCAGATTACGTGATCACAAGTGGCAACTCTGGATTTAAACTCTGTTGCCTTATCCTGTGGTCTTAAAATCAAGAGCGAGACATGGTTGAGGGAAAAAGGGATATTACCTCGGTATTTAATAAGGATCCTTGGTGCAACACTTTACCGAGGCGGAATGCGCCAATATCTCTACACACGATAGATCACGTGTACAATTTTATAGACTTTACAAATTAGCGTATCTAACAAAGATGCCCCAATGAGAGGCTTGCATGAATAGCGTGATATCCCCCCATCCCGAGGTATTCCCCCCTGGATGGGCCTAGACTCAGCTACAGGGTGTGTTCTAGAAGGGACCTTGGTTCCCCAAGATAGCGTAGGGCTTTCCGGCCTCCCGCCGGAGGCCTTCAGGGTGTTTGGTCTTCCAGCCTAACAGAACACCAGGACTATGCTAAGTTATCAGACCTAGGGAATTATGAGTACGCATGCTAAAAGCACTGAGAATACAGAAAAGGGTATATAAGAAAGGGCAAAAAATCATCATGGGAACGTTGTAACTCCATGAGATCTGGTCTCTGCCAAGACCTGGGTGAGCAGCTAGTGGTTCTTGTACGGATCAGAAATTGTATCAGTTGTAAAATTCGTGTTGCCCAGCCTCTGTGCAATTATTATTCAGCTGTGTAGAGTATGCTCAAGATGAATTTCTTTATGATAATCCTGGCAAAACCAACTAGACAAGTTCAATGACTAGAGAAGCTACCGAAGACTGCTGATTTTAATACATCCCAGATCAGGTGACACAATTTTATTTATTAACACAGCATAAAGTCTTACTTACCGCTTCAAATCAAATGTCCATGTAGCCTTTATTTTTTCTGATACCAGCCAGGATGCTGACAGTGTAAGCCAAGGGCATGGACAGAGTCATGTACCGTAATTCAAGTTGGAAGACTTCCTCAGGAGGTCTGCGGTCCAACCTGTTTCCCACAGTGAGGCCAGATTCTGAAGAAAGGATAGTCCATGCTGCCCAGGGCTTCCCAGCTTCCCGAGATCACTGGTCAAGAGGTGTCTTAGGCAGCACCTGGAATGCTGTGTGTAGTGTCCTGTTCTCCAAATTTGTCTAGTGCCATTTGTGTCCTTCGGCTGTCCTTAGGTTCAATGATAATGAGTTCCACAGTGGTACATTGTACAAAAAGTGCTGCTTCACTTTACCTTGAACCTGTTCTTTACCCGCAGTTTATCCCGTGAGAAAGAATGCTTTTTCCTTCTCCAACAGCCCACATTCTACTACAGATCTAGCACAGTCCCCTTCTTTTACCCTGGTAATAAAATGCAAATACATCTTTGAGCTCTTCCTACTTTAATACATGAGATTAAAATGTGATGTTGATGACATTAGAAATAATGGAGCAAACACACACTGTTCCTAAAGGTCTAACCTATAATGAGTTTTGGCTTCACTCAATAAAAAATTTTTTACAGAGCAGTGTCTATTCAAGGCAGAGTAAGCTGTGGAAAATCAATTTTTCATGGCTGCTTTGGCCTTGTGCAAAAGCTTAGTGGGTTTTTTTTAGTGAACCAAGCCTTTTGTTTTATTATTTGTTCTGCTTATAAATTGTGAGGGTTGAGTTACTAATTTATAAAGGACAAACAAATCTTTTGTGACAGTTTTACCACCTAACTAATATCTTAAGTCAGAAGTTTTATTGTATTTTGTTGCTTTTATGAGATTTTGCACATTAACACCTGAGTAGGAACATGTAATAAAAAGTATCATGAATTTATCAAATGTCAAAACCCATGATACAGCTTAAATCTGTAATTTTTACAATGAAATGATACTTGAATAATTGTCACATTGTAAAACTGCCGCCCTGTGGAAGCTAATGGAAAATTACATTTCAGCATAGTTCCTGAGGACTGTTCCTAATGCATTAATTACAAAAATCACCACTAGCTTTGCCGGAACGAGATTGGTCCAATTTCTCGGAATAGCAATCTGATTCTGCTATGCACACGCACATGTGCCAGAAATCCTCTGCACATTAGGGTGCCAACTTTCAAGCCAAAGTATTGCACACCATGAACTAGCTTGGGCTCAGTCCTGCCAGCTGTAGATGTCGGTGCAAAGAGCCAGGGCCTGGGCAGGGAATGTGGATTATTTGCTTAGCTGGAGGAAAGCAGCTTTCTGGGTTCTCCTGAGGAATTAGAAACAGACCTGGCCCCAACAGGAGTTTGTGAGCAAGGAGTAACAGTGGCCAGGAAGGAGGGGAGGCCTGGCCACACCGCAGTTCTTTCACTGCAGCTGATGAGCACAATTGCCAGCACTCAGGACTTCATCTGATCCCCAGCAGGAGGTAGAGGTAGCAACCTCCTTGGCCAAGGCTTGCAGAGATTATCTCTGAAGAGTTTTGTGTTAGAAGGATTTTGGCAACAGCACTCCAAAGAGCTATCTGCTGAACTTCCCAGGATGGATGCTAGGCTTAGATTTCACAGGTCCCCTGTGTTTGTTTCCCTCTTCTCAGTGAACTAGAAACAATTAATTGTCATGCTCAGCAGCTCCACTGCTTTCTCAGTGGTTTTCTAAAGGCAGTTTGTTGTCTCACTAAATGTCATAAAGCCATATATGACAGTGCTGACCAGCTGCAGTTAGCAGACGTATTTCCATGGGTTCAGGTTTTGGATTTGTATGAAAGATTACACTTTAGAGTTCTGTTTTACTTTTATGTTAGAGCATTGTCATACTGCTGTTTTGAACTGCTTACAGTGGTTTCCGAAAGCTTCACTCAGGCTTAGGAAGCTCTGGGGTTCATGCCTGAAGGTCTTTGCTTCAAAGCAAACCCTAATGAGTTCAGTGCAATACCTCCTGGATATCACTTTGAAATTTGGAGTTAATTCGAAATCTTCTGCAGATACTTTGGAAATTCTATCATGTGGAAGCATTGAGAATGACGCACATTCAAGTAATAGCAGTGGGAACCATCCAGGATCCTCGTAGCCTTGGGTGGGCAGTTATTACACCTTTCGGAAGTGTTGGGAGCAATCCTTATTTTTCAAAATGAGTCTGTCAGGTGCCAGTCCCACTCCCACTACCACAATGGTGCGTTGATTCACTTTGTAGGAGACATGCATAGCATTTATGCATGACTGAGAGAGACAAATAAAGAAAAATGAGTACCGTTTAAGAGTGAAGCTGTCTGCTTTTACGCTATTGTAGCCCTAGACTTGTACTGCACCAGTCTTTTTACAGGATAAAACCAGTTTACTTCTTAATGTATGCACATAACCACAACAGCGAAGAAAACCACAAATACTTTTTTCAGTTAGTGTTTTGAATGGTTTAGAATTTAGGATGGAAGACCACGATGTGTGTTTGTACAATCATTTGCAGGTTTCTCCCTGAGATTGTCAGTAAATGTGTTCATCCCATTCACATAGCAGGGGCTGTTGCAGTGCTGTCAGAGGTTGCAGAGCTAATTGTGGGCTGGTTACCATGGCGTGCTGGAGAAACAGGCACAATTCAAGAGAACTGCTATGTAAATGTCCTTGAGGAAACATGGAGTGGTGAAAACATCAACAGCTGTAAGGACAAGACCCACTCATTAAAAAAGTAAGGTCGACTAATCCATTGAGCGCCCTGAGGACGAAAAAAAGTGACTTCAGGGTAATTTTACATGAAGAACAAAAGTGTGATAAAGGGACCATCATTTTAGCAGATCCAGGTGTAAAAAATATTGGGACTGGAAGCTGAAAGATTATTTCAACCTGTAAAAGGGTTTACTTTTTTTAACCGTGGAGGTTACTAATCATCTCAATTATTTCTTAAAGGCTGTAATGGTTTTACTGCCAGTGACATTTTTACCAGTCAGTGTTTTCTCTTGGTTCTTACCCAAACAGAAATTAATTTAGGAAACATCTGTAGTTATAGAGTTACAGAAATAGTTATAGTCATAGAAAAAGATTGTGTCACTTAAACCCAGCACTCTTGGCTTGCTTGGCAGTTGCTGAATCACTCACAGTTTTTTGACAACAAGAGGCACAATGACATTTTGTGCATTGACTTGTGCAGTGTTGCCCTAAGTACAATTGTGATTTGAGCATGAGTACTTCGCTTAGTTAGACAGTCACAGAGAGAAGGGCATTTCTATGTGCTGCTTGTATCCACAATAATAATTGGTTGCTGTGTAGCACTTTCTCATGCCAGGGCTGTCTCTGCCCTGTCATCCATTTGGTTGTCCCCCGTGGCATCTGGCACTGAGATCCCCACAGCCCCAGGTTGGGTGGCAGCAGAGGAGGGCAGGGTGATGGCAGTGTGTGCGTGTTGAGGGACTTCTTTCTGTGCTGCTGTGATGTGGGATGAGGAGGCACATCACACTGCAGCCTTCATTCCCCCTGCTGCAGGTCTCTACCCAGTGCATCTGGGACTGTGATAGACCAATGCTGGGGCAAAGGTCAGGAGGTGAAGATCTGAGGTCCTCCTTCCTACTCTTATCCTTCTTGACCAGCCCATGCTTATGAGGGTTCTGTATTGTTTAAATTTAACAGAAACCCTTGTGCTTTTCTGTGCTGCATAGCCCATAGCAGAACTGTGTCTTTTAAGACACTGGGATACATATAGAAATAACTATAATAATTTCTAACACATTACCTGAATCTACTTTAGTTTGGTGAGTGCTGATGAAGTGTGGTGTGTGTCCTATGTGTTCTGGTGTGTACTATGTGGAGATAGAGCTGCAACCGCATGCATCAAAGTCTGCTCTTGAAAGGATCTAAAGAAAATGTTTTGTGGGTTGTCTTTTTCTTTCATTTATTTAGTTTAAAAAGGAGAATAGAAAGCTATGATATCTCATCTCCATTCGCATTTTTCAGTTTGAGAGAGTAATAATTCAGAAATCCTGAGTCCTTAAGTTTTTTGCCTTTTGGTTTTTTTTGCAAGGCATATGGTATTAAAAATTTATTATTGTATTTCAGATTACACTGCAAGTTCTAGTAATGAGCTGGGCATCTGTTTGTTTAAATATTTTTATTTGGCATGTGGAAAAGACCAGAGTTAGCAATTCTTACTTTCAATACAGAAACATTAAATCTTCCCCATAGATAGAAGGAAAATATTTTTGCCTAATGAGGATGTGAAACACTGGAATATTTACCTAGAAAAGCTGGTGAGTTGCCATCCTTGTACATACTTGAAACTTTCTTGGACACAGCCTTGAGCAACTTCATTAAACTGGAAGCTAGCCCTGCTCTTGGAGGTCCACCCAGATGACCTAAATTCCTTCCAACATAAATTATTGTATGATTCTTTAAGAAACTGAGAGGATAGAGACAGCCCTTGTTTTGGAGATATAGAATTATAACTAAGTTTCCTGCTAATAACTCTGCTTTGTAATTTTTTTTTTCAAGATCTTCTATCTTCAATGCATCATGGACTGCATAAATAAGAGAGTAGCCCTGTGAAGAAGTGTTGTTTTTCACATACAGATTTATGAGAAATAATTATACGGCCCACAATAACAAGAACTGCTCCCTGGTGACCACAGCCCTGGCCCAGCATCCCAAATCTGTGAGTTCATACTGGGAAGGTCTGTGAGAAGGAGCATGCCTTTTCTCACCTTGCTGATCTGTGTCCCCACTCATTGGATAGGGATTGCCACCAAAGCACTGCAAAGCTTGCTGTTTCTCAGATATGTCCTTCAATTCTACTTACAAGTAAACATTCTAGCTGCAAAGTGCGATGTTACATACCAAATGTAGGAACAGAGATTTTTTTCCATGTACACGAGAAGCCGTAAGATTTCAATGCCCATGTGTTTGACCTTCAGCTAAAAAGATAACACAATAATAGTGATTGAATGTTCAGCCTGTTTAAATTAGTGACAGCAGTGAGAGATGTGCATTAGTCCACAATTGGCTTGATGGTACACAGCAGAATATTCCCCCCTTACAAATTCTCTTTCATCTGACATGATTGCTTTTCCTTTCTATTCTGCAAGGCCTCAGCTCTTGACCTGCTGGGTTTAGAATAAGTCCCATTAGTCTATTATTTTTCTTTTCAGCAATGACAACCTCTTTAAAACAGGCCCCTTTAACAGAGATTTTAAAGGTTTTCTGTGGCTTTCAGTGGAGCCTGACAATTACTAAACTGTCAGTAAATTAGCCCTGTTCCTCTTAAAGTCATTGTGGCATTTTCAAAATATTGCCTTCCATCCAAGGTCTTTCAGGAACTACTTCTCTCACTCGTTTCCTCCCCAGACCTCCTGCCCAAACCCCTTCAGGCATACCAAGCATTCCTCTCTACTGTCGACATAATAATATTTTCAGTGCAAATGTTTCCCAGGTGCTCATACAGACACCAGGATATCTCCTCTCACTTCCGAGATCATTGTGGCGAGGGATCTTTAGCTGTAAGTCACAAAGTGCAATGCAGATATATGCTGTTACGTGGGGTTTTATGGCAATAAGCCCATAAATACCAAATAAAATGCTATTGGTAAGGCAGAGATTAAGTAAAAGCTGAGTTCTCGTCATGTGAGCTGGATGTTTTTAGCTTGGTTTCTGCTGCACTTTCCTGCTTATTAAAGATTTTCTTTATTCTGCTTGTGTTCTTAGTCTTTTTCATTGTTTTACACATATTTTGGGAAGATTTTCCATGTGTAATCCATGCAAATGGCTTTCAGGATTACTTTCAAGATTCTTATGAAACATTTTCAAGGGCTTATCAATATTTCTGATTTTCTGTTCTCTTTTTTCTCCCCATTTGATGTCAATAATCTTGTAATTTTATATGCCTTATCCCTTTGTAGGTTCAGCTTCCATTTGTGTTCAGGCTTTCTCTTAACGTTGCTACTGGATCTTGATTTTCATAGTTCTATAGAACAACCCAGGTTCTTCTGCCTTCTTCATTTCCCTTTGCAGGGGAAGGCTGTTCGTGTGCCTCCAGGAGGCTGTTGAATCATTTTCAGAATGAGAACATGTGGTGCTGCCAGATAGTAGGAGGTCAGGAAGCTTCTTGCTGACACAAAGTTAATTTCCCTGCCTGATTCATATCCATGTATTTTAGTCAAAAATATCTCTGTAGTAGGACTTGAGGAGTTAGTCTTCATGTATATTTGTGTAGAGTAGTGAGTGCAGTTAATCTTTCATAGCTAGGCAGGAAAACAGAAGGAAAAATACTTACTTCTTTCAAAACAGCACAGAAAATTTCTGATTTTATAGGTCACCCTTGACTTTTCATGGGATATTCAACAATAAGGGAGATAATAGCTCTTGGCTCTCTGTTGGGCATTGGGAGAAACATATATGGTGAGTGTCAGGAAGGTGCAGCTTACAATTGAACCTTTACTAATGAATGTGTTGAAATCTTGATCCATTCACTCTCTTTTTTCTATCTTGGATTAATTTTTGATGATAAGATGAAATAAACAAAACCTCAGCGAAATGTTGTGAGTATTAATTAGGGACTGTTGATTGAACACTGGCTACTTACCATACGGACTGATACATAGGTGGGCACTTTCTCCACATTAACAGTAGAAGTAAATGAACAACCCAGAGGAGAAATCTGTGGTAATTTTCATGTATCAGCAAATAGGAACAATGGATTATCAGAAAATCTTAAATGCATTTCTCCAGAACTGTTAATAACAAAGCAAAGGAGTTATCTGGAGTGAAAATCTTTAATTTTAGAAAATTTAGTTTTCTATTTTAGAATCAATAACTCTTGTTACTGCTAGTGGCCTGAGAGATGTTATTCAGTTTATTTATTCACTGTCACTGATGGAGAAAGAGAAGACAGATACAAAAATAATCTCCTTTATCATAACCACTATGAATTTTTCCAATGAATCTGTCAGATAGGATTGGATTTTGTAGAAAATTCTGTCTTAGCATTTCCAGGGAGCCAATTCCCTATTCAGGGGGAGAGAGGGGAAATACGCAGCTGCTTTAATTTTACTACCAAAAAATATAAAATTATTGTATCAATTAAAACATCTTTTTCTGCCAGTTACAATGACATTTTTATGGTTTATTTGTTTCCGCTGAGGATGGCGACGCTTTGATAAAATATAGTGTGATAGGCTATTATCTTTTTGTCCTGTAAGGCATATTTATCCCTTTTCTGCAGACTGTCTTCTGATTCAGAAGAATTTTTACTGAATCATCATTTGAACTCAAATTTCATGCCAATGCAAGGTACAAGGTGTGTCTTGTAAGCATTGATGCATCTCTGGAACATTGCCATGGCAGAACCACATGTTTTTTGATTTTGGCATGTGCTTGAAAAGCATTTTCATTTGGAGGGACAAAATGTTTCATCATTTAGATCACAGGCATCAGAGCAATGAAAGCTCCAGAATTACTCTGCTTAATCAACTAATTATGTTGCCAGCTGTAGCCTAAACTGGCACCCTTCATGAGTGACATTAGAAAGCAAAAGGACATTGTTAGGAATTCCTTCAAAATTATTTTTCTGAGAGCAGAACAATTATTAATTTGATCATTAGATAGATAACAGTATGTTTTCAATTGCAGTTTGATGCAGTGTTGTACAGAGAAATATTTGATACCTCCCTTTGGTGTCTCTTGAAGTTCTACAGAACCCTATAAAAAATAAGTCTTCTCTGTAATTAAAATTTAAGTACTATTTTTTATGGTGTTTTAAGTCTCAACTCTAAGGAAAAAAAAGTGGATAAATCTTGTTAGAAGCAATTCATCT
The DNA here is from genome assembly GCA_013397755.1 of Cnemophilus loriae. NCBI lineage: Eukaryota > Metazoa > Chordata > Aves > Passeriformes > Corvidae > Cnemophilus > Cnemophilus loriae. The sequence goes on from VZTF01004030.1 coordinate 1,651,924, forward strand.
TCCTCTGCACGCTCTTTGTAAAATAATCTTGTTACACCCTTTCTCCTAATTTTTAACATGGCAACTGTTTGGTAATAGGATCCAATTCCTAAATAATTTTATATGGCTCATCCCATCTGTGCTATGCTGTCCTCAGTACTTCAAGACAGAAAACATACTTCATGATAACAGCTCAAGTGGGAGACTGCTATGAAAAGATTAAGAACAAGATTCTATTTGCAGTTGTAATGGAAACTGCAATAAAAATTGCTCACAGAAATTGCCTGTAGAATACTTTGCAGTTGCATTTCTATATACCATTGATTGATTGAATTCATTGTGATGAATATTTAGTGCTTTGAAATCCGATTGCAAGATGGCTCAGACACTTAGGTGAAGCACCTGGGGGACTCCAAGGATTTTTGTTTCTCCTGATGTGCTTGCTAGCACGTCTATACCAGCCAGTACTGTGGTCCAGAGGGAGCAAGGTCTGCATGGTGAAATGCCATCCTATGTCCACACTGAATGCATTCCATGAGTTTTTACTTTGGACTAATTCTTATCTGGTTGTGAACTGCCCAGGGCTGGGCAAAGTGTGTTAGAGAAGGTGCAGTACTGGTGAATTTGCTGTTTCGCATACAGCCTCGGCTGCCTTCCGCACTGCCATGTAGTCCAGCAGAACAGTGGCAGAAAATACGTGTAGTGGTATTAGTAAGGCTCATCTTTGAAGGATCTATGTCTCTTTTAATATTTTTTTCTAACTCTGCTAAATGTCGAGATGTCAAATCATATACAGTGCAGTTCACACTATTGGCATATGTCTGTTGGCCAAGCCATCTGGGCTGGAATTTCAATGTCAATGAGAATTTTGCACTCTGGTCAGGGCAAAAAGTTAATTTCTGGCATATTATTCTCCTTTTTTTTTGCTTATATTTTCATTTAAGCTAAGATTAAAAAAAAAGGAGTGCAAACTGCTATAGATCTTGTACAGTGAATTTCTTTCCAGATTTCAGGTCATCCCTAATTGACAGCATTTTAGGGTGTTTTGTTCGTTTTTAAATAAACATAAAGCAGCTCAAATAAACCAGACAGAATGCTTCAGCAAGGGATTTAGTTTCTAGTTTAGCTCTTTTTAACAGAAGAAATTTAAATTATTCCTTTTGGAAAGATTGAGCAAAATACATTTGTGAAGGTAAAATTATTTATCAAATAAATTCTTAATGTGCAAATAATTTAAATGCAACTTATAAAAATCTGTATTAGTTTTCTCTTTCTATAGCCTCCAGTTGTTGTGATAATTGGCAGCTGTCGTAATTGTTCTAGCCTTTGTTGGAGGCTGTCATAACTGCAGGCTTAAAACTCATTTAAAATAAATTAGTCACATTTGGCTAATACAGCCTGTTCAGCAGTTCACGACATTGGTATCTAAATGTATTGAGAATTAAATAAGAGAATAAGTTTTCAAAGGCTAAGGTGACTTCTGAATGGCACTGAAAATCTTCCAGTAAGGCTGCATTTAAACAGTTTTGGTCTAACTCAAAATATTGGAATGTTTCTCTATATCTGCACAGATCTGCTGCAGTAGGTAAATACCGAAGGAAATGTGTTGGAAAAAGCTCCAAAGGTGGAACTGAGCACCAAGTGTCTGAATTATGCTAAGAGATAAGCAGATATAAAGGTTGGGTATTAAATAATTCAGCGTTACTGACACGTAGGCGTTCCTAGTCAGAGACGGCCAGACAACAAGAGGATTTTTCTGTTAGGAAAATAAGCACCCAAAGCACCCTGGGGAGTCCCTGAATTATACTCAGGATCTTAAAGCAAATTGACAGTGGCCAAGTCACATAGTAATTTTTACAACATTCACTGAAAAATGTCTTGGGCTCCACAAAAAGAAAAAATGAAAAATCTTGCTGAAGGAAATTTGGATGCCTCTCTGGTTAGGTGATAGCTAAGTGCGGTTCAGGTCCCCCTCAATTTCCATTTTGCACGCAGGGGTTAATGGGAGAATGAAAAACTTTGTCCAAAAGCAAGGTAGGCAGCTGTGTCCTGTTCTGAGGCTTTAGTACATCGATCTTAATATGTAGAACAGAGATAATAATCTCCAGTATAAATATTGGTTTTGTTTGCTTTGAAATGAAAGATTATCTTTGGGTTCAGAGTGGAAGGATCAGACTTAATACCACTTCTGCAAGCACTCAGCAACTACAGGGTCAGGTTGTCTCAAGGACTGACCATCTGCCTGGTAAGAGCTAAAATACAAATGACCACCATTCCCTAAAGAGAACAACTTTCCAAGACTGTGACCAAATAGCACCATAAATTTTTTTGTCATCTATTTTGGCATTTGTGAGTTTCCTTTTGGGGGGCAAAATAGTAGAAAAAAAAGACAAAAACAAGGGGTTTTTTAACAGTGATATGATCTTACTGGTCTTTCCCAGAGACTACTGCTTTTGCTTTACATATGAATGACTCTAATCACCTCTGGGATGGCTTCTTAATGCATATTTCTATTTTGCATCAGGAAGGGAAAAACCTATAAATAAAACTCCCAAAGGTGGAGAAAGTCTCATCATTTGAACTAAATAATGAAGGAAGGAGCACTGTGAACAAGGAAGAAAAAAATTCGCCAAAAAGAATACTAAATCAGAGATGATGACATGATAAAAACATAGAACTTGTACATTTTATTATTCATCACTTACTGTTATGGAAATGTATGCAGTGGCTCCAGTATGATGCATGCAAATCCTCGATCCATTCTTCTGACATTCACTGACTGCATGATTTTCATTAACCCCACCTTTTTAGGTCAGCTTCAAGTGCTTCTACAGCCATATTTAAACTAAAAAACAAAGAGAGGATGAGACAGAAGTGCTCCTACTGTAATGTAGCACGATGGTAGCTGTTACCAGAAGCCATGGATGCAAAACCTGAGATCTGCTGAGGTGTGTCCAAGTCTCCTGGTGATAAGGCGAGAAGACATGAAACTGGTGCCATGTGTAATCAGCTTGTAATTAATTTCTTTGGTATATTGTTTCCCAATTGCCTAGTCACATATCTCCTTGTTCTTGGAGGGCTGTAGTGGAAAGGTGGCTGGGAAGTGCTATTGGTATCCATCTGCACAAACTTTCTGAATGTCTCCGTTAGAAGGACAGACCTGCCTCCACTGCCTTATTTCATGAAGCAGGGAGCTTAACTGATCAGCTCCAGGGACATTACCCAGAAGCAGGATTCATAGCCATTTCTGCTGAGGTCCTAGCAATGTATTTTTTCCTGAATTCAGGCATTTTGCATTCCTATGCGGTTAAAGCTTGTGCTTGATTTTGAACAGAATTCTCATCCATGCCTCTGTGCTGAAATGCATTATTGACTCAGTACAATGGAAAGGGCCACCGCATCAATGTGAATCACGGTATCACAATGAACCTCCCTAAAATAATTTATCCTAGAGCTATTCTATGATTTTGTTACTAATCTGTTATTACCATTCTTAGATAGAAGATCCCACATACTGCCATTCTCTCTAGCCTTTGATACACAGTGTCACATACCTGCTTGTAGAAATACTTAATTTTGACAAAAGCATTCTAAATATATCCTAGAGGAGCAATAGCATTTCCCGAACACTTTTCAAATGCTTGTGGCCTTTAGTCTCAATGCATACTATAATACAGCAGTGGAGCTGTATTTTCTGAGAAATGTCAAGTCGATAGCGTGGTCAAAGCACTGAAATCCTGCCCTATAGGAGATGCTCAAATTTCAGAAATTTGCTCCCGCCCACCTTGAAGTGGGATGAAAAACATTTTAAGACTCTTCACAAATCTGAAAATTCTGCAAATGTTGCTCTGATTAACCACATCCTTTTGATGATCTATAGATTACTGAAAGGCTGTATTGATAAAGTTGATGGCAATTTCATGACAAACGTCTTGATTTTGCACAAATGCCTGCAGACTGCATCATCTGAGAACCAGAAACTTGTGGTAAATGTGAATACCAGCTAATACCTCAGTCTCTGTGAGAAAAATTATATATACCTTAACATTTAGAGTGCTGGATGAGCGGAGTAGAAAAATTGTAATTTTCATTTGGAGGAAAACAATCAAAGCGCCAAAATCCTTTGAAGAATGTTTCTGGTTGTCTGCACATGTGATTAGCTAATGATTCAGTGTCTATGGAGCAATATATTAAAACAGGCAATGCATAACACTGCATAACACTGTGCATCTGTAAGTGACACAAGCAAGAAAATAGTACGGTTAGCACTGACACAGCAACACATAAACACATAGTGTAGGTCACGAGACCCATTTTAAGAATAATAATCTTTTAACTGGCCATGTGGACCTTGCCTTTCTTTTTTTTATTTCTTATTTTCCTCAAAGAGTCAGAATATGGTTCATAAATTCAGCATCTACATCCAAAGTTCTTGGTGTTCCTCGTAAAACCACCGGACTGTTTCTGAGTTTCCAGAACGAATCAGGTTCTTTGGCCATAATTAGGACACTTACCTGGTTAAAAACAGACTGGAATTTCAGATGCTAGTGCATCTGTTGATGACTTTTTCATTTTAGGTAACGACTATTTAATTTTAAATCCATAAATGATGATTTTTGCTATGATCATGGAGCAAAACTACCTGAAGATGATGTAGGCTTGAGAACCTTGAATGAAAGGATTCACCTCCTCATAACACTTCCATATTTTGCAGCCCCTGGGGAGTAGTAGAATTTGGAAGTCAGTCAGCACTGCCTGCTGGTTAGGCTTTTGTAGCTCTTGCCAGGCTTCACAGATACCAACATTTAGCTGTCATCACCCTTCACACAGAACAGGTGACTGCTGACGGCTGCCAATGCCCCTGCAGGGAGTGAGTCCCTGTCACACTGCACAAACAACAACCTGACTAAAGCTGTGTTTGAAAGAATCACTAAGCTCTAGATGAGAAGGTGGGATCACTGATGTGCCTTTTCTTTGTCTCAAGCACACAAACATTTTTACTTCTTTTAAAAATAATACATTCTTAATTTGCTTTGCTTTAGGTATAAATAATTAACTTGAGAGATATTTTACCTCTTACCTCTAGTTGTTTTCTGATACACGAAATCATTCCAAATGTCATGACAAATTGTTGCAAGAACAACATTTAGATCACAGAAAATTTTAAAACAATTAGGACCTGACAATTAAACATTTTTATTTCCTAAACTAGGAAAATACATGTTAACTAGGAAATATATTTTAATGAGAACAATCTTTCCAAATGCTTGTGAAATTGAGCAAGACAAAATTTTGGTTTTGCCATGTGGAACCGACTTCATGCTGTCTTGTGTGCAGGTGCAAAAATATGAGTCATGAAGGCAGTTCACTGACAGCCACACTCAGGCTCTCACCCTGGCAGTGTAAGAATAAGGGGAATAAAATTTGAATAGTAAGGCAAAGCTAGCCCAAGAGAGCTATTATGAGCAAAGAATATAAACATCTTGGTTAAAATAAAACTGGTTATGTGAGTTTGGGAACATAACAGCAATATAACTGTGAGACCATCTGCCATTTTGGCTTCATACAATGCTGCAGGCCATTACAAAAATGGAAATACGTCTCCTGAAAAAGCCAACTTGTTGAACAATATAGCAAGGTGTCCTTTGAAACTGGTAATATGACTGACATTCCCATTAAAAGTCTTGAAGAAAGAGAATGAATTTGAATAAAACTGGACAGTGACTTCCTGACCACCTATATTGCTCCAGTGTTTCAAAATGCTAAAGACTATTTCTTCATCATGTACCTTTAGCAAAACAAGATGGGTCAAGGCATATGGTATTTCATAGGAGTAATAAATGTGCCTGTAGTCTCCACCCTAAAATGGGTTGTGGCATCTATGCTGGTACGGGTGTTGTTAGTCTTGTTGGTTTTGTCAGACTAAAGGACAAATGTCCTTTTGTTCACTGGCAAAGCATTTTAGAAACTCAGCTTTTCAGTACCAGTGGGAGTTGTCCAGCTACTCTTAGAATCTTGTGATATTTTCAGGTGGATTATCTAAATCTGCCTATCTGGGAAACCGAGAAGTGGTGTGATGTGCTTACAGTTTTCATCAGATTTAAGGAGAAAGTTATGCCCTTATTCCTTCTGTGGAATCTGTCCTGGGCTCCAGTCTTGGAGGCTTTGGCTTTTTACTCTGAGATTATTTAAAGAGAATTATTTTTGCCTTTGAAGCTGATCCTTAGCAATTTTAACGGTGCCTCAATACCTATGTGACTTCTGCTGCTACCAAATAAAATGTTCTTGCAGATGAAGACTGCTGGAAGAAAAAGATCCACTGAATTTGTGCTTGACATGTCCACAGACATTTATGGAATCTTAGAATGGTTTTGCTTGGAAGAGACCTTGAAGATTGTCTGCTCCAGCAGGTTCCAACCTTCCACCAGACCGGGTTGCTCAGAGCTCCATCCTGCCTGGCCTTGGACACTTCCAGGGGTGAATTGCTCTTTTGTAGAGCATAACCACCAACATGTTAGGCTAGTGGGTTTGGTCATCAAATACATCAAAAAAGCTCTTGGCAAAGTTTTAAAAAAATTGTCTTTGTTAATTACTCAAAAATGGCTTCTTAGCAAAAGGAAATACAACAAATGGGGTCTTTGTATTTAAATCTTATATTCAGTTAATAGCTGGAAAGTGAAAATTTACACATGTCTGGACATGAATGACATTTTTCGGTATATTCTTTGTGTTGTGTACAGTGAATGTATCAGGGGCATTAGCATCCTAGTGAAGAGTTACACTCAGAGTCTCTCTATGCAGTGTATCATAAATGTTATATTGGATTAAATTTCCTTCTACCAGTAGCCTTATTGGTGTGCTGTGCAGTTGAAAGGCACTATAGGTATGTGTGAAAGACATTTTGCTGAAAATATTTGTTGACTATTATGCACAGCCGGATTGGGTCCCCAGACATGTGTGTTACATGCCAGCAGGATCTCAACTCTGTATTCTGAGGGGTACTATTGATAAAGATTCTATGGATCAAAGTTTGCCTAATTCTGCATACTCATGTGCTCACTACTCAGTCTTCTTATGCCATGGTTGGTTTCTCAATCAATTGAATTTCTTTGCTGTGACACATGGACTTGTAATTAATTTTGTAGAATGATGAAATATTTTGCACACTGGTTGTAAATAGATTAAGTTCCATCTGATTTACTGGTCAAAAGAGAGGAAATAATTGTACTTTAGATATGAAATCACTATGCTAATATTGATTGAGGAGATATAAGACTTGTCTCTTAAACTGTCTTTGCATTTTTTCACTGTTACATCCTCCAAAAAAAAATTACATATTGAAACGCATAAATAAATTTTGTCCTTCTTCTTTCTTTCCTTCTACTTGTGAGAGAGACAAAGGTTAAAGATACAATGTGAATCTAAGTGTATGATTGGAGGATTGCATCGGTCTCCCCAGCATCTCAGCACTTAAGACACTGCTACTGTGACCAGTTCCAGTGCTGCATTGGGTGTCCTGTATTTCTAAAAATTATGCAGTGAAAAACCTCACAACAGTAGTAATGGCATTTTAACATGAAATGACTGTCCTTGCTCTGTTCCCTGATGTAAGAGCAAGGAGTGGGAGAGGATTAGCAACTTCAGCTTTTGAGTGCAGTGACGTAAAAGTGAGAAACTGCAAAAGAGATTGTGGCATGAAGCTAATGGAGAGTGCTGAAAGGGTGAAAGCATAGATGAGGACTGGGGAGCCAAAGAGCCAAAGTTACACAGGTGTGTTTGGAATATCAAACACATGAAGCGTGGCACAAAAATAGGGTCCCAGAGAGCTGCTCTTCCATAGTGATGTGATGGCTTTTTGTCTCCAGCACATAAAATCAGTGACAGCTCCAGACAGTGACTTTAGTTTTGATCAAAGCTCAGTGATAATGGGTGGCAATACAAATGATTATTCTATAATGACAGTGGGAAATAGAGGTGAAGACACACACTCAGATCTGGTGACTTCAGAGCAGGGCCAAAGTGATGGGAAGACAGCCAGAGGCCCATAAATAAACATCCTTGACATGCAAGGGAACAATAACAAGACAGTTACTGGTGATTATCTTTAGGTTTGTATTGAAGGTTCAGAGCTGCAAATCAGTTGTCATATACACGGCCATGAATGCAAATCCTAATAAATTATGCTGTGTGCTGTCCTAAAATATGAATAGCAAAACTAAGCTCTTTTCTGAGTTTGATTGCACAAAGAGATGTTTACTGATTGATGCACTAACTGTATCATGCCTAAGAAAAGAGGTCTCTGCTGTTTTAAAGAACATCCAACTCTTTATGTGCTGAGGATGCCAACCTACCATGCACAACTGGTGAGAGAGTAGAGTGTTTCAGACATGTATCAGAGGATGTGATAGACCACTTCTTAACTAAACCACCACAACCACTGTGTCATTTATTGACACCGTTCTTGTGTAGGAGGCAGCAGCAAGGTGGTAACATCTGCAGGCAGTAAGAATATTTGGGTTTGTATTAGGCTTGTGTGGCCAAGTTTTAGTAGCAAGGGGGCTACAGGGGTGGCTTCTGTGAGAAGCTGCCAGAAGCTTCCCCGTGTCTGGCAAAGCCAATGCCAGCCGGCTCCAAGACCTGCCACTGACCATAGCCAAGCCAATTGGGAATCATAGTAATGCCTCTGTGATAACATATTTAAGAAGGAAAAAAAAGTTATTGTGCATCTGTAATTGTGCTGAGAGAAGAGAGGATTTACAATATGCGAGAGGAACAGCTCTGCAGACACCAAGGTCAGTGGAGAGGGAGCGGGAGGAGGTGCTCCAGGCACCTGAGCTGAGATTCCCCTGCAGCCCGTGGTGCAGACCATAGTGAAGCAGCTGTTCCCCTGCACCTGTGGAGGTCAATGGGGATAAAGAGATCCACCTGTAATGGAGGAGACCTATGCTGGAGCCAGTGGAAAGAAGGCTGTGGCCCCGTGGGAAGCAACATGCTGAAGCAGGGACCTGTAGGTCTGTGGAGAGGGGAGCCCACGCCTGACCAGGTTTCCTGGCAGCACCTGCAACCCTATGGGGGACCTAGCCTGGAGCAACCTGTTCTTGAAGAACTGCATCCCATGGAAAGGGAACCACTTGGAGCAGTTTGTGAAGAATCGTAACCCATAGGAAGGACTCCGTAGTAGTTCATGGAGAACTATCTTCCATAGGAAGGACTTCATGCTGGAGCAGGGGAAGGACTCCTCTCCTTGAGGAACAATGTGTGATGAACTCACTAAAGCCCCCATCTCCCTCTGCCTCCTACAAGGCACAGGAAGGAGGGAGGGGTGGGGGGAAGGTATTTTTAAGATTTTATTTTACTTTTCATTATCTTGCTCTAATTTTGATTGGTTATAAATTCAACTGATTTCCGCAAGTCAAGTCTGCAGTGCCCATGACAGTAATTGGTGAGGGATCTCTCCCTGGCTTTATCTCAATTCATGAACCTTTTGTTATGTTTTCTCTCCCCTGTCCTATTGTGAAGGAGAGTGACAGAGTAGAGTATCTCTGGTGGGTATCTGGCATCCAACCAGGGTCAAACCACCCTAGTCTTTTCCAGAGTAGGACTGAGGTGAGAAGGAAGAAGGGGAACTTCTTGAGAATATAGACAGAGGCAGGGAACAGAATTCCAGTAAAGTTCAAGTATCACAGGGAGGTTTGGAGTACAAGCTGTTTGAAAAATGGCAAGAATCCATCTGAAATACTTTGAAACAGGGACCAGCGGTGCAAGAAATACTTTTGCATTAAGAGGGAAGGAAAGCAAGGCGTTTATGTAGCACCTTATATCTCTAAACTTAAGCTGAGCCTAAGCACACAAGCTGTCAGAGGAAGTGCAAATAGGAAATCAAAGGACAGTACAACACTGTAAACCTTTAGATTGTGTGGTGCAGAAGTTAAGGATGTATTCTCTCAAGGATGAAGCAAATGTATCTGTTCTAGACACTTCCATAAAAAACCCAAAAATGTCCTTGAATTAAGGTCAAATCCCAGAGAAGCAGCTAGTCAAAAACAAGAGCTGAGTGAGATGTAAAAAATGGGAAATGACAAAGGAATCCCATATCCTGAGGGGAAAACAGGTAGTGATGTCTTAACCCAGATAGCTTTCTGGCAGGTAAATATGAATCTAATTCTAAGACTTATTTAATGAAGTGTTAAATCTTCTAATTTTCCATGTCTATATCCACACTTTTTAATCAATGGACCTTAATGCATCCCTCTGACCAGAAGGGTGAAGGTAAGGCAGCAGGAAATTCAGCCTTTCCACACCTGGAGTTCAGAATAATGCCAGCTAGTCAGTGGATATTGCTGCTTTTCAGCACTCAGTTTCTTTGACCCCATCACAAGTGTATAAAGACACATATGACACTGATTTTCAGTGGACAATGGGAAGACCAGATACATATGATCACGACTTTTTTTTTTCTGATTTTAGAATTTGGTTAGGGTGAAAGATTGGGATCAATGCCTAAGTAGTGTGTGCAGAATATAAGTGAGTTTTGTCGTTTGGGTTTCTAGGAAAATGGCATGGAAAATGGCATAGACTGGCTTGAATGGAAAAATGTCCAGAGGCAATGGAGACTTTATTCCAAATGGAAAAAGAAGAGAGGCTTTTTTTTTTTTCTGGCTTGGCTAGCTATATTGGGTGGTTTGTATATGGTTCTTGGAAGTGGTATCACCACTTCCAGAATAAAGACAGACAACATCATCGCTGCTGATGGTGCCAGATTTTCCAAGCTATATGTATTCTGGCCAGATGTCTCCAGCAAGATGAAGGGACTGCATTATATTGATATAATGCTAAGTATACTTTTAAATATAATATTAGCCTTAAGCACAAAGCTATCAGCGTGGGAGAAAGCATATTCAGCCATTGGAAGGGTGTCCTTGCCAGCTGGTTGGGAAATTACAAGCCTGACTCAGTATCTACTAAGCACTTATTTGTCTTTGATGGATACTATGTACCCCATCATCCTGGGTAACGGGTTGTAATTATAAATTAATGCCATTATCCTTCACTCCACATCTCTTTTCCTTTTCATTGCAAGGTGGCCTTGGAAACGTATAAATACAGATTTATTTTACAGATTTGGTGACAGTGGCAAATCATCTGATTTCCACAGAGATGGCCCCAGAGGTACAAACTCAGGTGTCCTCAGAGCCTTCTTTAATGGGCAATCTACAGTGCTGAAGTTTTTGAGGTGAAGGAGGGCAACAATCTCTCTGTCCGCTCTAAAGCAGATGCCCAAATATTGTCACAGAGAATTTTTGTGAGCCTGGGTAGGCCTGATTTTCAAACAAACTCATTCACCCACAGTTGAGACTAAGATGAGAGGAAAGAGCAACTGAAAATTTGGCCTCAGTGTGTATTATATTTACAAAGATAAAAATAAGTCTGTGTCTTGAGCACAAGAATAACCAAGAATTTGTCATAGCTGATATCAGTGTCAGAGAGAAGGTAAAAGTGTAGATGGAAAGAGAACATCTAGTGCCTTGAGAAATGAAAATGAAACAAATTGGACACTGAGAAAACGTCACATTTTTCCTGGAACTTGGTGGATGACGGGAAGAAGTCGTAAAATGATGGGTAAGAGCAAAGGGCAATAAGATGCTGCTACAAAACAACACACCTATTATACCTTTAAAAATAATCTGCTGCCTTATCTCCCCGACTCCATGCATGTTTGGGGGGCTATTTAGAAGTTAGAATTTGCAGTGGATGCCCATGATTGAATATTGCCAGCCTTGATATTAACAAATCTCTATAGCACAGCTCTGGAGTTCCCTGTCTCTGTAATGCTCCTGAAAGCAATAGGTACAGGTGTTGGTCACTGCAGAGTTAAAGCTGCTTTGGCATCTACCCATGCCTTTTTGCTAATGAACCATCTGGCTCAGTAAGAGAAGTTGCTCAGCCACAAATCAGCAGTTTTCTTGCAGATGTTTGCTATTCACTGCTTCCTAATTCCCTTACTCCCCGTTCTTCCTCCTGCCTCGCACAGCTCTCACTTTGCCGTTTATCTCAATTCTTTCTTCAGAGGTAGCTTTGATTGCAAGTATACTGGTGTCTGGGACTCTCATTATATTTTTTTCTTTCTACATTCAAAACACTAAGTTTCAGGATCTTGGAAGTAAAGATTTTCGCTCTCAAAGGAAGGAATGACATCTTCTGCAGACTATGCTGGGATACATTTCTGTCCTGGCTGTACCAAGTTGAAAAAGATAAATATCACAACCTACTTCCCTCTTGTTTGAATTTCATTTCAAAGGCTAAGTATTTAAGGTCACGGACAGTGTGGCTTTCCTTACAACAGTCATGTCATCATTTTGCTGTAGAAGGAACAGAAAATGTGCTACATTCTACTACACTTTCATAAGTTATGTAGTAACCCATTCACAAATATGTACAAAGGAATCAAAATATGCTCAAGAAATTGGCCTTTTCTCTTGGAAGAACGTAAGTAATGGGGACTGAAATCTGGACCTTGATATTGGTGTAGAAGAGAAATACTGCAAGGGAGAGATAAGTCTTGCGATCTCTACCGCATTTTTACGAACTACAATATCCTACTTCAATTCTGCCCTTTATTTTCTCTCAGGTGATTCCATTCATCTGCATTTTCTTTAACTTACCTCTTCCTTAGCTCTGGGGGTGACATTCCATTTCCTGTGCAATTTGTATGAAAATTAACCTTTCGCATTGGTGCAAATCCATGTGGGTGGAAATAATGTCGTCTGTGAATTGCCCAGTAACCAGAGGCTTTGGAGCAGACCGTGGAAGGCATTCAGTAAAAACTAATTTACCATGCTTTCTGTAATAGCAGATCCTTTCCCAAAGCTGTTCTCCTGCAAGACATTGCTGTACTGACTCAGCATGGATTTTAAGATTTTACAAAAACCTGTTTATCTAGAAAACTTTTATTTGAAACAAAAATAAAAAGAACTAAAAAAAAACTGTTAGAAAAGCAGGAAAATGTGAAGAAAGCCTAGGGCCTTAATCAGTATCTGTGTGGGAAACAACAATATTTGCAGAAGGTAGCAGCTTCATGAGGGGCTGCTTTTACCTATTTGCTTTCTTCTAGTGAGCAGTGAGTTTAATGGATAGAGTCCCTCCAGATAGGAAATCAAAAAACTAACATTTTTATTCTCCTGACGGAAAATTGCATATATCTTTCCTAGCAGAAAATGACATTTCCCCTAGAAAGTTCTGATGCTTTTGCATAAGTGGTTTTCCTTGTCAGAGTACTTCTCTGAAGAAGGATTTCCCACTGATTTTAACAGTCTAGGAAAATTCCTGAGCAAATTATTCTTCTTTACTCACTTATTTTTAGTTAGCATGCTGCTCTGACAGCACAGTCTCTTCCCTAGGTAGCTTGGGGAACAGGCTGAGACCACAGTTCCTCTGTCTTCAATGCTAAGGTTAATCTGAGGATAAGAGAGATGATTTACAGGTACTTTTGATCTGGTTTTGGCTTTGAAAAGTTTTCCAGCAATTCATTAGGAAGACTAAACCCTTTCTTTTCTCACAGTAATGGCTGAAGGTGGAGAGACTGTAATGGTCTGGCCCTCATTTCTACGGGTGCAAATGGCTGTTCTGACTGGTATAAAAAGAACTCAACTGAACAAATCAAGATCATTGTGTTCTAACACAACTACAAGAGCTTTGGACCTCTTTACATCAGACTTTGTGCTGTCCAGCAAGCAAAGTCTATTCATGTTCTCCAAAATGCTCTACCTCTTGTCAACAACTTTCCTCTCTTAAAATTTGTGTATCAGAAGCATTTACCCAGTGCATTTGAATACTCCATTTCAGTTTGTTATATTGGACATTTCAGAGATGACTTTTTCTGGATATTTCTTCGCAAAGAGCTGTTAAAAGAAGGTTTCTGTCCCTCTAACAGTGCTGCAGACTTGTTATTAACAACCATGTGCTGGCCACTACTCCTCATCATTCCTGTGGAGAGTAATTCATCCTGTGAGCAGAGGCTGACAGATGGCCATAATCTCTGTAACGAGAAGGAAGCTTTGGAAAAGACACTGTGTTTGAACCTGAAGACTACAATGAAAGAAAGCTTGAGTATTGGTTTATGCTACTGAAAATGATGAAAGTCATAAGTATAGCTAGAATCTTAAATTATACTTTGTTCTCAGAGTTCTCAGAATTTTTGTTTTCAAATTCCCAGTGATAAACTGCAGCAAAACTGAATGTGGATGTCAGAAAGGAACAGAACCAAGATCCTAACTTAGATGTTATTTATTTTTCACATTTATGTTTGTATCAGACTCTTAGTATTGCTCAAGTAGATATTTTAAAAATGTTTATAGTCTTATGCATGGGTTTTGTATTTAACAGGCCTATACTCAAAGGACCTTGAATGCAATTAAAGAACGTTATTCACATAAATTATTTCAGACAACCTCTTTTGCTACTTACTGTCTTTGAATCTTTAAATGTTATTCTTATGTCAAGACAAGATGTTGTGAAGTCTGAATTCATTAATGAGGAAGAGCCTATCAACCATCTGTGAAATGCTTGAAGGTAAGTATTTGTTGTGGTTTAGGAATGGTGTTCCCCAATTCAGTGTTCCCACCGAAACACTCCAAATCATGTGCTGCTTGCTCACTCCCCCTGCCCCCTTCCTCTCCCCCTGTGGAGGGCTGGAGAGCAGAATTGAAGGCACAAAAGGTAAAATCATGGGTTGAGATAAGAATGATTTACTGGAAACAGCAATGAAATAAGAAATGAGCAGTAATAGCAACAGTAATAATAAAAGGGTGTATGAGAAAGGCAAACAATTCACACGTGAAATGCTCACCATGCAGAAACTGGCACTACGCGAACTACCACCACACTACCCCAACCTGGAAGGGACCCCTTCCCATGTCCCCAGAAAATGAGGTGAGATGGTACAGAATAACCTCTGGGTTTACAAAAATTAACCCTGCCCTGGCTGGAACCAGGACAATATTTCACTGTCCTCTAGAAAATCTGAACTGTGAGATGCTTTGGGGTACACAGGTGTTCCCAATGCCCTGTCGAACAATCCCATCAGGTTGTAGCTGATAAGTGACCTCATTTGCTTTCACAAATTTAATTGCTCTTGGATTTCCCCTGGGTTTAGCGGGGAAAGCATCTCTGATAAGGATTCCTGGGAAGAATAAAGCTTACATGCTGGTATCAACTGTTCTGCTGGAAGAGAGAAGGAGAAAGAGGAATTTCCTGCATAGGTCCTGACCTCAGAATTAGGCATTGAAGACATGAGCGTTATTATGTGTGGCCCTGGTTAAAGAGAGGGATGGTACTATACAAACTTTATTTTCTGTACCCTAACTGAAATCCAACTCAGGCTTCCCTGACATCTTTCTTTCAATAAATTAGTCCTTCTTTGGGGACTAAAACTCCTATTTTTCTTCATGCCTAACACACCTACTCTGTCAGATGAGGGGGGCTGGGTGGCCTCTATTAAGAATACACATGCCAGTGTCCCTTTGTATAGTGTGACAGGAAAGTTTAAAGATGAGTTTCACAGGATTTGTGCAAATCCTGAATTTGAACTGGAAACAGAGCCTTGAGCCAGTCAGGCTGTGCAGTGCTAGGAGTATTGTCATCAGGAATTCGGCTAAATACTTTTGGCTGCTATGAAACCAGAGGACAGACTTGCATTGTCTAACTTTGGTTTCTGGGATATTCATTTTAGGAATATAGCCATCTCTTTCTAATGACAATGAGAGAGATGCACTTGCAAAGGCTGATTCTGCACTACTCTCTAATCACTGCCTATGGCAGCAACTTAATGTTACCAAAATCCTAATTAAATTTAAAGTGAGCCTGGGATGAACCTGGACTGCCTTTGAAAGCATGGTAAGGAGTAAAGCTGACTTTCCAGACATTTCCAAACCAGCAAATACAAATACAGACTTAATATCCTCTAGTTTCCCAGAAAGAAAAACTTGCTACAACAAGAGCATCAGCTACTGGGAACACATCTACAGTTCTCCTGCAGCACTTAATTTAGATCAATACAGCATTACTGATTCCCTGTGACAGCCACACAGTAGGTCTCAGATACCTTCTCTTACCACAGATTTGAGCTTTCTCATAACTTATGTTCCTCAGGAGCTATGGGATTGCTACGAAAGGGTGATTTCAGTAGAAGGGGAGATTTACTACTGACTAGCTCAGAACTGTGGACATTAAGATGGAGTAATTTGCTGGCACTTCCAGTGAAAGGGAGATAAAATTCACGTTTGTGTTGGCATTCATATAATTTCAACCCAATAAACAACACCTGAGAAAAAGGAGTCAGAGTGGCATTAAATCTCAGCTTGTTTCAGTTGACAAAGAGAAGGCAAAACTGTTATTCTCATACTCTACTGTCTAGTATAAAGTGGAGTTAAAGATCTCTAGACCTTTAGGAAATCTCAAAGCAGTTTCCTCCTATGCATTGAGAAAGTATGTCTTTAAATGTTATGCTTAACATTGTTTTCACATATTTTCATTTTTTTTCTTTGACTACTCTGTCTCATTTACCTCCTGCTATGGGAACTGTCCTCCTGTGGACTGAGGAAGAAAAAAATTGCTGGTGACTGGAAGGCTGAACATGAGCAACACAGGTGTGCGCTCTGTACAGATAGGCTAGTGAAGAAGGAAATATATCTGCTGTTGCTAACATTTTGTCAAAGGCTAAAGGCAGCTGCAAATATTATTTGTAATATAGAATTCTTCAAAGCTGTTCCTTTAAAATCTTTCGTTGCATTCCTGAGTTTTGGAAACAGAGATAAGAGTTCTCCATCTTTGTACTGAGTTTCTTCTCCCTGTTAAGCAAATTCTTGCACAAGAATGTGCTGCAACTATATGTCATTTAGAAAAATCTGATGTTTGTAGCTTGCTGAGTTTATCAGTTACCTTGCACCAAGTCAGACAAACTGTTTAAATGTTTAAATTTCCTCTTGTATGGTTTGATCAGGCAGGTGGACTATTGCTTCAGCTACTGCTGGTGAGGTTAAAGCAGCTCCCTGAGGTGGTGGATGCGTCTGTTCAGGTTGCTCTTGTGCAGTCCATGCCTAGTTCTGCTACTGAAAACAGACTCGCTGCTTCAACACACTGAGACCTGCCTTTCTTCTGACTTTAGTAAGTCTATATCTGCTCTCAGGACCTGGACATACTTCAGCTAAGATTATACCAAAGAGAAATGAAACAACTCCCAACAGAAAAGACTCTACCTCATCCATTTGTTCTGTGGTTGGTTTCTAGGACAGGTGTGCACGTGCTCGCAATGAAATGCACATCAAACTGACATAGTTTCCCTTTCATGCTACTGAAAGGTACACAGCCAGTCTGAGGAACCGCAGCCGTGCTCAGCCGAAAGGTTAGGGGCTTGCACATTTTTACACTTAACCAACGCAGAGGTAACTAACTGCATAGCAATAGATGGCATTTTGTCAAGGATCTCAAAGTACAGTTCAGCCGTTGTATGTAATGATAAATAGAATCTCAGAGAGGAAAAACCAGATGTGGAGTAGATGAGAGAGGCATGGCTGGCCTCATACGCACACAAACATGCAGATGGATACACATACATACGCATAATCCAATTTGAATTTTGAATTAATTTTCCCTAGATTATGAAGGGTAATCCCTAGATTATGAAATTTGTCTTTTTCACAGTGAATACACGTATTTTTGATTACTCCTTCTTTGCATGATGCTCATATTTTAATCCTATAAATCTTTGTTTTATCCTTCCTAGTTTAGTAACTGGATTCTCAGACAAGGTGGAAAATTGTTTCCTGCATTACTGGAAACTATTTATTGCACTATTTCTTCTGATGCTCTTTGAGGTTTTAGGAAAATAAGTATGCTTGAAGGAAGCTGCATACCTCTGTTGCATAGATATAAGACTGCTTTTTAAATAAACGCCCTGCATTTTAAGACTGTCCCCACTAGCAATATTTGATTCTTAAAGTTTGCAGAAAGTAGGATTATTCTAAGACCTGCTTAGAATATGCTGGGACGTCAGACAGTCAAAACTATAAAACACTGGAAATTCTGAGAGATGTAAGAATTAGAGGATTTTATTTCTAGAATAAGTGGCACTTACAGCAATCTGTCCTTTTTATATGGCAAATATTCTGGAAAATAATATACTGAAGAGAAGCCTTCTATGCTTCTGAGTACAGTGCAAAATTACAATGATCAGGGGGAATAGAGCTGCTGATTCTGTGAATAACTGGTTTGGAGTTTCATTTCAAGGCACAAATGACAGTGCAGCTTCTTCTGAGTCCCAGAAAATATGCCGAAGTTCAACTTTTTTATACCCCTTTGTCACACTGAAAGTCACCACTGTACAGGGGAGAGTTAATCTTATGGGTAATTTTACACATTTTGTTACATCAACCCAACACCTTAGAATTATGCAACTTTTCAGACTGGGAGCAGGAATTCTTCTAATCTCATATTTAATGCCATCTGTCAACCCACTGGCACATGCTTAAGGTCAACTTCAGACACTCAAATAACCTCAAAGAAGACTTTTCTTTTCACAGGTTTAAACACATAAATGAGAGATAAGGCAAAGTATATTCTGTATTTTCCTCTTGGAAGTGTATCCCCACCATTTGCCCATGTTTTAAATGTCTGCATGCAATGACTGGGTCCTGCTTTGAAGCTGAGGGTTTGCTGGAGAGCCTTTGGGGATCTTTATTCTATGATCTTTCTGGCTTTCCTGGTATGCAACCCTACATTTTCTTTTACCAGCCTAAACTTTAAAGAGGACATTTCCCCTCTTGTTACATTACATTCTCCCAATATAGTTTGGACTTTCTTCTTTAAGTGTCCTTACACCTCTCTGATCCAAGCCGGCTGATTCTTAAAAAATTTATCTCATATTTCACGCTTTATGTCCATGGACCTTCCTTCCAGTACAACTGTCTTTACAATTCTGGTTTCCAAAACCGTGTCAATAAAATCACCGACCTGGAAAGCTTTCAGGAAATCCATGCCAAAAGTCACCTTTACTGAAGGACTAAGTACAAGATTTAGTAAGGTGCAATAGACCTGCTGATTTTTTTCCGATTATTAGCCAATAATATTAGTTCTTTTGAATGAACCAGACTTGACCGGTTATTAGTTATACATAATTATTTAAAATTAATTTTATTTATTCTTACAGAGTGACAGTGATAATACCCCTAAAATTAATTAGCTTGCATATAGTTGATGAGCCTTTGGTGTCTAGAACTCCTTATTTAAATATACCTACATCCCTAGACCTAGGAAAAGAGATGCCATGTATGAAACAATTCCTTCCAGTGAAGTCTGTGGGACAGCAGGCAACAATCATTCCTTTTGGGTGGCTCCACTTCTTTATCAACCAAGTAAGATGTATAGGCAAAAATAACACTGAAAATACCAGTTGTAAGCTACGTGTGAAATCTATTGAGAAGACATGTAGATCCACTTGAAAACATTTAGGTCAGTTCAGGCTTTGAGAATAAACATTTAAAGACAAAGAGTAATGTCTGCAAGTAGTGTAAGTCATGCATTTTCATTAGCTTAAGTGCAAATATGGAAATATACACCAGAGTAGATCTGACCCTCAGTGTTACCCAGAGCATACTCCCTATTCGTAGAATGCCCTCTAAAGGACAAATGTAATGCATAATCTTATTTGATAATGTGTGTTCATGTCTTAGAAGATGCTGGGGAATTATTAGCCTTTGACAGACTTCCTTTTGGCTTTAGCAATTAGCAGAAATGAAACTCCGCAAGATTAAATTTCTCCTTTGGACCATGTATAGTTTTAAGACTTTTTCTATAACCCCATAAAGTAACGAAAAAGACAAGCACTGAATTTTCAAATAATCATGCAGTGATTTAGCCAACTCCTATTGAAGCTGTTTGGACTTTGAAAATTACTTATATGAAAATTACATTCTTGACCTTTAGAACTCCTCTGAGAAGCGTGTCCTCTTAGCATGTGACCATAGGGAGTTGTTGAAGATGGAGCTGGGGAGCAGGGTATTTGGCATTTTTTAAACTATTGGGCACAGATTTTAAGTTAGATTGAACATATCCTCAACATGAAGAAAATAGGATTCTTTCAGTGTTGGAGAAGTGAAGTTGCTGTATAAAGCAGTGCTGAAGCCTTTCAGAAGCATGGCAGGGGTCTGTGCCTTAATAACCAAACTTATTGATGCAGGAAAATGAAATGAAAGTCAGTAAATTGCTGATGAAATGGAGTTCAGTGTGTTGTTTAGTCCATTCTGTGCTGAACTGGTCTCTACCATACATTATCCTCTACTTTGCCTGACTCAGGTGTAAATAATGGAACTGACACTTTTCTTGTTACATTTACAAAAGTAATGGCTTCCTCTTTCTGTTCACTTGACAGGATAAAACATATTTAAGTGGGTAAAAATGATGGTAGACCAGAATTTGTCTGAATTGCACATAGAGTTCATTAAAGCAGCAGCCTCTGGTGAAAGTTTATCCATGCGTAAAGGTACCTGCAGGTTGGTCTGGATCCCTGCTGGAGGCTGAGCAGAAGTAGCTGCTATGGGAGGAATTTGATGAAGCTGCAACCTGTCACAATTACAGCACTGGATGTAGCAGGCATAGAAAAATACTTGCCCTTCCTCGTGGACTTGTTTCCATCACACAGAAAGAGGAAATTTCAAAAAAAATTAGGCAGAACAGAAGACCTATATTGGAAATTATTATCTAAAATCAATTGAGTCTAAGAAATCCTTATGGAAAAGTCAATTGACCACAGTAATTTGTATACAGATATATATATATACTGTAAGACTTTGTAGGTTGATTAAAGGAGATCAGAGGTGGAATTTTTTGTTCCATAAAAATATCTTGAGTAAGTAATCCAAATTCCTCTTGCTATTGAATACCAACAGTTCTTTCAAATATCTGTTTCTGTGGCTGGGCAAGGCTGTAGAACACGGAGCCTGGCTGTGTTGCAGCATCACTGGGGCAGGGACTGATGTTTTGCCAGCTGCCAGTCACACTGGTTTGAATGGGGCATATGGGCTGTGCATGCCCTAACCACCACAGTCCTGATGCATCCTGAATCTGGCTCCATCTCAGTAAGAAGTGCAACAGCAGGGAGGTTGTAGAAGTCTATGTTGAAACAGTGCATTCCTATGGTTTCAATCCTGGCCTGGTGAATTACCACAAATGGTGCCCTAGCCCACCTGGTAGCTGCACAATATTAGAAATAAAGGCATGGGTGTATTGTTGTTTTGGAGAGTTCTGGCAATGTTTAGGGTGTTCTTTTGTCCTAAGGAAGTCTAGCCACTCACTAATACATGGGAAGGCATTGGAAGGATGAGGTGACTGGTATTGTCTCAGACTAGCTACTAATTGCAAGGTAATCAGAGGGTATGAAGTATTCAAAATACTTCTGACTATTTATTATTTCTGTGAGCGGTTATCAAAGCCTAAGTAGCAGAGGTGATAGGCTTTTAAGCATGAAGTAGCAAGCTACCTAGAGAGAGACGTATTCCATTCTCCCAGGGTATGTTTGGAGTATTTTTGTTTCAGTCCAGCTGCCAAAGCCTTTTACTGATGCTGTAACATCTGGAGGACTATCAAATTCTTAAATGCTCTGGGACAGGGCCAGAGGATGAAGAACCTTATACAAGGAAAGGCTCTTGGGGCCACAGTCTGGCCACTGGCTCACCAGTAAAGGTTAGACTTCATCCACAGAACGATAGAAGGTCAGTACAATCCAGGAGTTATTCCCTAGCTTTTGTAATGTATCCAGGGAGCAGAATCCCTCTTGCCGGACCCATTCCCAGCACTGCATTTTGTCAACCCTTCCCCTTTCCTGAGAAAGGCTCTCTGAGTCAGTGTGTCAGAAGCCTGGTTAGTCAAATAAAGCAATTCTTCCTTTTCTGCATTCCTCTTTTCTGTCTTGGGTTCCCAGCACTGGGACCTTGTCCTGCCAGAGACAGAAGGGACAGAGTGTGTGAGCAAGCAGGCCTGCCTGTGGGACATGCCAAGGCGTGTTCATGCTGAAGACAAGCAATCTAAGAGCTTTGCAAGGTGCATCATCTGCTGCCTCATCTCAGGGAGCCAGGGAGACCATGGTTACTCAGACATCGAAGCAAAGAAGGCCAGGGAATGTGGGTTACCATTTCTCTAATTAATCTTCTTATTACTTTTTTTTGTTGTTGTTCGGAGTAAATCTATTTCGGTTTCCCCACTGGTTTCAAAGAGGGAAAGCAAAAGGTTTTTAATTAGAGCTGTACAGTTCATGTACCTAATGAATCAATAGTAATTGAATATAATGGAAGCTTCTTCAAAGCACACCCACGAAGTATAGTAAAATCTCCTTTAACAGGTTAGATTCCATGCCCAGTGACCTTTTAAGAGGATTTTCCATTGTATATTGGCTCTAGTGTATAGGTTTTTCCCATGTATTCTCTGGAGTTCATCCAGGTGTATATGCTTGGATATGCAGTGGTATATATTGTAGATGTGGGTATTAGGTACAGTTACAGACGTGCTTGTTAATTGATACACTTCCTAAAATTCTGTTATTCTCTGAATGTGGTTTTATGAAAGGCTAAATGGATTATATTATCCCTACAGACAACAAAAATAGCCAATATATTTTCCTTTCAATTGTTTTACCCACTACGTTAGTCTAAAAGTTAAGGCTACAAAATATCTTCAATCAGCAGACTGGAAAAAGAACATCCATGAGATGAGAAGCCTTTCTGAATTAGTGGTGTCTTAGCACTATATTAATCTCATTTCCTTAGTGAAAATGAGAGATTCATAATGGAACACACTTCTCCAGATCAAGAAATCATTGTACAAGACAAAGTTTCTGGAGAAGATCCTTCTCTAAGGAATTCCCCCCAGCTACTCCTTCAAAGAGAAGCGTTCAGGTATGGATGCAGACTTGAACCTTCAGAACTTTCTTACACATTTTTTGAGGCCATAACCCTAGCAGGCTGAGGATACAATAGTTAAATTGATATTGCCTTACTGATGAGGATGACTTCTGAATCTCACACCAAGTTGCCTTTACAGTGCCTAGCCCATTTCGGTATGGTCACAGATATAATCTGTGCTGGCTTAGCTCTCTTTATCCTGCTGTGACTTCATCTGCACTGGCAGCTTGCAGTGATGTACCTGCAGGGTTCACAGGGCAAAGCACTTGAACAGATCTTGGCTGGTCCTGCTCAGCCCCCCTCCTGCTGGAGCACGTGTTGGAGGGGACTGGGCAGGAAGAGCTCAGCAGATAATGAGATGTTGCTTTGATTTCCGCAATAATTCAGTTTCTTCAAGAATTTCGCTGGTGCCCATAGGGTTTCTGCCTTGTGCAAACCAAGGGATTGTTCAGTCTTGTTTCGTGTGGGATTATAGAGGAAGGTACAAGCATTTCACCTGAAAAGCAAAGACACTTGACTGTGACAGAGGGAAGGAAGTTCAAATATACACACACTAAAACCACAGTGCTTTAGACCTGTACACTTAATGTTTGTCATACACACTGCACTGGATCAGCTTTCATCATACAGGGTAAAAAGTCTTTACCCTGAGAAACTCCAAGCACGAGGGCATTTGGCTTAAAAGGCTTCTTTGCAAGACCTAAATCAGGGTTTAGGAAAATCTGAGCTTTCGTTTTCAAAAAGCTGTCCAGGTTTCATTTTTATGGAGAATATGCAACCTGAGGGAATGCCAACACTATAAAGCCAGAAGGCATTAATATGATGAATATATGAAAAATATATTTAAATTATACAATAAGTATGTTTTATATAATAGAATGCAGTAAGTATATTTAATCTCATGATTTTCAGATTAATATCCTCCTTCTCAAGGGTCTTGGTTCTGATTCTGGAACATTCATATCTCTCAATCCTTCCTTAAGAGAGGAAATAAAAAAGCGACAATGCAAGTTTTTAAACAAATTAATTGAAAATCTGAAATTAAAATGTGAGAGTTTTTTTAGTTAAGCTGTTCCCATAAAAAGCCTGATGTATTGGCTGACTAAGCTGTCTGTTATGTCCTGCCAGAATTTAGATCTGAGCTACAATGTCTCTTTAATATATTTTCTTTTCTGTTTTCAAGAATTCTCTTTCTGGAGCCTATCATCTGGTGTTATACATTAAAATTCTTAAAATTCAGCAGCTTTGTATTAAATTTAGAAACCTTTAATATCTCAGTGTGAAAAAGAGGGAGCTTAGCTGTGCTTATTTGAACTTGAGTTATTATTACCAGAGAATGTTGCTGCTTGGAGCACCTGAATGTCCTTCTAAAGGTCGCTCCTGGTGAGGAACAGCCAAGCAATTCAAAAGCATGATTAACTTTTGGATGCTCTTTTCTGACATGATAACCCAGGGTTATAAAGTATTATTTAGGTGATACTAGTGATCTCAAATTGCATATTAGCTGGAAGGATCTGTGGTGAAAGTAGCTCTGCCAGAGGGTGTTTTCCAGGATTCCTTTCTAGCTGTGGCAAGATTTTAATCTACACAAAGTAGGAGAAATTTGGGGAAAATTCATTGCTCCACTGATGAAAAGCTCTCCTTTTGTCTGAGTTTGCTTGTCCAAGTGGGTTTATCTCTTGAAAAATTGATATAACAGTATTTAAGTGGACATAATAATGCTTACACACCTCAAAAGGATATTGTGGGACATAATAGGCTGATTAATTGATGTTCATGCTGTGTAAGATGTTTCTATCAATTCTTAGATTTCACACGAGTGTCAAAAATGGATAAATGTACAGCAATACATACAGGGAAAAGCAATTTTAACTTAATATATAAAATGTTGTGTTTTGAGAGACCGTTACCACTCAAGAATGAGACTATGAGGATATTATAGATAGTACCATGATATTGTCAGCTTAGTGTTCAGCAGCAGTATGAAAAGAAAACAAATAGAAATATTAGGAAAGGAATAAAGGAGAAAATAGAAGACATCATAAAACAAATACATTCATGGTTTTCCCACACCTTAATGGCTGTGTGCAGTTCTGGTCCTCCCATGTCCTAAAAGTATGTCCTTAAAGAGGAAAAGGTTCAGTGTATAGTGACAAGGACAATTCAGAGTTATTGAGCAGCTTCTGTGTAAGGAAAACCAAGGCATATCTGCCAGTTTTAGTTCAGATCAGGCATGTGGTTTTGAAATAAATCTTCAAATTATCTTCACTCACTGCACTTTTGTTCAAACAGAGGACAGTCTTGGAGCACCTGAGCCGAATTCCATTTGAAGGAAACAAAACCAGACCATGCTGGAATATGCCTATTGCAATTCTGGAACACGCCCAGTGCAATACAAATGCTAATGACTATACGATCTGCAGGACCAATTTTATAGTAATTGGAAGAAAAAAGCCTGCTGAGGGTGCTGGAGACTCTACATCAATAATTTTGTTTTACAAATGCACTCCTGTTATCTACTGTACAATGTGGTATAGCTGAGGTGAATCCTTCAACCTGAAAAATAAATGATTTATTGAAAGTGTGAGAGAGGTCCACACAATTCTGAGTGGCATGGAGAGGAATGCTAGAGATCAACTGGGCATTTTATTTTTCAGTTACAGAACCCATAGACTTAGGTACTGCATCAATTTGGATCAGGTTTAAAACAAAAGAAAGGATATGTTTCTTTGCGTGGCATGCAGTGAACCTGTGGAGCTCCTTGCCAAAGGATGTTTCATATGGGTGAAGTTCAGGTGAGTGTGAAAGCAGACTGGACAGATGCTTGGGAGAGAGATCTGTGGCCATTTATTAACTGGGTTACCAGTTGTGTCAGGATTGGAAAATCTCTGTGGCTGAAAGTGGGTAGATCACATACGCTCTCTTTTCTTCCTCTTCCCTACATGTCCTCTCGTGACCACTGCTGGAGGCACAACATTGTTCAAGGTAAGCCCTTGCTCTGAGGCAATGTTATTTCTTTCTTGTATTATATTTTGTTTCTATATAATTAAAAAAAAAATAAGAAGTGCTTAAAAATGATCTTTGAATAGACAGTTAGATCTGAATTTTACCTTTGTGGCTGATGCTGGTGATTTCCATACTAGAAATTCTTCTCAAACACCTGGGCATGTTAAATTAAAATGTGTTTTTCTAAGGAAGTTTTAAATGAGTCTTTTAGATGATTTTCAGCATCGCAGGCTACCTGAACTCTAAATGACTGCGATAATAAAGGATATTAATTTGAAGCAGCCAAAATTTCCTATTGATATTTTATGTTCATTTTGATTTAAGCTTTATTATTGCAACATTGCATAATTTCACAGGTGTAGAAAAAAGTTGGGCGTGTTAAACCTGCAGTTGGAAAAGAGGAAGAGAGATAGCTGAGGGACATCTTAAGTTTCTTAGTCTTGGTGTTTATGCCATTTTTTGGCATGAAGAACAGGGTTTTTTTTTCTTATATATATGAATGCTTTTGTATAGTAGTGAAATAAATCTAGCTTTGGGATGAACATGATGATTTTTAGCAATAAACAGCAACACTGTATTTGACATTTATAACATGAGGAATGCAATGTCTGATTGCAGTAGTAGGAGATTTCAAACATCCTCCTTAGAGAGGTGGTATAGTCAGGTGATGCTGTGCCAAAGCCGTAAGAGGATTGTCAAACTCCCAGTCAAATAAAGATCAATTGGTTTAGAGTGATGAATTAAAGCTCTGTGCTTTGGGAGAAATCATCTTCCTTGATCTAATAGTCAGAAATTGCCTGAATGCTTTTTTAGTTTCACCCAGCATGCAATGCTTGCAGCTACTTCTTTTCCCAGCTGCCGCTTCTGGATGAGGTGTTGGTCACGGAGTGTCAGCTGTTCCTGGTGTTGGACATCTGTCCTTGCCACACTGCTCTGGAGATGGCAGGAGACAGTGTCTGCTGGCTTGCTGGCATTACCTTGGGTGTGGAGCAGGGTTGGATCACAGCCTGGGATGGCATGGCTGCAGGGAATACATTTTATTACAGCTGAACGATTAAAGTAATGAATAACAGTAAATATTTAATGTGAGTCAGAGAAACCTGGTGAGTCAACACTTCTTACAGTACTATAAGATGGTTTTTCTTACCAGTTGAGTACCTTGAATTCCTGTAACTGCACTGTGCTGGCAATGACCTCAGACTATGGGACAGCAAGGTGTGACCACGTAGCTCGGCCATGCACCAGGTCATTTGCATGCCGGGCAGTGCTCTGGCTCCCAAGGGCTTGTTTGGTGTGAGAGACAGAAAAGTTGCCAAAAAAGGACATACCTCTACTCTGGCTTCTGGCTCAGTACAGTGAAAAGTCTTGTCATTTAAGAGATATGTCATCATTAAGAGGTACGTAATATGCTTTTTAAAGATAGATGATCTGTAACTTATTTTTAGCTACAATTTAACATATAGCGGAAAAAGCATTTATACAGATATTGGTTATCAGCACCGTGCACTTGTCAGTTTTAAAACTTGCAGAGGGGATAAAGATTCATAGAACCTTATGGGAGTGATTTAGACAGAGCTGAACCTCAAGAGATTGCTATATTCCTACTGTTCAAGTTATCTTTGGATTGTGATAAGAATGACTTCATCACCAGCATTCTGCTGTAGCTGTAAATACTTGCTTTGCTCTAGAAAAAAGCTGTGCCAGAATTATTATCATGCACATGATACTGTGCACCAGGTGTTTACAGTATAAAAAATATCTTCACAATAAATTGGTAGGAATATAATTTCAGAGGTTGTTTGGTTTGTTCTCACTGTACCTCAAGTATATGCAAGAGCTAGGGCACATGCACCTTCGTGTAGGCAACTAGAAATGAGACAACTGCTAAAACACAAGAAATGCCATGGTACAGCACGTGAGCAAAGACAGGTCAGAGAAATCAAGATTAGGGAACATATTTCCATTTCCCCCAGGGGTTTTTAGGTTGAGCGATGGTATAAAAATGGAGAAACCTAACCTTTGACTCCACCTTCACTCAGAGATTTTATTTTTATTTGACTTATCCTTCTAATAAGATTTTTATTTGATTGTGGAATGTTTCCATCTTTGAAAGTAGAGGAAAGGGTTAAGGCTCTACCAGTATGTCACCAATTCCTCCTCTCAGAGGCTGTGGTAATGTATGGAAAGGTCTATAAGCATGGCATTTTTTTATTTTAATCCTTTTCCATTAAGTTCTAATGACCGGTTGCTAAACGATGTCATGCATTTCCTGCTCCTTTTATGGGGAGCTGTTTTATAAAGCAGCAGCTTGGAAGCGTGCAGGAAGCAGTCATCTCTGGAATTGATTGCATTTCTGATAGAGCACTTTTGTAGTGTGTCCCAGGAGAAATGCTGCAGGTCATAATGGCTTATGTTCTCCTCATAGCTGCAGCATAATAATTTACAGAAGTAGCGCAAAGGCAGAAACAAGCTCTACCATCTTTAAACCTCTCACTAGAGTCAGTTCACTCCGTTTCTATTTATTTATTATTTATTTAAAGAAAGCAGATCATTATTATTACTGGAGGGGAGTAAAGGGCTGTGCACAATACAAAGAAAACCTCTCGGTCGGAAGCAGCTGATGTTTATAAATTGGTTGGGTGTATGATCCTCAAGAAACGTGTCCAATTTGATCAAGTGATGTGGAAAGGGCAGTTGAACAAAAGCAATGTTTGCATACATTGGGATGGCAGTAATGATCATGTCCCTTCTGTCTGTCACACTGATTCATTAAAAATGGGTGTCAGCCATTAAGCTTTGATTTTCAGCACAGATAAGTAATGAACAAGCACATAAAGGAAACAAAGGCTGGCCACACTGCAGAGCAGTCTGATGATCTGATTATGCTGAAAGACTGCCACCTTCTTGGCTGGGTGGTAAGTATAAGGGGATGATTCCCATTGTTTCTCTTTCCACAGCTCTGTCAGACAAATGTCGGTGAGAAATGTGTGGGTTTTTCATGCATCTTCTCTGGAAAATTACTTTCCTTGGTTCCTGATTAAAATCAACAAGACGGTCCCCCAAGTGAATTCTTCCCGATGGGTCAGATTTAGTGAGTGCCTGGGTGTGCAGAAAGCATGCAGAAAAAAGCATTTGAGGTTTATAAAACACATGGCATTTGCTGTGGTTTCTTTTTCTTTCTCCCGTTTGCAAGTGTGCTGATCTGAAGAATATATAGAAGTAGAGATGGTTTTTACTCTTTCCTTCTGCAGATGCCTGAAATTATAGCATGGAACTAAAGGCCTCTGCCAAATAGTTACTGACACTCGATATCAGTCTTCCTACTAGTACCAGGCCACCATGTGCAATTTTTTATGACTGGTGTTAGTCTGAGCAGGTTTCCCATCATAGACTTAAACAGCATCTCAGGCCATTTTTTCTTTAGTACTCTGGTAATTTGGATGTCCATTGAACCATGAACAATCTTAGCACCAGAACTGCAGGTGTGCTAAGAAAATGTACTGCTGTTATCAGAGAACAACAAGGATATTTAAAATATACCCCTGGCTTCTACTATAACTTTAGGAAGGTCACTTACCTTCCTCTTATTTCAACCTGCCTGTTTCTCAGATGGTGATAATATAATGTCACTTAGTGCAACAGAATTTAGTGAATACACATTTGCAAGGCATTTGGGCATTTCACATGAAAGATTTTGCAGTAATTCTTGAGAAGACTGCGAATTCTTGCTGGTGAAGTCCATAATAATCACCCTGAGATAAGACTGCTCTTGAAAACTACGAGATAAAGTGGAGGAGGGGCCCTGAGGCTATGAAGGGTGAAACAATGTGGAGGAAGCACCCTTGGTGACAGAGTTAAGGCCTTTTTCTCTTTCCTTTTTTTTTTTTTTTTTTTTTTTTTTTTTTTTTTTTTTTTGTGGTGCTGAGGAACACTTACCATTGTGCGTAAATCCATTGGTTTCAAAGCTTCTCATGTAGGACAATCTAGCATGTTCTTTTTCCTGGAATTACAGAAATAAGCATATAATAGGGATGGCAGAAGGGAATGTGCAGTAGAGGACTAATGGAAACTTGGTATAATTGGTATGATTGTCACTAATTAGGTCACCGCCTCGTAATATACCACCATCTTTACATTAAGAAGAAATATTAAAACCTAAAATAGGGTGATTTTAAGCTGTGTTTCACCCTTTGTTCTATCTGCTCTCCTAAGCCCTGGATCTGTGCAGTAGTAAAAAAGGTACAAAGTGATCAAGCAGAGAAGCACTTGAGATTTTTAGTTTTTACATTTTAGCAAGCTGATTTGAAAATTAATATATGTATTTTATGGTGTTCTGTTGGCTGTTTTGCTTCTTTCAGTGGCTACTGGGCTGAGAAGATGAGGGCTTGAAAAAAATCAAAGCTTGAGATTCCTGCCAGGGATGAATGGTAAGGACATCCTGGTGCTCCTTTTTTTGTATGGTTTTAGGCATGTTGAGGTTGATAACTTATTCTGCACAGCCCGGTAATCCAGCAATAGTCCAGGAGTAAGTGGCAACACAAGCACCAGGCAGAAAAAGAGTGGGAAAATGGTAGAAACCTCAGAAGCAAGGAATACGAAGGATAATGATGGGTTAGCGATATCCATTCTGCCTTTTCTGTATACTGAAAAAATAATTTTGTGGGATCTTGTTATGATTGTCTGTTAATGTTTGTATTTGAGAAAGTAATGATATTAGATTGAATGATACATGCATCATTAATTTTGATCATTAGACAGTCTGAGATTTTGGCAGCAAAAACAATCAGAAAAGGGCTATCTGTTCTTTATTTTTGATCATTACTCATAGAAATTTTTTTAATGTGGTGGACACATAGTCCTGAAGACACAGATCCCTATTTGGTGCTCTTCCTACTTGGGTCTCTGGGCTCTTAGGAAATCAAACTTTATCATGTTCCCTTACACTGGAATGAAGCCTGGCTCTTGCAGGGAAGACGAGTCATCACTATTAATATATTTATTTTTCAGAGGTCATTTAGATGGGTCTTTTATCATCTTTGTAGCAGAAAATGACGATGTGCTATTGTGAGGACAGTGAAATAGAGTAAGAAGACTTTTCTTATGTGGAAACCCAAGAAAAGCCTGGTCTATAGAACTAGGGTTTTGCCCATGAAGCTCAGAGAAGTGACTCCTTTTCCCAGGATCTTTCCTTTTCTTGGGTCTCTAAGCAACCTGGTCTAGTGGAAGATGGCCCTACCCATAGCAGGGGGGTTGGAACTAAATGATCTTTAAGGTCCTGTCCAACCCAAACTATTAGTCCCAGCTGGGAAAAAGATTTTGTTTGTAAATTCAGGAGAGATGTTAAGAAGGGATAGCTGAATTAGGAGTAGATTCATTAATGCTCCCTTATATCCAAGTCTAGTCGTTGGTGGAATGATGATTATTTGCTTATTCTTGAATCCATCAGTAACAGACCTTAACCTGCTGCCTCCCCTTTTCTTTTAAAATATTTTCCCTATAGTTTGTGTTCCAAAGCACATTATTTTTTTTGACATATGACCAATCCTTTTAGTTTAGTGTGAATTTTGGATATATTTTCCAGTTGTAAATAATGTATCTGTTAAGCTGTATGTTTAACATTGCTGAGTTTCCTGTTAGTATTTACCCTGCAGTAATCTTCAGCAATAGAACAGTGAAAGGTTCTGTTTATCATTTGGTGTTCATTTATTATTAATCTAAGATTTGACAGACTCCAAGAGTCTATTGTTGGTTCTTGTGGCACATAAGTGAGCTAGAGGAACTGATAGATTTTTCATGTTTGATGGAAATAATAATATACATTTCTCTAGAGTATTGATGTTTTTCCAGATACACTACCTTTTAAAGGAGATCATTGTTCTGATCCTTTATGCTACTTTTGATTTAAAAATGTATTATAGTAAGATCAATTGAAATTGTATTCCAAATTTTAAAAGGACAGGGAAATACAATAAAATGCACACAATAAAATTTTACTGGCATAAACTTATTTAACAAAATTGTTCTAAAATATACAAGAGAGCATTCAATCTATTTTTCATGATCTCTGAGGGTAGTAAATCACATAAAAGTGCAGTACTTTTGGTGCATTTATAAATTCCCATACTTTTCTTGCATCAGAATTAATATTAAGGAGATTATATTTCTAACACTTATCCCCAGTCTTTTTTTCAAAAGTAAGTTGAGCTCCTAAATTTGAGTCCAGCTACCATTGCTACTCTCAGGGAATTTAAAACAAATGAAAATGCCTACTAAGAAATGATAACGTTTAGCTGCTACAGGGAGTGGGTACTCCAGATCTGGAATGTTACCAGATACAATTACTTTATCTACACTGTGCCTTCCCTCAGTTTATTGCCTCTGGTATGAGACCAGTTATGTGAGACTTCTGTTATCCTCCTGCTCTTGCATTCTGTGCCCCTCCAGTCCCCTCGTAGCTGTGCAGCTGTGTGCATGCACACACGATTTTGTTCCAGTTCTAAGTCCAACCTGGAATTTGAAATGGGATGACCATCTTGCACTGTGGGAGGAGCCTCTGTATGTGATTGCTGTCAACAGTGGCAGGAGAGAGGAGGAGAATGACACTGGCATTTGAAGACACAGCACAGTGCATCCCAATAATCTTGTAATCCTAACAATGCTAGCCCGTCTCCATAAAAAAATTTGATTATGGGAGACCCAATAGTTCCCTGTGCATGATCATGGTCTTCTTAACCTTCAAATAAATCAGTGAAGAAACCAGAACATAAAAGGCCTAATTAATTTCCTAGATAAGTTTTGGCTAGTGAACATATACAAAGAGCACATTACTCTGCGGTGACAAGGAATTGGCTTTCATGTCCCTCGTTATCATTTTGAATGTAAAATTTGGTCCCTGGGTTAGAAGCACTTAAGCAAGAGTTATGTCCGGAGTAGAATAGTTTGGTACTCTTTTAGATTCCTCAGGGAATCTCATCTGAATCCCTCCATCAACTGGGGAGGCAATAGGCCTACTGCAGGACAAAGCAAGTCTTCCATCTTTTGGTTGTCCTGGATACTGAATTTCAACCTGGGACTGAAGATATCCCATCTTTACTGCCACTGTTTGACACTCATGTGGGCATCAGTAGTCAAATTATGATCTAATGTTTGAAAACATTTCCTGCCTTTATAATCATGTGTGTCAGAAGAAATCTATGACCACTCTCAAATGGGATTCAAGGGGATCCATCTGAGAACACTGGTGGGTAGGAAGATACCCCTTGTATATGGTAAATTATGAATGACTTATCTAAGCTCTGTATGCTGTAACACTACTGGATCATATCATTCTGACAGATTCACATCATGTCTTATAAGGAATTGGACACTTTATTCTCTGTAAATCACAGTAGTAAACAACTAAATAGTTACTGAGTCTTTCATGTGATTGTCTACTTCTACTGTAGAAAGTGATGATTTGACAGCATGTATTTTTTCTTCTGGTACAGCAAGAGTGTGGTTTGATGTGTGCTCTGATGTGTATTGAGTTACAACTGTGACATGGATCAGTTTTGCCTGGCTTGAACACAAGATAGTTGACTTCCTATTGCGTGTATACATTGAGACTTCACAGTAATTAAATCGCTAAACTTATAAAATATAGGTTATTCATTTGAAATAAACCATGAGACTGAAAGGCGTGTGTAGCACTGAAACAATTCACTAAATGCACATCTGTGCTCCTAATTCTTGCAGACTTTATAAATCCACCATCTGACACTTCCAGGAAATGCTCGTGTGTGCAATGTGGAGATCAACACCTTGTCGGTAGGAAATTACCTGTCTGTTAGTCTGGGAGATCAGTGTATTCAGAATACAGGGGCAGGGCTCACTCTTTGTGTTTCATGTCCAAATTACCATATTTTTCTGATATAGTCGGTTGTTTATATTTTGTTTGGCATGCACCTTAAACAGAACACCCAAAACTAGAAGTAATAATGATTTGGGTTCCTGCCAGCTTTGATTTCTTCTCTGTCCACTAAGAAATTAAAGGATAAAAATTGCACTTTGCAGATTTGCAGTGAATCTGCAAGTGCCTTATAGGGAAACAAATAGAAATCTCCTTAAAAAATGGCAGTAATAGACATCTTTGATACATTTTAACATGGTGAAACTGTGAACTATGAGAATATATTTGTGTAGCGAAGACAACCAGCAGCAAGGGTTAGAGATAACAGAACTGGTGTCACTAATGCATTGCTGGATTTAGCCAGGAGATTTAGGCTGTAGGGGTCTGCCCTTGTCTGATATGTAATACAGAGTGAGGCCTTATCCTTTCTGTGCTTCTGTTTGCCCATCTTTAAAATAAAGCTGCTGACTTCCTTGGTGGGGAGAGTGATTGAGGGGGGGGGGATTTTTATTCCTCATGGAATTATTATTATTTTTTTTTATTCCTCCTCACTCTGATGTGTATAAGGGTATTATAGACCTTTAAAGGGAGGGCAGAAAGCAGTATTGTTTGACTATTTATGTCAAGATGAGAGCCAGTTTATGAACTGAAAATTGTAGAGCAGGAACACAAGGTGGGATGCTCTTTGCTTGACAAGTGGTCACAACAGACAGTTTATCAAATGGAATATCAAGAAGGGTCTTGAACAGAATGTCTAAATATTCTCCTGGTTTCAAAAATATCCAACAAGAAGAAGATGAAGAGGAAGAACCAGTGGCTAAAAGTGAAAACCTCAGAAACTGAAATGAAAAATAGCATGAACATTCAAATTGAATATGGATAGCTTCTGGGGAGATATGCTTTTGCTAAACTCAAATTATTGCACTCAGAATGGGTGTAATTGAATGAAAATCTTTGGTCTCTGGTAGAAAGATGCTCTAATGGTTTCTCTGGCTTTAACATGGGAAGCTATGGCAACAAATGACTCCAGCAATAAGACTCTTTCCCTTCATTAAATGAAGCAGCTGCCTATTGAAGGATCTGCCACTGTTGTCTTCCCCCAAAAATCTCTGACACAGAAATTTAGCTCCAGAAGCAAGGCAGGTTGCCAGGTGTTGAGCTGAATCAATGGCCTCTTACTTGCTGCAAGGGAAGGAGGCTGTAATCAGCTGATGAAAAAAGACTTTTAATATGTCAGTAATCAAGGGCAGAGTTGAGGATATTTGTACATCTTCTTTAAAATGTCCAAGTTTTCAGTGTTTTAAAATACTACTGATATGCTCTGATTCCTCAACACTTTTAAACAAAACAAAAATGAGACCCTGCTTTCTATTCCAGGTATAATTTTCTTCATTTGTTTGGTTTTTTTCATTTTTTTTTTTTTACAAAATTCACAAAAATTCTTTAGTTTCAGGTTTTTAGTTAGTGTTCAGATAGTACAAAATATAGACAACACGCCATTGATAAAAAGACTTTCAGTGCAAAAAGACTGCATACATATCAGTCATGTTACGTTTTTCAAGTTCTGGTTAATGAGACACATTGCACTAGCTACAACAACATTTCCTGCAAACATATAATAAAAAATCATGCACTTAGATTTCTGCATGTATAATTGCATCTCTTTGTAAGTGAAAGGCATCCTACAACAAAGCCAAATGCATCCAAAATTTGTGCCAAGATCCCTAGACTCTACCTCACTGCGGGGAATGTGGACATTTCTGGAGGAGCTTCAAATACATTTAAATGGAGATTCAGATTCAAAACTGGACATACAGTCTTCTGTTGCTGTTGCTATATTATTTTGTGATGTTTCCACACTTTTTGCTGATCATTTCCTACTTTCAGAGCTTTGGAGTTAGCAGCTCTTTGAGATAAACTGTGTTGCTGAGGTCTGTGTCCCATTGTTTCAGAGCACTTGCTAGTGCAGGAAGACTTGACTGTTGCAGTTGGTATTCCGCTCACATTCTCAGGCTTTTCCTTGCACCACAAAGGCTTTGCTAGAGCCGCCTTTGTGCACGCAGAAAGCTGGGTACCTGGAACATATTTCGCAGCAAGGGATAAACTGCAGAGTCACCAAATCGTGTAGCACAAAGGACCCTGCCTGTAGCAGCA
Source organism: Cnemophilus loriae (assembly GCA_013397755.1). Taxonomy (NCBI): domain Eukaryota; kingdom Metazoa; phylum Chordata; class Aves; order Passeriformes; family Corvidae; genus Cnemophilus; species Cnemophilus loriae. Next base: position 1,687,897 of record VZTF01004030.1, read on the forward strand.
CAAGTGTCTCAGTCAGGGGTACTTAAGTGTCCATGTGGACGTAATGAATGCACATAAATTAACTGTGCATAATTGTATGCTTACTACCGCAGAGGGAAGCAAGTTAAAATTTCATTTGTCGTGCTGAACCGTATATATTTGCAATCCAAAGCCATAAGGCTTGAATTCTCTGGTTTCTCCTAGAAAGCAGGTAATTTTTAATTTTTTTTTTTTTTTTTTTAAATCACATCATCATCCAGGTTATAATGAGTTAGACAGATCTTATTTTCGGAATATTTTGACTCATTGTATTGGGTCTGGCTGGGATGGAATCAGTTTTCCTCACAGCAGCCCTCACAGTGCCATGCTTTAGTGCTTTATATCTGGAGCTAGAAAGTCATTGATAACACACCAGCATGCTGGCTGAGCGCTGCTCCCACAGCACCAGTGCTGTCTCTACAACGTTCCCTCCCTCACCAGTAGGCTGGGGGTGGGAAAGACACACCCAGTGTTTGAGAGGATGCAGCCAGGACAGCTGACCCAAACTGACCTAAGGGATATTCCATATGATGTGACATGTGCTCAGCAATAAATGTTGAGAGAAAGGAAGAGAGGGTGGGCATTCATTGTTTACGAAGTTTGTCTTCTGAAGGAAGCACTACATGTACTGAAGCCCCGTTCCTGTGAGATAGCTGGACATCACCTACTGATGGGAAGAGGAGATAAAATCTTTTGGTTTTTTTTGCTTTTGTGTGTAGTCTTCGCTTTTGCTTCATTGACCAGGCTTTATCTTGATCCATGACCTTTTTCCAATTCATTTTCTTTCCCCCTCCCCTGCCATCCTGCTGAGAAGCAGGGTGACAGCGCAGCTTGGTGGGCAGGCAGTGTCCATCCCACCACACTCACTGACAATTTACAATTGTCAATTGACAATTTAAACTGTGAATAATGGATACCAAACAAACCTGATGTCACAAATTACAAGGTCATCCACAGCTGGCAAGGAATTTTGTGTCAGTTATATGCTGTCACTACAGAAACACAGAAACCAAAATGCAGAGGAAAATGATGAATTGGTGTTCTGTTACAAACAGTACTTTTCCTAAGCTGAATGCAAAATGAATCCCTGTGCCTGAGAGCATGATTGGAAGCATTAATTACAAGCATGGGGCAGAAGGTTTCATCTTCATTTGAATTTTGCCTCAGGGTAACAGGACAACATCAAACCCTTGTCCCTGGCTTCTGGGCATCTTTAATTACCTGTCTCTAAGTTTCTAACCACCCTGTCTCCCTCTCTGTCGCCATGACAACATCCCTGCTGTCAGCATCCTGAACTTTCTCTCTATGTTGCAGTCACTTGGAAACCCATCCAAGTACTTTAAATAATATGGAAATAATACAGACATATATAAAGGCGAATGCAGAAAGAGAATTCATTTTCTTCCATCCCCTGGCAGCTCCTGGGAGGCAGGTGACCGTGGGGAATCCAAGAGTGTCCATGGGGACTGTTTGCGTATGAAAAACCTGAAAGCTTGGCTTGGTCGTCTTCCAGGATGAAAAAACCTTTTCTCTATGACTTGTTAAATCCATCAGGTTTCTAGTCAAGTGTTGCATGGGGTAGGACTGAAAAAAACAGACAGTGCAAGTGGGGGAGGCAGTAAAGAGGAGCACAATGAAATGATTTTCTAGCAGCTGCCAGCTGAGACCTGCCTGGAGCACCTGGGGCTGCCAGCTCCCTGCTGCTGCAGGTCACTCTCTTTTCTGCCTCACAGAGTGCACAGGCCCTTTGCTGTTGTGCCACTCTTACTGCCTCAGCTGGCCACAACACACATGGGGCTTCTCAATTCTCAGTGGGTTAATGAAACTCCTCAAACCCAGCTTCCTGTGTGCATAATTGCAGATACGCTGCAGAATTTGCACTGTGGTTTTACGGACCCCTTAGAAGCAGTTGTGGTAAGAGTGAGACTCATCTGTTGTTGCTCCCGTTATAAATCCCCCAAAGTAGAAGCTGTTCTCAAGTGTCACCTTGCACCAAAGTGTTTCTCTCTCCCATCTTTTTGCCAGCGCAGGTATGACGTATGTCTGTATTAGCAACGGACTTGGCACAGGATGTAATTTGTCTGCGGAGTACGCTAGAAAGTAAACCAACAGATTTATGGATATTCAGCTGACCATTAAAGGGCATACTAAATCTTACAGAAGATGACCTTAGGAAGAAGTGGGGAGTAAACAGACTATTGACCCACTGCCAGCCGTGCTTATTACTCCCTGCGATAGGGATTCTCCCTGTCTTCCAGCTAGAGATGAAGGTCATCTGGGCTGAGAGAAAGTTTGCAGACTGATGCAAACAAAGATTTAGGTAAATAGAAATATATGTGTAGAGCCCAATATTGACCATTTTTTTGACATGTGTTTTATATTTTGAGGTGCAGGAAAAACTCGTTTTGAAGAAGCTTTTTGGGAGTAATTTTGTTCTCTCAGATGTTAAGTTCTTTGGGCTTCCAAACACAATTTCTTTGATTAAAAAGGAGGGATGTTTAGGGGCAGAAACAAAGATTTAGTTTTGAAGGGACAGTGCTGCATGGTTTTGCTAGGCTGAAAGCAGAGAGACCAGAAGTCTTTCAGCAGACAGCTGTAGAGGAAGGGCAAATAATCACCCCTCAACAGCTGGAACTATAGTACTGAACTAAGTACTGAACCCTAAAAAAAAATTCATAAGGATCATCTCATGCACAATGGATACACCATGAAAATACAGAGGTTCTCACCTGATTATGCCTCTAGAGGGTTTCTGCTTAGTGATTCCAGATCTGTCATTTGCAAAAGTTGTTCCTCGGTTAATCTCTCTACTTCCTGGCAGCAAATTAGTACACAAAGAGGCACATATACACGCAAAACCAGACAATCATCTTTTTTACGCAAATCTAAGGAAAGCACTCAGAGAAAAATCTGCCACTTACCATTTATTTTTATAGTTGTGTACATTATACCATTATAAACAGTCAAACCCATGTAATTAATAATTTCTGCATACTCATGTTTTTTTAATATATGAGGTGGCACTCCCAATACCTGCCTAAGTTTCTTGTACCCAGTCATGCATTTACTATTAATTCAGGGTTTTAGTAAACTGCCTGAAGATGAACAAAGAACATCTCAGGAAGGGGCTGCTGTTGAGCTGTCAGGGTCTTTTACAGGATAACTAGAACAAAAAGCTGAGATTCCTCCTACAAATGGGTAGGGACTGAAGCCATGGCTCTGTACACCCCTGGACTTTGTGTCTTCTTACCAAATTTGGATCCTGAACCAAGTTTTGCAAAGTTCTCTTGCAAGATCTGAAGGAATAACCTGCTTTGAACTCTAAAGCTAAGTATCAAAAAAAAGAAAAAAGAAAAAAAAGGAAAAAAAAGAAAAAAAGTAGCTACTCTTCTATATTTAGGTACTTGAACAAGTGACCTGATTTCTAAAGCACTGAAGTTAAACTCTGAATTAAGGTTTTTGCTGACATCTGTGGGAGTTGTTACATGTAAGAACTTCAGAAAATCAGGTCATTCATTTTTCAGTTCTGATTTGGAGAAAGAAATCTAATTCTGTGCTCCTAATTTTTGAAATTTGAGTGTGTTTGTAGTCTAAGCTCAGGTCTGACTTTGTTTGGAGATTAGATCCAAGTTTAAAAAATAGCTTCTGGAAAACTGAAAGAAACCCCAGCAACACTACCTTTGCTGTCTTTCTAAGAGAAAGAGACCTTGCAAGAGTAATTTAAATGTCGTGATGATAGGAATTTAGACTATGTGTTGGCTAAGGCTAAGAAATGCAGGACACCTCACAGTCAGCCCCTTTCTCTGCCTATCCAAGGTACAGATCTTAGGATTTGACATTCACTTTCTTCTTGGGGTTTTCTCTTGTGTTTCCCATCTCCAGTGTTACTTTACACAAGGCAAAAGCAGAGAGGAGATCTTGTAGGCCAGTGAAGCCCTGTGAGAGGTTAACTTACTCCAGGCAACACAAACCCCAACCCAATATCAGCATCCTGGCCAGGGTGTGTCACTGCCCCATCAGGACAAATCCCGCCCTCATGGCTTGCAGGCCCATCTGTGTCTGTGTCTGTCCTGCCATAGCTCAGGACCGTGGCTTCAGTCACAAAGCTGCTCGTGTCTCCTGCCTGCTGGTGCTGCCTGTTGCCCCACTTCACCTCAGACTCCTACCAGACCAGCAGCACTCAGACCTTCCTCACTGCAGCCTCAGGTGCTGAGCAGAAGGGCAGCGGGTCCATGTCCCGGTCACGCTAGAACTTGACGTCATCTCTGATGTGTATGACCAGGGTGTCCTTAATTAGAAGGGATGGGACATATAGACAGGTAAGGAAGGAAAACAGAGAGTGAGGTTCCTGTCAAAAAAAATCTGTGCTTGTCATTGTGCTTAATTTAGTACTTTTGTACTCATTTATGTGAGAAAGCTGTGAAGAAGTATTTGGAAGAGGAAGAGTTACTGCAGCTTAGCAGGTCAGGTCTGTTTGTGTGCAGCTGCCAAGGCAAATGTAATGGTGGTTTAAAACTGATGCATTTTACTTAACAAGTACCATGCTCAAGGTTCAATTACCAGGGTGCATCCCATGAACTGAGACAGCAATTTAGTCCATTTTTCTTCTTAGTGCTCAATATCAGTACATTCTCTGCCTGCTCATGTGTTGCTGATACATGACAGGTTAATCCAAGAAACTTCCCTAATTAATAATGTGAGTTACAAGAGCTTGTACTAACAGAGAGCAGGAATTCAGATGTATCAACTCATCCTCTGTGGATTAACGCAGCCCGGGGACATTAACACATATCCACTGGAGGGCTATGTGTGCATTCAGACACAGGTTACTGATTTCTGATCTTCATCAGTTCATATGAACTTGACAAAATTGATGAAACTTATTAACTTTCCCACCTCTTTTAGTATCTTATTTATTTGGGTTGTAAGTGCTTTGGCCCATGGAAAGTCTCTCGTCTTCAATTAATGCTGTTTTCACTGGCCTCAGCTGCATCTTTAGATAATGTTTCAATATGACATTATAAAGCAATGGTTATCAGGGACTGATGAGATGACTCCTGTTCCATACAGATAGCTGCGTAAAACTATGTGCTGCCAGACAGAAAGCAGGTAAGGCCTTGCCAAGAGTGCACCTGGACTTCACTTGGGAATTACGATGGTTCTGCTTTAGGGATTTACAGGAATTTAATCAGGGCATGAGAAATTTCATCCTAGAAACCCCAAGTAATCCTTCTGCTTGGTCTCCACTGACCTCTCCAGTTATTGCAAGGATGCATGGTAGTCTCCGGTGGGACTTCAGTGGGAGGAAGTTACCACTCTTTAGCTTCAATAAATGCTCAAAACAGCTGAAATGAGAGAATGCCATTTAAAAATCTTCATTGTGGTCTTCCTTGGTTATCAAAAAAGTACCTTCTCTATTATAAGCACTGTAATTCTTCATCATTTGTGTGCTGCCACATCTAATAAACCTTGGAGTAGTGGCATTAACCTTGTCTGTCACCCTTATTTTCTTCATATCATGCTGGTATCCCAGTCCAAGTGAACTACTTCACTCTCAGTGATGGTGCCCTGGTCAAATTCCAGTACAAATATATTGAAAAGTGAAATCAAAATAATCAAAATAGACAGTATTAGCATCTCCAGTACTTTAAGCATGTGCTTGTTAAAATTGACAAAGCCATACTGCAACATGCAGTCTGATAACATTTGAAGAACTGAGGCTCGGAGAACTGACTCTCCTTTTGTCCCACGGGAGGCCACCAGCTGATGCAAACACTTGGAGCCCTGGATCCAAATACATTTATTTATGACAGGGTATTTCTCTGGTTGCCCACCCTTCCCAAGATGGGGATTATATCTTGCTATATGTATATAAAATATATATTTGCTTTGCATACTGAAACACAGTGACCTAGTAAAAGGTGCATATATTTCAAATATTGACTAGAACAGATGCTCTAGCTAGTACATTACGGAAGCTAGAATTACAGGTAAATGATGCATATGACATTAATCTCTATAAGCAGGAAGAAAAGTAAGAAAAAGTTTCATCCTGTCAACAAACTCAACAGAGTATGGTCTCTAGGCTGTGATACATGAGGGCAAGTACCATAGCAGAATTTGTCCTCATGACCAAAATTTCTGGAAATTGTTAGGAAGAAATCTCTCTTGACTATCTCACCTCTGTCTACTTTTAGATAAATTTCTTCCACTAATTGATAGATAACCCTTTGCTATTTGTTACTACTCTTTCCTGTGAGTAACTGTAGCTAAGTTCTTCTTTGAAGATGAGAATGGATTTTCTATATACTTTTCTTACACAGAGAGCTGTCAAAAAGCCCTCTTCTGGCATCAAGGAACCTACATTTTCATAAACTGTGATAATTATGTTTCTCTTATTTTTAAGTAAACTTCTTCTTCCTTCCTCCCATTTTTTTACTATTAAAAGCAATGAGGTAAATAGTCAGCCCTGGAAAAATGTCAATACTGTCACTGTTATGCATTTATCAATTCTTTGAAATTAAAAGTGTCTTTGTACCTGGCTTGGGAGTAAGACTGTAATTTCATTCCAGTGAAGATCGATTACAGAATTTTTTCATAATTTTCGTAATTATTTTGCCTTGTAAATGATATTCAGTTTTATGGCTAATGGGCAAGGATGTTAAAAACTGGTATATCAAAGCTGTGTTTAATGTTGCATTCAACAAAGAAAACATTTCTGAGGGGAAATATTCTGAGGTTTCCAACTGGACCATAATTTGAAAGCAACAACAAACTCCATTTATATTTCCAATACTAGAAGTGCCATTATTCTTTCTTGTAGGCAATGTCAAATCAGTTGCTTGACAGCTGCATTGACCTCCATAGTTTGGGTTCCCAAGTTGACTTGTCCCTTACTGCATTTCAGCAGTAATTTTTTTTTCTCAGTAACAAATTATAGAATTTCAAGAAGAGGAAAAATAACTTTGCATCTGAGAGATGTTTTTAAGTAGTGGAATCAGCCTTAGAAATAAAAGTTGGAAGATTTAGTTTGATGATTTTAATAGTCAAGAGATTCTGTGGCAACCTCTCTGCATGATCTTTTCAGTTTTCATTATGTCGTATTTCATACCTAAAAGTGTCTTTCATCGCTATTATACATGCACAAATATATACTAATGTAAATATACCAACACATTTATATAATATGCCACCTCTAGGTCGTGTGTGTTCCTACAGACAGGAGGATGAGAGCTTAAAGATTTTAAAAATTGTTATTCACAGAAAAGGCCTCATCAAATGCCTAAGTCATTCATAAATTAATAATGAATTCAGATACTAGTCCACATAAGAAGAAAACAGAAAAAAAACCTTTAAATTTTAAAATACTTGGGTTTACAATAAAGAGATACTTTATAAAGACCTGACAGATTTAAATACGAGTGCAATGAAATATTTAATTTCTATTCCAGTAAATATTCCAGTCTGCCTAGCCTTAAATTTTAAAAAATTATTCTCCAGTAAAGAGAAACTTTTCGTTCCTAGAAACTCAAATGCTTTTTCTTCTTGGACTGTCAGTAAGACAAAATCAGTGTTTTTTTTCAGTTTTAAATATTAACTATAGAGTTAGAATGATAGAAATGAAGTTTTTTAATGTAGATGAATGTGTAGTTACTTATTAATGTAGATGAATGTGTAACTAATATTTCCAGATAATTTATTAAAATATTATTTAAAACATTCCATTAGTGGAATCAAAATAATATTTTTGTTGTTGTTGTTGTTTTTTTTGCAAAACATATTATTCAAGAAATGTAAGGGAACTTTATTGTGATCCGTGAAGGCTGAAGGATGTTCCCAACCTTTTCTAACCTTTGCATCTTATGTTGTTTGTGCTCCTGGGCTGGTGCAGAGGAGGACCCAAGCTGGTCCAGGTGCAGCATTTCCACGGCCTCACTGCCCCTCACGGGTGCCGTGGCAGACAACTGGGGCTTTTCTGCAGCTGCTCTTTGTTGGGTTTCCTTCAGTCTTAGTGGCTGATTTCTTTTTTGCTCCTAGAGAAATCTCTCTGCAGGAGGGGCTAGAACATTTTTGTGGAAAAGATGATCTTTCTTTTCTGGTCTGTCCTTTTTGATCTTTTGTCAGGCACGCAGCTGAGTGGACATTAAATCACATTCTTCTGCTGTGGCAAGAATAGGGCTATTTGCTCTCAGTCACCATTCCTACCTGACCAGTCTTGAATTTCTCTCACCTGGAAACAGAAAAAACTGTTTCCAATGACCCAAGTTAAACTTTCCACACCTGATTATAGACTTATTAATGATTTGTTATTTCTCAGTCATCTTTTTGAGTCTAATGTTGCTCTTTGATGTTTGCTTTAATCTTCCAGTATAAACAACCACACTGAAATCTCATAAACCAGACCCCAGAACAGCTCGTATGACATCTTCTCCTCTTAGATAAGGACAGCACGAATGTGGTCGGTTTTATTCATATTTGTATAATTTAAAACCTCTATGAGATAATTAAACTTCTGTGTTTCATTTGTTTCTGTTAAAATCCAAAAAGGAGATATTTATCCAAAATTTAAAATACCTTACTCCAGATTGTGAAACATTGCATTGTAGCTGTGTTGTGTGCTGCTTAATTAAACTGGATCCAAAGACTGAAAAAATATCTTCAAGAACTGGAAAGAACTCCACCTTTTAGGTTTAGAAAACCTCCTGTTTTCATTCTGCGCTTGATAACTCAATAAACGAGTACATAGTTCAAGGCACAGTTTCAAGAAAAATGTTTGAAATATTTCTTAGAGCTCAGATTTAGAAAAAATGATAAGACAAAAAATCTTGTGTCTTGAGATAGAAGTATAGGTTGCCAAATTGCCCAGTAAAATTTAATTTGCACCCTTAATTCTCATTCATTCCTGATCTAAATGTCTGTCTTTCCTCCACTTTCAATAGTGCATTTCCAAAAAATCAATTTTGCTTTTTTTGGAAGCCTTGTTATTTTCTCTTCATTTTACTGAGTTTCACTGGGACTTCTAAATCATAGAATAAAGAATTAATACTGGATGTGAAGCCTTCCTTGTAGGAATGTGAATTTTTCTAGAATGTAACCAGAAATTTATCTCAAAGAGCTATCACTTGGATAAAAGTGAAAATTAAAAACACAGGAGACATCAAAGTCCACAGAAAAGGGAGGGAGACAATAAGAAGCAGGAAAACCGAAGGGACCCTTAAACACGCACCTGGAAATTGCAAAGGAGATAGTTTCTGTGCTGTGATGCAGTTCAGCTACATACACAGTTATTTTAGCAGTCAAGGAAGGTGAAGTTGCATTAATTCTGCGCCACGCTGTGCTCAGAATTTCTCTAAATATTTGTTTTTGTGTTTTCTGTGTTTTCTGTGTTTTTTGTTTTTGTTTTGTTTTGTTTTGTTTTTTTGTTTTTGTTTTCTTTTTTTTTTTTTTTAAATAATGTTTTCAGCACTTGATTAATGTGAAAATGTTTTCTTCTAACTGTGAGGTCTTACCAGGACACTATTTGCTTTTTAAGAGCTGTGCATGTGTATCTTTTCTCTTGGTTTTGATGAGTTAGGAGCACTCATGGGTGAAACTAGGTTAAAGAGGCATGAACTTCACCAGAAAACAAAACTATGGGTTTGGGAAAGAAAATGTTTTGTTTCAACGGTTATTTTACTACTTTAAAAATATCATTGAACTTACACATGTAAATAGTTTTGCACACATGTATGCAATTATTTCAAGGCTTATTGGCTTATCAGGGAAAGCTTTCCTACAGCTGGAAATGCTTCAGTGAGCTGAGTAACTGCTGAGTGATGGGGACTGTTTCCAGAAATATGGTGTCCCAGAGGTGGATGGACAACAGAGCAGATGAAGCGCGCTTTCAGGAAGGTCTGTAAGATGGTACACTTAAGGACATCTGCAGAAGGCTAAATCATCACCTTTTCATTACAGAGGAAGCAGCTGAAAAGGAAGAATGCCTACTTTTTCCATCTAGTGGTGTCTGAGTCAGTGAGCATTTTTTCACCATTTCTGTTTTAACCGAGGCAAATGCATTCATCCCTGTTGACTGCAGGACTCTGGCAGTAGAGTAGCAACTCTGCACTACAAGAAGGAGCCTTGTCCACAGGATGAAGAAGCTGCTTTACAGGGCTCTGTTCTGTGTGCACCTTTAGCTACTTGGAAGTCAGAAGCCTAATCTAAGCAGATGCAAAAAGAGGGAAGAATGGATCAGTAGCCAGAGATAGCCATTTCTCTCCACAAACTAAAGAAAGAGTCAAAATCAGTGGCTAAGATGCAATGCCTTTCAGATGGCTAAAATTAAGGGAGGTGAATCCCAGTCAAATCCTACAGTTCATGTGCAAATATGCAAGGATCATGGGGGTTTTTTCCACATAGCTGCACCAAGCCTTTTTTGGTTGTTGTTTGTTTCATTGGTTGTTGGATTTTTAAATTTGCTATTTCGTGTGTGTGCATTCCAAGCAAAACTGAGTGGAAGGAAATGGAAGGAAGTAATGTTGTGTAGAGAACCCAGTAGGAAATAATGCTGAGAAGATCTGTGATACATACTTGGTTATTAATGAAAGATGCAGGAGAATGTTGCTCACCAGACCTCTTTGCTTACTGCTCACGTTTGGTCATTGCTGAAGGCTAAGAAGCAAAATCTGAGATTTCCTTTAAAACAGTCACTGCATGAGGTTGTCAGTAAGAGGTGGAGAACAGAATAAGAGGAGCAAATTACAGCAAAACATGCCACAGTGTATGGATATGGGATGTGTTACAATAGGCTAATGATGAGTGTGGGGCCCGTGTGGGGATTCAGACATGGCAAGGGATGTGACAGATTAGGTCTCCAGTGATCTATTCAGAACGTCAATGTGATTCTGAGAGATGAAAAGGTGAAAGAACATGAAAGCAAATGCCTTTATGGGATGAGAAAACTCCCTCACAATTAAACAAAGTTCTTGTATTTGTTAGTATAATTTATTTTTTCCATTTATTTATACCTGATTGCTATGTTAAAAGTGTAAGTAGTTTTTACTACTTGTAATATTGATTCTTTGATGAAACACACATATTAATGGAGCAATATGCCCCTTTATCTTGTGAATTCTTGGGAAATTAAGAACATGAATCAAAATCTAAAAATAAGACAATGATTGATTACTTTCTTTTGATTATCTGAGGACTATTTTATTAATGTATAATCTAAAAGAAATTTGAATTTTTTATTATATTTTTAATTTTAAAATTATTTTTTCAGGCATTTTTTATCATACTTCTCACTCTGGGTACCGTCTCCATCACATACATGCCCTGAATTTGAGAATAAAAAATCAAACTTGCCAAGTGCTATTGGAAGTGCCTCATGTACTCATGTAATGAGGGGGATCAGCTGGGAGATTGTGGTCGTGGGAGGGAATGATCTGGGCAGGGATGTAGCCTTTTCCTGACCTTCATCATGCTGCTGCAAAGTAATTCCACTGGGTTGTCACTTTGCTCCCTCTCATCATCCCACTGCTGGCTTTTCTTTTTATATCACATTAAAGGTGAAGCACTTGACTTCACCTTCAAGGCCCTTCAAAGCTGCACCTTCCCTACGGATCACCTATAATTCACAGAAAGTGTCATCTCTTAGCCCTGATGGGTCACTGACGCCAGCCAGCTTCAACCTTCACTTGTTAGCATTTCAAAGAAGCTGTTTCATGTCTTCTCTCACCCTGCGAGGAGCTCTCTGCACACCTCAGTGAAGCTGCCTCATTACCCTCCATCAGACATCATGGAAAGCTCTCTGTGGACAGGATGCTTGTGACAGTCTCCAGACATCGAGGCTGCTGCCCAGCTGACCCCACCCTTAGCTGTGCTGCATACCCTCCGTCCCATCACTCCCATCTCCTCCCTCCTGGTTGTCTCTTCTCTTGTGTTGTCAGGCTTTTGTCCTTTTTTCCCCCTGACCCTGTACAGAGCTAAACAATTCGAGGCCCTCGTTGGTGATTCCTGAGAACTCTTGTAATAGTAGCTTCTTCTAAAGAAGAGAAATTATTCTTCCAAAGAATAGAAATGTGACTGAATTTAATTATTTAAGACTTGGTGGTAGAAAGGCTTGATTCATTACAGAATTTGTCGGACACATGCTTTGTTCAATAAGATGTATTTCTGTTTTTCCTATTTACTAACTTCAAATGGAGAGAGTGTATATTTATTTTTAAATCTGTGGTTAAGTATCTGGATGAATCATGCTGTTAAACAAGCTGTAATTTTGGTGTCATCAGCTCCTGCATATGCAGGTCCTCATTGTCACCCTGGCTCTTTGGGCTGCTTGCAGACACTTCACGGGGAATGCCATGGCCCCAGTGGCAATTAACCACCCAACAGGAAAGGTGGAGAAGTCTCTGTTCTAGGGCTGGTGCTTGGCAAGAAGGTCGTGTCTTCAGTTCAGGGTTAATTGCAAATAACCTCTGTTTTTGAGTAGCTGCATCCATGCACGTGGGAATAGAATTGAAAGGAATTGGAAAGTGATATACGGAGATCAAAGGGAGGCTGGAGGCCTGGAAAATGAAAATTATCTAGCACCTCTAAACATGCTTAGGTAACCTGTCATGTTACAGAACAAAAACATAAAGTTGTCTTCTGACAGACTGGTGTGACCTCTGTGATTTACTCCCTGTACCCAATGCAGAATAGGAGATGAATGCACTCTTCAGAAATTCTTAAATGTAGGCTGGACTGAAATGTTCTGTACCTCCTGGCACAGCTGTAGAAAGTCAGGACATCACCTGAACTTGTGTGATTAATTAGTCTGAAGCTGCTAGTGACTCTTTGCACATCTATCAGTTTTGCCCTTTTGGCCATGTGACACATAATTTCACCTTGAGTCCAGGCCCTTGCTGTTCCCTCCTGTCTTGCTGAGCGCTTTGCCCCTCTCCAGGCAATATCCAGGTCCAGAGAAAAAGCTGGTCACCTCCAGTCTGCTCACTGCCATGAGACACAGTGCTGTGACAACGCTGCAGAGGTCCCAGTCTCTTTCAGGTATTGTTTTTAACCCACATTTTTTAACCACTGCACAGGCTTTCTGACCTTGTCAGAAACCTTTTAAGGATGTAAGAGAAAATTATCTGTCTTTTATAAAATAGTTCATAAAAGAACTTTAATTTCTACATGTTTCTAGAATAACTGCTTTAGAACACTATTTGTTTATTTAAACTTTTTAAATACAGTTTGGAAGGAACTTTGAGTAGCATAGATTTGTTTGTACCACAGCACATGAAACATGTTTTAAGATCACACTAAAGAAATACTGTATTTCTAACTTAAAGTGACAAGTAAATGGGGGTTACCTTTAAATAAAGGAGAAATAAGGCTATTTGTGATTCCTCTGTTATTTCACAGTTACCTTCCTAGGTAAAAGATACCTAAATTTTAAAGTGGTATATAGTGGTAAAAATGTACAAGAGTGAAAAATATAAAAGACAGATTAAAAGTTAACAGGATGTCTTTGTCACTGACTGTGACAAATTTTCTGGTAAGTTGGGAAATCAAAGGTTTTGAGCTGGCTGAGTCAATTTAACAACTTCTCCCTACGACTGTGACCACTGTCCCAGGCAGACCCTGCGTGACTGTGCCAGGAAGGGCACCATCCTGCCAGCTGCAAACCTGCCGTGCACTGTGTGCACTTTAATGGTGCATCTCCTCTGAGCTTGGCAAACCTTCTGTGTGAGTCATACCCTTGATGTGCATGCTTGTGTGCTCCTGGAGGATAAATAAACATTTCATGCTCTGACCGCAAAAGCTGTGCTTTAATGAGCTCTCGAAAAGCTGAAGTTTCCTGCTGCAATGTGAGGTATCCTGTATAACATTGCAATGGGACTGCTGTTTGTAAATTTTAGGGACATTGTCCCCAGTGCAGGAGGGACATGCCTTTTCTTCCTCAGCTAAGTAGTAAAGGGATAGAGAGGGAAGAAGACAGATGGCTAAAATAGATTTCTGCTCTTTAATGCTCTCTGGAGGAGCTTTCCTCTTGTCAGTCTTTACGGGACCTCAGGAGAGATGGTGCCTTGACTAAAGATTTCCTTTACACAGACTGCTCCCTGTGTGAAGGAAACATGCCTCATGAGACCTGAGGCTAAATGTTTCAGTCCCATGTTTTGAATTCCAGTACAGTAATGGAAGAACTTTCAGTTCTTTCAAACTGGAGTTTGTGTCTGTGAGCAGAATCACACAGAATCACGGTATCATTGAGGTTTAAAGGGAACTCTGGAGGTCAATTGGTGCAACCCTTCTTCTCAAGCAGGCTGTCCAGAACCATATCTAAATGGCTTTTGAATATCTCCGAGAATGGAGATTCCACAACCTTTCCGGGCAACCTGTACCAGTTCTTAGTCACCCTTACTGTAAAAAAGTGTTTCCTGATGTTCAGAGGGAACGTTCCATGTTTCAGTGTGTGCCCATCGCCTCTGGTCCCGTCACTGGGCACTACTGAGAAGAGCCTGGCTCTGTCCTCTTTGCCCCCTCCATTCAGGTATTTATAAGCATTAATGAATCCACCCATGAGCCTTCTGCTTTCCAAACAGTCCCAGCTCTCTCAACCTCTCCTCAGAGGAGAGATGCTCCAGTTACTTAATGATGTTTGTGGTCTTTTGCTGGACCCTCTCCAGTATGTTCATGCCTCTCGTGTACTGAGCAACGCAGAAGCAGCAGCTACAATCTCTGCAACACAAAAAGTGTTCCTACGGAGATACTGACTTTGGCTATAGCATGAGGCAGAATGGAATTACTGATTCAAAGAAAATGCTCTTAATGATTTCAGCATATTCAGAGTCTTGACCACCTCCAGCACACACGGGAGCAAAAAACCTTGGTTTTCATACCCAATTTCTCTGGCTGAGTTAAGATATTATAGTAAATAATCATGGTTGACATGGCCAAAAGCACTTTGGAGTCTTTTCAGAACTCTGGGATCATTTGAAAACATTCACTGTTTGAGATTCAGAACAGATCCTTACTAGAAAGTCATGAGAGATTTCAGTTACACCAGCAGCTGCCATGGAGAAAATTTCCTGTTGTGTCACTGTGAGATCGCTTTCATGTGTGCCAAACTCAACAGCCAAAGTCTACTTGTAAGCATACTGAAGCACATAGGTAACCACATACTTTCACACAGTAATAGGGTTATGTTTGCAGTGAAAGTTTTATGCAGTGATATTAATAATATCAGTGCATAACTTATCAGTGATAAGTTTAGTGATATTTATGATAGCTAAAATTAGAATTTAGTTTTAAATTTGTTAAAAGATCTATTTAGGAAGAGGAGGAAAAAAAGGAAGATCAGTAAGAAAATTCAGAAGAAAATGCACAGAATAGAAAAGTATTCAGCAATGCATTTCATTCAGTAATTTTCTTAATGTACCAGAAGGTAGAAGGTACCAGAAACACTGCAAGAACACCACAGACTTACAGGAAAACAAAACCAAAACAAGACAAATCCAGGTGGAAAATATGATGGCATTATGGCCTGTGGACTTCAGTTTCATCTTCTGGTAAGATTACATATTGATGAAAACACAGGCATTTGTCCATTGAAAATGATCTAATGGCTCATTCAGACTGCGCCTGCAGTGCTGCTGGGAGTCACAGCAGAGTGACGACTCTGCTGACCACCAAGCCACATTAAGGAGTGGCAGAGTGCTGTGGCACCGAGTGTTTCTTATTGGCTGTTAATATGTCTCGCTAAAAAGTCATGGTATGATATATTGAATCAAGCTGTATCTTATATAAATAAATTTAGTCATTTCATTTTGCATGGTAATCACTTTTTATGTTAGTTTCCTTCGGGAGCCATCAAAATTATGTTTTGACAAAGCTAACAGCCTTAGATAGCCAAAGAATCACTGCTCATGAGAAGTGGGTGGTGTCTATCCATCTTTCATCTCTTGTGGTCAAGAGATAAAGCAATATGAAAGGAGTTATAAGAGTTTAGAAATTAAAAAAAAAAAATAAGGCTATCTAGCTGATGGAGTTTTTGTGAAGAATAGAAACAAAGCAAGATACCAGTTTGGCTTAATCTTTATAATCTCAGTTAGCAGTACATCAGAGAAAAAAAATATCTTGAATGTGTGCAGTAAGCAGTGAGTACAAAGGACTACTTCAAATGCTGGATGTGGTGCACTTTGCATATATTTCTAGAAAGTAGAGAGATTTCATGGCAATTATAGAATGTATTCTTTACATATTTTCTGTAATCAAAAAGAATATTGAAATACATATCTTTTTACCATACATACTGTACATATTAGTATAATGCAAAATTTAGAAAAATCAAAAGAACTGGAGTTACTTTTCAGTCAGAAAAGGTCAAGATTATGCTGACGTGGTCCAACTTTTCTTTCCTCTGTGGTTTAATTTCAAAATGAAATGCTGGTAAAACTCCTGTTACAGAAAGACCTGTATCAGTGGGATGTGATTAAGTTCATTGTCTTTTCCTGTTATCATGTGGAGACCCATTCAAATGACTGGCTCTCCACTATCATGCCTGGAAGAGTTGCGTTCCTGATTGTGCTGCAAAACTGGCCTATTGGTCCACTAATATTCACAGAATCATGGAATTGTTGAGGTTGGAAAAGACCTTTAAGATCATCTTTACATCTCAGATTTTGTCCCTGACACCAATAGAATTTAAATAGACTAAACTATAATTATTGTAAGAACTGCCTTTTAAAAGGAATTGATTCATGCTTCCTCTTGCCTTCAAGTCAACTTCCAGTGCCACCACTCTGAAATGCCATAATCTATTGAAACTGCAAATGTGGTCCATTAAATGAGTTTGAACCATACGGTTTGGTAATGCAACTGGCCTTTGTTGGCTGTTTTTAATGATTATCTCAAATAGTGTGTGATAGTCTCCCCACACTGATCACAATGTTGTCTCCTTTGTGCCTCTGGCAGCAGCTGTGTTTGTCCTCTCTGGGATTCTTTACTCCAGTGCATGTTATTGATGGATGATGATCATCTTTTTCTGGAGTAGGCATGTAGAATAAATGAGCTCTACTGTTCACTTTTTCAGCCATAATCTTACTATGTAAATCTACACTCATGAGCTATGTTCCCTACTTCATAGGAGAGATTGGAAAAACTTTTACATAGAGGAACAGGCACTTCAAATCAGCCTTTGAAATGAGAATTCCAGCTTATGAGACTAAGTATGTCTGGGTGAGATTCTGTGCAGTTGTGGGAACATGGGTAGGGGAAGCTGTTTTCATTGATCTAGTAAGGAAATAACCTCAGGAAGCAGTTTGTGTCAATACTTTGCTCTTTGACATCGTTTGGACCCATCACTGAAAAAACGAATGTTTAAAACTTACGACTTGTGTGCTACCTCTTTCTTTGTGCTTACTTGGGAGTAGTTTGAGGCAAATACCATAGCAAAAACCGTTTAACTTCGTGATGGACCTCATAATCTTCCTTATGCATTTCAAGGATTCTGGTGTTTGAAGTTTTCTACTCCTTTTTTTGTTTCTTAGTGGGTGAAAGAAAGGCAAATTGGTTCCATCACTCACAGAAAGGAATATGCTTGTTTCCCACAGGTTTGTGTCTGGCCTCTTCATTGACTGATATTAACAGTCAACCAGAGACTGAAGGGGAATCTCTTCACTGACAGCAAGGCAAAACCTAAATGTTTGGATTGAGCATCCTTGCATCTCTATGTCTGTGCCTGTTCAAGGCCTGACAGTGTTGGCAGCTGCTCATCACTTTGTAACACCTTCTGGATTAAAGATATGGGAAAAAAGCTTCTGACCCTAGCATGGCCCTCAGATTATCATCCTTTATTGATTTTTCAAGTAATCAGCAGTGAAGCTGCAATAAGAAGTCCACAGGCAATCTAGAGAGACTTCATGGCCTTAGAATGACTGGTTAAGTGATCAGGAGCACAAGCAGTGTCTCCTCCGTCCTTCCAGGCTTACTCCGAGAAGGACATTGAGGTTCTGGAGTCTGTCCAGAGAAGGGCAATGGAGCTGGTGAAGGGTCTGGAGCACAAGTCTGATGAGGAGCAGCTGAGAGAGCTGGGGTTGTTTAGTCTGGAGAAAAAGAGGATGAGGGGGACCTTATCACTCTCTACAACTGCCTGAAAGGAGGTTGCAGCCAGCTGGGGGTTCCTTCACCCAAGTGACAAGTGGCAGAACAAGAGAAAATGGCTTCAAATTGTACCAAGGGAGGTTTAGATTGGATATTAGGGAACATTTTTTCACCAAAAAGGTGATTGAATTGATACAAGCTGCCCAGGGAAGTGGTTGAGTCACCATTCCTGGAGATTTTTAAAAGACATATAGATATGGATCTGGGGGACCTGGTTTGGTGGTGAACCTGGCAGTGCTGGATTAATTGTTGAACTCAATGCTCTTACGGTCTTTTCCAAACTAAACAACTCAATGACTCTATGAATCACCTAGTAACCATAATTCTCATCTTCCTTGAAAACCATCATCTGTATAATATGTTAATGATATCCAGAAACACGGTATTTTGAAGCACTTAAAGGCAAGTCATGAAATTTACTGCTGTTCTAAATGTTTTATTCAGAGTACATCCACATAATTAATTATGCTGTTTTTTCCTCTTAAGCCAAATTTATCTCTCACTATTCAATTCACCAGTGAGATATTTTTCAAGTTAGTGGGAAAAGTGACTGGAAAAAATGTCAATCCCCCCTCCAAACACCATAAAACAGAAGAATGTAAAGATACTGGTAGTTTTCTATGTTTTGTGTTATGTTGTGCTTTCAGTAGCCAGAAAAAAAAAAAGTTCAAGAGAAATTTGCATGAACAACCCTAATGGGAGATGATCCAGAAAGAAAAAAAATGTTTGCAAGTAGAACTGACATCAATATTCATATGATTCTTAAAAATCTTAATAAATTTTTTGAAGACCCTAAAAATTTCTGATGAAAATAACAGTTAGTATTTTGCAATGGGTGGGAGACAGAGCTGGGAAATGGTGGAAGTTCTGCCAGGAGGAATCTACTTCACCAAACACATTTTCTGAAGCAAAGACCTGAACGCCATTAGCTGAGCAAAACTAAAGATGACATAGACTACCCCAGCAACAATAAAGACATTAAAAAAAAGAATGTGAAAATGTAAAGAATTTTTTTTACCTCTGTATGTGCATATATATACACATATATATGTGTACAGCACCATGTAAACCTTCATGTGTTTTCATGTGTGCATACAGCCTGATGCACAGAAGCAAAACTTTGCCTCCTTCTTTTGAGAAGAGAGTGGCCTGAAATATTGAGTCAACAAGGCAGTAATACCTGCTTTAAAGAACCTGGAATTGAAGTAAGGAAAACTATGATATGTTGCAGTGATGTGTTGTTCCAGCAGGCAAAACAGAAGAAGCTCTTCAAAAGACATAGCAACTTGAAACAGACATAACAACTCCTTTTACTCAGCCATTTATTATGACAAACTTTTAGGGACTTAATAGTCTTGAAGGCTCCTGTCCCTCTTTCATTTTTCATTAAAAATACCAATTAGATAGCAATGCCAATAGTATGAAGTATCTCTTTAGAACCCCAGGTTGAAATACAGACATTAGGTGTCTAATTTGTGCACTTACACGGAATAAAGAAAATTTTTGCAAAGAAAAATTAACAATGTTGAGAAGAATGTCTTAAACCCTCTGATGTGGAAACTGATGGACCTTGAACAGTCAAATTTTTCTGAATCATTTTAAGTGGCTTTTCTTTGCAATTTACGGAGAATAATGAAAATTGTGGCAGCAAGGACTTCAGATCAGTGTTTAGAACCCCACTGTTGCTATACAGGTGAAACATAACCCAGTGACCCATCTCCAGTGATGTCTTTTGATACGGTTCTGCCTTTCAAATAGTGAAGATTCAAAAGCCTAATAAATTTTTAGGAGAGTTGTTCTGTATTTCTAAGTAGTCAGAATGTGAGACAATCTTCTTGTTTGATTTTTACTTAAAGTTATTCAAGAAGAACTCTGTAACAATTTACCTTTTTAGAGATTTTAAAGGTTCAAATGATGTCCTTACTGTCTTCTTTGGAAACTTACAAAAGAAACAGTTAATTAGTAGAAACATACAATTATCTTTTATTCCTAGTGAAATGTCCCTACATTCTGCTGCTTTTAGAACAATCAATTAATCCCCAAATAGTCAGTATCTACATGAGTCAGTATACTGCCTTGTTAAGGATGAAAAAAAAAAAGGGTTATGACAGATCCACAGTGCAAACTCCGGGCAGTAGTGAAGGCTCAGATTTGTCTACAGTAGAAACAGATGTAAATAAATAATGTACCATCAAGAAAAATAAATAAGAAATTGAGCAGCATGATTAAAAACTTGTATTACGGTCTCCAGACAGTTGTTTTAATATCAGTCATTTACTCGCTGTCTCAATCGTCTAAACAGAGCAAATTTCAAACTCTGAATGAGTTCCAATGAGAATAATAAACAAAAGAATGCCTTAGTGCACACAAATTGTAACAGACATCAAAGAAACAAACAAGACACAAATGTTAACAAATGAGTATACATTTTTATAATCTCCAGTCCATGTATCCATCCAAATTGGCATTGGTGTTGACCCTTGAAACAACTTGGTTTGTATAGAGTAGTAGAGATTTTCCAGAACTTTGTTACTAAACATCCCAAGTCTTCCAACTATATCAACTGATCCAAATTCAATTTTAGTGCTCTGGGTCAGGCAAGTTAGCACTTGTTCCATGGTCTGCTGAAGACTCTTCTAGGGTTGGGTGAAAGAACAAGAAATAATACATGTTCTGCTTTTTAAGCTCTTGACTATTTTCTGTGCCCCAGAAGCATAGAGGAAGAATATCTGTGTGGGGAAAGAAAACAGACACACCTCATCTTGGTTAGTCTACCTGGAAAAAGCTTTGAGGCCAAGTAAGATTGGAGAGCTTTGCACTGGGTTGTCAGAAGGAAATATGAAGGAAATGGGTGCATGTTGGGAAAACATGATCTGGAGCCTTATGAGAAGAATAATCTCCTGGAAACACTTGATGGCATATTTCTAGGCTGATTTTTTGTTGCTGTGACAAAAGTCAATCTAGTAATTCACTCAGTAGCTATTTCAAAGTTCAGTTCACACACAGCCCTACAATCTTTTACAGTGAAGCAGGAACGCAAGTGATATAGTAATGGGAGGAATAGCCCCTTCCTTGTTACAGGGGCTATTGTGCAGGCCTTTGCATATCACAAGAGGTGCACTGTGATTGTTCTGGAATCAGAAATGGGGCCTGTGTTTCCTATTCTTCTCTTTGTGTTGAATTGAATCCAGCTGCAATATTTCAAACTATTTTTTTCAGCTTTTCTTTTGATATAGTTATCTGCAGAATCATGGAAATGTTTGCAGCTCATTTTCATTTAACAAAACATTGTGTGGCAATTGCTTGCAGAGGTTACACGTATTTAAGGATCACTATCATGTGTAGCATATGTGGTACATGGCCACACAGTTCCAGGTGCTCCTTCACAACCTCAGGCAAAGCCACAGATGCTTCAAGGTGTAGCTGCTTCGGCACAGACATAACCATGGCCACAGATGCTTTAAGAGGCACCTACTCTGGTGTGGACTTATCCATGGCCACAGACATTTTGGGGTGCCCTGCTCCCCTGTGGGCTCATCCACAGGTCACAGTACCTTCAACTCGACTTCACGCTGGATTTCCAGCCTCTCCAGCTCAGCAGCACAGGCACAGCAGTGATGCCCTGGCCATCTGCCAGCCCAGACACACCACAATTGCTATTATCAAAATGTTCCCAGGCAGAGCAGAGTAAGACAAGAAGCAGTGCAGCTCTGCAGCAAGCAGGGAAAACAAAAAGCAGACACTAATGAGCACTAGACTCTAAAACATAATCAGGCAAGCAAGCCCCATGGCAAACACAGGAGCTTGGCAATTAATACCTAAACAGCAATATCAACTATAAATTTGATCTAGCACATTCCAACCAAATCTGTCATTATCTTGAATGTTTGAGCCCCACATTATATTCTGATAAGGACTGTTGTGGTTTAACCCCAGGCAGCAACTAAGCACGACCCAGCTGTTTGCTCGCTCTCCCCTCCTCCCCGCGCTGGGATGGGGTAGAGAATCAGAAGAGTAAAAGTGAGAAAGTCGTGGTCAGATAAAAGTTTAATAGATAAAGCAAAAGCTATGCATGCAAGCAGTGCAAAACAAGGGATTGGATTCTGTCACCATGTCCCACCATCAGGAACAGGTTCAGCCATCTTCAGGAAAGCAGGGCTCAACCACGCGAAACAGTTACTTGGGAACACAAATGCTGTAACTCCAAGGGTCCCCCCTTCCTTCTTTTTCCCCAAGCTTTATATTGTTAGGCACACACTAGCACGGTATAGGATATCCCTTTTGTCAGTGGGCACCAGCTGTCCCAGCTGTGTCCCTTCCCATCTCCTCATGCACCCCCAGCCTGCTCACTGCTGGGGCAGTGGGAGAAACAGAAAAGGCCTTGACTCTATGTAAGCACTGCTCAGAAACACAAAAGCATCCCTGAATTATCAACACTGTTTCCAGCACAGATCCAAAACATAGCCTTATACTAGCTACTGTGAAGAAATTTAACTCTATCATCTCAGCCAAAACCAGTGCAAATGACATTCAAAGGAATTTCAAACATCTGCCATGTCTTTTTTATATGGTAAAGTACAATTCACCAAAACCACCCCATTTCAACAAAACTTCTTTTGAAAAATGCTTCACAGGTCCAGGGTGGAGCTTTATATCTCAGTAAGATCAACAGTGTCAACCCATCTTCATGCAGAGTTTGGTCATTGTGGTTCACTCACGCCAAACATTAGGACTCAAGTTTCTGTTTTAAAGAGTCTACCACATCCTAGAGGATAATACTGTCCCTAAATTACTGTGTGGTTTCTCTTGCCCACCTTCAAACCAAAATAAAAGTATTAAAAAACCCAACTAACCAACAAATTAAACCTGTAAATGTCACTAAATTATTTCGATCATGAGTCAAAAAACAGCTGGCTGGGGTTTCTAAGGCCATATTTATGCCAGTATTTCAAAATGGCACAGAAGTGCCCACACCCACACCTTCAAATACTGCAAAACTGGGTGGCTACTTCCACAACTGTGACTGGAATTGGGCCCCAACCCATACCAATTCCTGAGCTGTGGATGGGAGAGTGCTGTGTGGCCCCTGCTAGGGTTTGGTTTAGCTTTTTTAAAGAGTAAGAGGATTTTGTTTCCTTGCTTGAGGATGTTGCTTATTTCTGCAAAATTCCTAGGAAGTACAGACTAAAAATGTCTCTGTAAAAGAAAGTTGCTAATCCCCCAAATTTATCAAGCAGACACTCAGAAAAATGATGTGTTTAGGTTAAAAAGGTTCCATGCAGCTTTTCAAATTGTGGTTCAATTTATTTCTTTCAGTTTTGAGCTGAGATATGAAATACATCTAAACTAGGAAAGTTGTCTGAATATTTTAAATAATTTTCCAATGTTTACTGAGAAAGTAATGTAATTTCTTTCCCCGGCCTTTTTGTGTGTACTTTCCATTAAAATCTGAGGATCAAGTGGCGGTGATTATCTAACATGAATGGTCACAGAAAATATAAACAACATAGTGGAAAAGTGGTTTAATTCATACCAGTAGCAATACTCACTTATAAACCAAGCAAAAAATAGAAAAAATGTTTTCCTTTCTTATCACTTAGAAAAAAATAACAGTATTTAGATAATAAGCAATCGTCTTTTTGTATAGTCCATCCCATTTCTCTCAGAGCAGTTATGGAAGACTGTGCTCAGAGGAGCTAGTAAGGAATTTCTTATTGTGATCCTGTCATATGTCGGGAGAAAGTGATGCATTTGGGTTTGCCTCTTTTCACAGAATCACAGAATTGCTAAGGTTGGAAGAGACTTGTGCAGAATATTGAGTCCAATCCCATGCCAAGGGAGGGTTGCCTAGAGCAGGTGACCCAGGAATGTGTCCAGGTAGGTTTCTGGGTTTTGAATGTCTCCAGAAAGGGAGACTCCACAACCTCCCTGGGCAGCCTATTCCAGTGCTCTGCCTCCCTCAGCATAAAGAAGTTCTTCCTCATGTAGAGGTAGAACTTCTTGTGTTTTGGTTTACGGTCACTGCTCTGCATCCTGTCGCTGGGCACCACTGAAAACACTCTGGCACCATCCTCCTGGCACCTGCCTTTGAGGTATTTATACGTATTGATGAGATCCCCTCTCAGTCTTGTCTTCTCCAGACTAAACAGGCCCAGCTCTCGCAGTCTCCCCTCGTAAGAGAGATGCTCCAAACCCCAAAATTTTTGTCCCTTCAAAGATCTTTGTGGAGTGGCTTCAAAGCTGCTAGTTATTTCCAGTTTGGACTGTATGTTATAACCTGCTTCTCAAAGCAAGATCATTGATTTTTCCTCCCTATATAGCAAAACTCCTGGCAGCAGAACTTTCCCTGGGTTGCTACCTACCAACATTCATTGTGAACCATGGAGCATGTCTGAGTTCAGAGTCCTCCACTGACTTGGGCTGGCTTTTGACCAGGCTTGGAGACACAGTATAGAACAATAGTGGGAAAAATGAACCCTTCACAGCCTGCTTGTCACTACTCCACAAGAGAAAGGAGAGAATAAATTATTCAATGTGAATCACTCAGCTTGCCCTGGTGGGCGGCCTTTCATAGTGTAACAACTTTAAATGAACTGCTCCTCTTCTCTCCTCTCAAAAGTGCCACCAGTTCTTAATGCATAGTGACACCCAATTAACATGATAGGCACATGACCTAAATGCTAGATACGGCCCACTGAAGAGACCACTTTTTTGAAATACTTGTGAATATTTTATAGATATTCTTTCTTTTCCACAATCAAAAGGGAAAAATAAATGTTCTTAAGTATTTTGCATGTGTTAAAGAAAAAAACCAAAAAAACCCCCACAGACAGAACATGCTCGCTGTAAAGCAGTTTAGTACAGAGGGTATTCTCTTAGAAAATAGCACTACCTACCTGCAGGCAGGTAGAGTGTAAAGATCACTATTAGCTATTCCACTATGAAGTTGCCCTTTCTCTCTTTGCAATAAAAATTCTAGTCTAAAATTGCTGGAATGATGAAAATAATGGGAAAAATATTTCCTTAAGCACTTTCAATTTCAATCATTTGGCATTTTCACATGACAAGCTATTTCATGGGAAAATGTCAGAAGAGTTTTCAGTCTGAGGCTTAGAAGTCGATACTGTTCCCCTACCTAAAATACAATTTTGTATACTGAATTTGGTTGGTTTGCAATCTGTTCTCTTCCTTCCTCTTTCTCCCCCCTCTCTGCCCTTTTATCTCATATGTCTTCTGTCCTCTTTATTGCCACACTTTAAATGTGAATGATCACGTTCTTGCATGCCAGGACTTAATAATTTGCCATTATATCATGCAAACATTGTTTTCACATAACTCACCACATACTTAACCCCCCTCTGTCTCCATTCCTTATAGACAAAACCAAAGGAAGCTTTCCACTGACCTTATCAGTGTGTGAAAACAGACTTGGATTTTATACGTTTGAACAGGTTAGTGCAGGGCTATTACTCTAGCTGAATGTAAATACCATCAATCATCTTTACAGTTTTCATCCATTGTAAGTGATTCATCGGGCATTAATTCTTTTTTTCTTTGCAGTCACATTTTTTATCCTCTGAACTTCTGCTGGGTAAGCTCACCTTGGCCTGTGAGGCAAGAACTTTTGTATTTGAGGAATGTCTTTGCTTTTTCTTTTGCAGACCTTCTTTTCTCCTTCCTTTTTGCAAATGTCTTTTTCCCTTAATAGGTATTTTCTAGGGCGTGGTAGAATCATCCAAAGGAAACAGCTGATAATTGGCTATGGGGAAGGTGTCCTGGATGGCATACTGAATGGAGTCCTGAGAGAAGAGGTCCTGTCTGCTACCAAAGGCTTCCCACATAGCCCTAAGCAAGCCATTCAATTGCTCTGTTCATCAGGGAAATGGAAGATGAGATTCTACTTCCATTTCGAGCTTGTCTAGACTATGAGGGCTCTAGGGTGGCCATTACATTTACATACATTTCCTAATATGTGTGTGTTCCCCATAGCTTAGTCTGCATCCCAGTATTAATCACAATGGTGAAGATCAGACAGAAAAGAAGGAGTTTGAAAACAATTTCTCTTGATGCTTCATCTCTACAATCTCAGACAGACCACAGTTTCAAGCAAATGCTGTTCTAACGGTTCTGTGTTCTCAAATAATATTATTAATTTGTGATTGAAGTCACTATCACAATGCCACAGCTCATGACGGTTTTCATTCTGCATTGTTGCTTCAGTGAAGTAACGTAGGTTTGCTTGAATTAAAATCTTCCAGACTGGCAATCTACAAGGATCTGATGGAAAACTGCAAGTGTCCGTCCCTGAGGCAGCCAAGCAGGAGACAGTGACATTTGGCACATTAGCACAGCAGTGCACAAAATGGATTTCAAGTTTCTCCCCATTGATTTCCCATCTGAAGCCACTAATCCATCCCAGCTACAGTTCCAATGCCACCACAGGAATGTGCAGTTATAGACTCTGAAGCAGAACTGTTTTCCCTCATCATGGATCCTGTTCTCTCAGAGCTGGCATCCTTGAATCAGATGTCACTTTCCTTCTCAGTCCTGTTTGACAGACTGCATTGCTTTAAGAACTAGTGTCTAAAAGTTTTATCAAGTGACACAGATTAATTTATTGAGAATAGTCTTCCCTTTAAAACTGCCAGAATTCAGTGTGTTTCAGCACCAAACTGGCCATTTTGGAGCCAATGGGATTGACCCTGGGCTCCCTTATACTCTTTTAATATAATGTGAACTTTGAATTGTGTTTTTTCAGAACTTTTACAAGTCCAAGACAACTCTATTTATGTGCATAGACATTTGTGTGACAGTTGTTTTCCCTCTTATTTTTGGTCTGGATAAAATAGTTCTTTCCCTGCTGAAATATTTTTTCTTCCTTCTGTTGTGCAGAACATTATCTCTTATAGATGATCTGTGGAGTGCTTTTAAAACATGCTGTGCTGAACAAAACATGCTAACATGCAGTTTTAGTTAATCATCCATTTGGAAGGGCAGAAGTATAGATACAGCAGCATTAGCAAAATCATATTATTTTGAGGCTGATCACTAAGAAGATTGGGTAATTCAGTACAGTAGCCTTTTATAAATATTTTAGTTACAATATTTGCTCTTCTTTTTGTTTATTATTTACATTCCTGAAATTAAAGTAGGGGGTGTACTTTTCCTTTCATTTAGCATGTAATGAGAATTTTGGTTGAGCTCCCTGCTTGATACACTCCAGGCAGGAGGCACTAATTTTTTTAAGGCTGGCATAGTGTGAGACTAGTGTCATTTCTGTCTTTGGCTGTCTCCGTGGGTGCCCCCTGTAAGGTTCTAGCAACACTTTGCATCTCTTTGGAGAACTGGCATTTCTCATTCCAACCAAAAGCTCTCCAAGAGCTGGCTTTTCCTGTTGAATACTAAGGGAAAAAAAGGAAAAAGAGCAGTAGGAAAATCAGACTGTGAGTCTTTATATTTCTTAACTCTGCTTCCTGGGTTTTTGGAGCACAAGAGTTTGTATCACATGCCAGCAATGAAACAGCTGTCAGGCCAAGCAATCAGATCCGTGTTAGAGGGTGCATCACACTGCCTTTACCTTCCCTGTTTGCTGCTGACTTTCCCTGACTCACCAATGAATGCAGTGGCTGCTCTTTTTCCCTTACTATGCTCCTCTGCAAGCAGCAGCATTTGGGGTGAAGTCTGCTCCCTTAGTATCTGCCCATCCCAACCCAACACCAGTGCTCCTGCTTCACCGCCAGAGGCATCTGGAAAACCTTCCCCAGCACTGCAGCCACCAGCCAGGACAAAATCCTCTTGAGGTGGTTTCTGAACTTCATAAGAAATCAGGTTGGCTCCTGAAGGCAGGAAGCAGATGAAAAGTCATGGAAACACCTCCTTTACTTTGTACCTCCCACCTACATCAAATCTACTTGGAGCTTCCCCAGTCCCACCACAGTTCTCTGAGTCTCTTGTGCTACTGCCCTGTTCACAGACTCTCACGAAACCTTCCTGAATACTTCTCAGGGATCATACAGGGACCTGGTTATGTCAGTACTGCAGAATTTCTTTTTTGGTATTGCAGGTAAAAATTATTTTCCCTTGAGATGGCAATTGATGATTTTGCCTCTGAGAAGCTCTGAATGAGGTCTGTGCCATCATATAAGCTGGATCATAAAACCTGGAAACATCCCTATGGATCCCTACGGAAACATGCCTGTGCAAGTCCAGGTGTGGCCCCTGACTGACAGAGTTCTACATAGAGTGCACTTTAGTCCTCAAGGATATGTGACACAGAGAAATTCGCAAACCTTCTAGAAGCAAATATTCCTTATGTATTGTGAGAAAAACACAGAAATAAATGGTCTACAGAACATCTCTACACAAACAATATTCACTTTGTAAAGATTTTTTTATTGCGCTTGAGCAATTTTGAGCTTGTGACCAAATCTCAAAGAAACTCTTGTCCTCTTCTATCTCTTCCCCATACATGTTTTCTTTTCTGGAACATGAATCCTCTTTTCAGCAGCAGATCTATAGCTGGCATTCTAAAATTATTCATATTGCTTGAATAACTCATGATAAATGGAGATTTCTGGGGGAAGGTACAATGACCATTCATTTCAGACACTGTGGTATCCTGGAGGACTGGCATGAAGGACAACCATTACCTCAGGATTGGATAACCTTTCATTTTATAAATGTGTTAGGGTTGAAGGAATGAATTCTCAGTGTGAATTAGAACAGATTTAAAAAGGTTCAATATAAAAATTGTTATAATGGGAGTGTACTTCCATGAATGTGTTTAGTCTGATTATGTTTAACTTTGTTTTATTTGTGATCACTTCCTCTTCAACCTTTTTATTTTGCCATTCTGTTCTTAACAATTTCTATTAAATTAACAAATATTTTTATCCATTATGCAACCTTTGCAGATCTTATTTCTATCTCTGTGAGGGAGAAGAGTGATCCAAATTGAGTGTGAAGCAAGCCAAGGAGCATGTGGGAGCTGGCTTATGCTTGCAAAGACAGCTAAGGCTAGCAGCATTGCCAGGTTAATGAATAAAGGCTCGGGGAACTGAAATGCATTCTCATCACGTTTGCCGGGCTACTATGTCTTGATAAACAAACTACCCTGATGATAGAACTTCAAATTTTACTATTAAACCTTAAGACAACTTATTTTACTTATTTTACTTATTTTACTGTGGTGACCACTGCCACCTTGGGAATAGGATCAATAAGGTCTCTCTATATAAAGTGTAGACATTGGTGTTTGAATTATCCTGCAGCTCAAGCCATGTTAACTCACAAACAAGAGCCATCTTCAGCAAACTGCTCAATGGACTGGTGATTTCAACAGCAGGTGATCTACATTAAGATCCAGTCAGATACAGGTTTTGATTTTGAGTGGAAATATATCCAACGAATATAACCACCTCAATTGTGTTTAATACTAGTACATTTGTACATAGTTAAAAAGCTTTGCATCAGTTCCAGTGCATTTAGCAGTTCTGGGGTTTTTTCACAATTCACTTCACAATTATTGGTTCAAGAATTATCCTAAGGTTTGGCTCTTACAGAACATGCTTAACGAATAGGAGATATCCATGAGAAGACTATAAGGTTAACATCCACTGTGCACTCCTATAGGACAAAAATGGAGAATGGGACAACCTCCAGCACAATATCCAGACACAGGCCCACAGGGCAAAGATGTTAGATAATGAAAGGCACCATCTGCATTCAGCTTTCCTGAAAATAATTTTTCATTCTTTTCTTGTTATTGTTTGCCCTCCATGGGCTATAGAGTCAATTCAGCAAAATTATTCAGCCCGTCCTGGGATAGGATTGTACATGTCTCTGTTGAGGGTATGAGAAATATGCCGTGTTGGAAGAGATGCAGGAGCATTGCAAAGACTGCAGCATGTTGCTAAGCATCAGTGAATATTTGACAAGGATTATTTGGCTAATCCTCCCTTTCCTGAAAACACCTTGGTAGTGGGCCAAGAACAAACCTTATGCCAACTTTGTCCTTTGAGCCTAAGCTAAAGATAGCCCACCGATAGTTCCTAGAACTGAAGTTTTGGCTCCAAGTGATCCCAAAAGGAAAATCAGCAGCCCAAAGTAATCAACATGTACCATAGCCCAGTTACAAGTGGATCTGTTTGATTTAGTTCCTATTTAAATATTTCTTTATTCAGGATTCTTCTATAATTTATTTTAAAATGCATACAATTGCACTGGCATTGCAAAGACATGCACAAAGACAATCCTCACCTCTAGGGGTGATTTTTAAGAGAAACAGTGACTTTCTTTTCTCCTTGGCAATGTGGAAAACCGGTTGTGAGTCAGGGATGTTGCCTACTACTTTGTGAATAATGCTTTCATTTGTTCTTGAGTGATTCTCATATCAGCTTTGTGATTTTAGAGCAAGATTTTTGCAAGTAGTCCCAGTATGAATTTCTGAAATACACACACTAATGTGGATTTGATTGGAAAAATCGGGTCTTTCTCCATAGTGTGAGAAGGAGTGGAGAGATAATAGGAAGAATGGTGCGGCAAACATAATTATCAGAGCAAACATTACTGAGATTAGAGTAATTCTTGCATCAGTGCCTACATCAAGCTGTGTTCTATCTGTTAAATGGTGATTTGTGATGGTATGAGAAATGCCCCATGGACAACGGAATTTTTTTTTCATAGAGTGAACTAAAAATGTTCATTCAAACAGTTATTTTTTTCAATTGTTTTTTTAGAAAGCAAATTGTAATTAAAACCATTTAATTCTTTCATTGTTACCATAGAAGAAATATTTTACTGCGATGCCTGAGTTCATGGTCAGTTGTCCAGCCAAGGACAATTGCATAAAGCTGTTTCCAGATTACTACAGTGTTAGTAAGCAGCAGTTGGTCATTTCTCAGATTAGAGTTGAGGATGCCTTTCTATCTATCCAAAGTCCCTCTGTAGGGTATTTAAGTGCTTTAAACCATAAATGGGAGAAAGCTTGGAAGGCAGGGTCACGGCTAGGTCTCAGTTGCATGGTTAGCTCTCACTCCTGCTTCACAGAATGACCAGACTTTTCACATGCAATGTACTGAGAAGAAAATGGGAATCAATAACATCACAGTGAAGTCCAACTTCTGCACTACTGATTCTTGCTTTATTTTTGGCTCAATTTAGAGTGAAAACCATTCTCCAGCTATGAAGCCAAATGGCAGAAATAGGCACAGAACAGGAGAGGAAACCAGCATTTCTGCATCCCACAAGTGCACTCTAAAGAGGCACTTGATAAGCCAGTATGTGTCCACAGACGTATTCCTTTAGTACTTTATTTCGAAAATACCTATGGATTAGGACATGAGGGAAAACTAGGTGGGAAGAAGTGTCTGCTTTGTGGATCTAGAGGAATTTAGTAGGTTTCACACTACCATGAGTGCAGTCAAGGTACCCTTCTTCAGCAGCTGTGGGACTTGACTCACAAAATAATTGCTTCAGGCAGATAGGTGTTATGTCTCCAGAGGATCAAATGAGATGGAGCTGGAGTATACAAAACCTTGTAAATCAGCATGAAAACGGAAATTTAGGAGGTGTTTAACATCATTATATGGCCACCACAGCATGCAGTGTTCCAGTGTTTGTAGGTTCTTTTCAGTGTCCATTCTAGATATAAACCAAATAGATCTGTGATGCCCATGCTCCAGAGAAACAGCCTGTTTGGCTGCGAGCCATCTTGGGTAGACTGCTGAAAAGGCAGGCAGTTCCTTTGCTTGGCTCGTAACCAGTATTTTGCCCTCTCTGGGCTTTCAGACTTTAGCAGGCTCTTTCTACTGCAGGTCCTAAGTCCAGAACCCTCTTTCAAAGGTAGTACCTCATAACTTTCCTTTAAAGACTGTTGTCATGGTGCTGCTGTTCTCTTCTTTCCCTACATTTCCCTGTCCCTTAGCCTGAATGGATTCCAGTCACATCCTCCACCTTTCTGGAGAGTGCTCTGTGCTTTAGCCTGGAGATTATGTCTGCCCAGCTGTAAATGGAATGAGGCAAAAAGAGGGGAAGAGAAAAATTTCAATTTTAAGGAAGGCAGACTGAAAAAGAGATGGAAATGAATGAGTTTTTGACTTTGGTACTGGACTCTTTCAAGGTGGAAAGTGAAAGCAATGTTTTTTTTCATCACTATGGAGATGAGCAAGATATTTCCTCTAATCCATTATGCTTATAGCACTTGAAAATTCCTGAGTGTTTACTCCTTTCTGTGGAAAACTTCAAGGAATAGCTTCACAGAGTGTCACATCAGGTTATGAAATCATGTGCAAAAAATGGTGCTAGATGTTCTAAAGGTGAGTCATCTAAAGTTGATGAATCTTTGAATTACGTACAATTCATACTAAACGAATTTGAGGAGACTTTGTCTATGTGGTTTTCTTCAGAATCTTTGATATGAAAAACAGAGGAACATTTTTTTGTTTGTTAGCTTGCCATAGATGTGTCACAATTTACAAAGCTGCATATGTATTATAATTACCTATCTTAGATGCTGAGCTAATTTTGGAAGGCTTTTTGTTTTGGGTGGAATTTTTTGTTTTGGCAGACAAGAACATGATTTTGTTCTGGTACAGTAACCATAATTCTAACATTAAAGGCTTTACTTATGTGTGTGTAGCAGATGCAGAATTCTAATGTAGCTGTTAGATAGACGTTTTCTATTAATTAAGTCCCGTTGGAATTAACACTTAATATTTAGAGCCAAATGTGACAAAGATTAAGAGGATTGGTGTGAACAACATCTATTTATTAAATATCATTTTCACTTTCAATTGGTTGCCACTTGTAAGAGGCATCTGAAAAAATTCACGTGTTTTCAGAACACCGCTAGAAGAAGCCAGAGGTCATGACTTATTCCCTAAAACATGTCCTGTAGAGAAGTGACTTTGCAAATGTCTCTGTGAAAGATGCCGTCCAGATCATTTGCTAACAAGTAAAACCCAGAGGAGTAAATGTCTGTGCTTTCGTCAGAGAAAAAAACAAAGACAATTCAAACAAAACTGGCTAAGAAAAATATATTTACTGGATTTCCTCTATTTTACCTCCTTCTTTTTTCTCAGTTCTTCCTCTTACTTTTCTCCACATTGCCTAAATACTTGCTTTACCCTTGGTTTGGACTGAGATGTCCCACAGAGCATAAAACTTGTTCTCAAATACAGACAGTTGCAGCAGATATTGGCTAGATCTGTGTGATATTTGATGGACTTGGATACAAACCAGGAGAAGATCTGTATCTAGGCATAACTGAATCATCGACATGCCTGGGAAGATCTCTCCCATAAACAAGGCAATGATAGGGAGGGCGCCGGTGCTTAATCCAAAACAGTTCAGGGATCCTTAGTGCAAACCAAGACTGATTTGAAAAATGTGATCAATAGGCTTGGGTTATATAAAACTACAGCCTTTCCAGGAGGAAAGGGAAAGGCAAAGGCAAAGGGAAAGGGAAAGGGAAAGGGAAAGGGAAAGGGAAAGGGAAAGGGAAAGGGAAAGGGAAAGGGAAAGGGAAAGGGAAAGGGAAAGGGAAAGGGAAAGGGAAAGGGAAAGGGAAAGGGAAGGGAAGGAAAGGAAAGGAGAAAGAGAAAAGAAAAAAGAGGAAAAAAATCTTTAGCAAGTGGGTGACTGGAACAAAGGGTATGACTGCACTAAGAACAATGTTTGCTAGGATCAGTCCCTGGCCTCTAAGGAGAGGAAGTGCATTCAAAGACATATTTGTGTGGATAAAAGAGGTCTGTAAAAAGTTACAATACACTGAATAAGTGGAACTTCAGTTACTCCTATACCGCTAGAAAATTGAACTTCAGAGTTGATCTGAGACCTAGGGAAAGAAACAAGTTTGGGAAAGAGAGAAGTTTACCCTGGAGGGCTTAAAAGCAAGTGATTACATTTAAGTCAGAGACAAGATAGACCTGCTCAACAGGGAACAGAACAAAAATATTTTATAAAGTGTGCTTCAAGGGAAAGGAGCTCAGACGAAACCACTAATATCTATGATTTTTTCAGAAATTTGTGAGTGACAATTGATAATTAAGAGATTTATAATCAAAATATGTGTTTGCTTAGAGTCTAGGATTACATCAATATTTATTTTCTTTCTTTTTGGATTTAACTTTGGAGAAAGTTCCTGTAGTCTGTTTTTAGTTCTGGTTTTTCTCTGCTTAGGGAAGGCTGAATTTTTCTGCTTTAAACTCTGTTTGGTCACTGATGTTCTGAGCCATTTTAAAGTGATATTCATCTCATACGAGTTCCAGCTTTTGTCATGAAAGAAAGATAATGTTATGAAAATGAAAGATCTGGAAACAAAGCAGAGACACAGCTGACTATATAACCCATTGCTTGTACAGAAAAAGGAAAATTAAAAGGTATGAGGCAGCAGAGATTCTTTTTATGTGTACCAATATAAGAAGTTTGTTTTTCAGAAATACAGTTATTATCATAGATCTCTTAATCATTAGAATTAGTATGCCAAATTTTATCTGCTTTTCAATCAGACTTTTAAATATATTTCTCTAGATTAAATACAACAGTACCATTATGAAGAAAATTTCTATAACTTTCCAGGAAATACAGTTCGGCAAGTTTTGATTTTCTGTGTTATTAAAGGGAACCTTTAGTCCCAACTTAAATCAAATGAGTTAGTATTTCAAAATAATTTGAAAAACTAATCACAGATGAATGACTGTGTTTCTTACCTTTTTTCAGACATCTCAGACATGAACCCTTCTTGGCCATGGTGCGGTGTAACTCGCTCCTCCTCCCAGCCTGCACGCTGCCTGCAGCAGCTGGAGCAGGGTGAAAGCCACGTGAGGAATGCCAGCAGACCCAAGTCTCCACTCAGCTATACAAGTGCAGGAAGCTGCGGGGTTCTGACCCTGAAGTTCCCTGCACAGGGGCCGGTACGGGGCCTTTGCAATCCCATTTGAAAGATCTAATTTTCTGATTTAGCACAAGTCTGTGCTTGTTCACAAAATTTTCACTTCCATGAATTCACTTTTACCTTGAGTAGTTTTGTCAGAAGCAGGTAAAAGATCTCTTGTATTCAGAGCCACACTAATTCCGCAGATTTAGCGCTTGAGTCTGTTCAAAAAAGGCCCTTGAGAGAAAGTGTATCCATGATTCCCAGAATCTATCAATAAAAGAAGGACTTTTAAGGGAAAAAAAACCCAAACTCATAGTAACAGAGGTCCAGGATACTATCTCAGTATAACTAGCCTCCTGTTAACAAAGCTGACCAAATGGCAAAGTTAGATCTTAAAGTTTTGCAACATAAGCCACCCCAAAATGTGATAAAGAAGAATTAGCAAGAATTGTCTTCACAGATTGCACAATGAGATCACATCCTGAGAAGATAGGAAGTGTACCAGACAAGAGAACATTAATTTTAGGATACTCCAATACCTGATAGATCCATAAGTCATTCTCCAATGCTCTCTGTATCCCTCCCTTCATGATTTCCCTTTAATCAATTCAAACTTAGGACAAACCCCTCTACCATAAACGTCAATGAGGTTTTGTCAGGAGAACTAATCTCATCTTCAGACTTTCATTTGATTTCTATCTTTCTTTTTGTCTCATTTATGTTTTGTCTCAAAGCATACAGTGCCAGCATATTAGTCCATCCATTCAAAAGTATCCTTTACACAGTCTGGTGCTATAGTTTTCAGGATTTAGGAACTATGAACATAAAACTGAAGCAACTGTAAGAGTAAGCCAGGCCCAGAAAATATCTATTGTGTGAAAATGTTTTCAACAGTAATTGCATCTTTATTTCTATTGCATCTCTACTCAGAGGATCTTGAGAACACTTTCGCTTCTGATAAAAAAAGGGGAGTCATGACTATTGATTTCTGATGCATAGCAAATATAGTTTCATAATCAGATTCTACAAGGTATTGATATACCTTGAAATTGAGCAGAGGAAAATAAAAATGTGTAGAAAATATTCCTTTTAGTTGCAGCAAGAGCTACTGCTTGAAAAGATACGAAAAAGATGTAGGTGAAATAACACAGACCTAAAGGCCTGTGAGACCCAGAGAATGTGTAGAGCTTTCATATGATCAATGGAGAAATCAACATACCAAAACTCTTGGTATGAAAGTTAGATTTAAATGAGGAATAAATAAGGTGTGGATCTGATTATTCTACTCTACCAACCTGAATAAACCCCTGAATCCTGAGAACGTTGATCACAAGGGTATATTTTAACATCTTTATTAGTCATATTCAGTATTCTTTCCCCTTTGAGATTCTTTGTTTCATCAAAAGATAGTATAAATGTATATCACTCACAGAACAGAATTTAAGACTAGAAAGAATTTAAGAATAGGAGTACCTCTTTCTTCCCTTCGTGAAGATTTTTTGACAAGTTAAGGATTTCTACAGAAATTTTCTCTGGAAAATAAGCTGTTTGTAGTTTATGATTAATTTTTGTCTGCATAAATACAAAGTTCCAGTCTCAAAATACTATGGTTTTTTTTAATATTATTTCTTATATTTTAAAAATTTTCTACATTTTTTCCATGGTAGCAAAACAGTCCCATATCTCTGTACTCAAAGCCCTCAGTGATATTCCAATGACTGACAGGAACCAACATGGCTGCACTAAGCTTTTTGATTCTTTGGTCCTATTTATTCATAAAAGAGTAACACCAAAAAAGAAACTCTCCATACGGATTTTTGGTGCCTATATGGGAGATTCAGGATTCATTTATTTTATTTGTGATACTGGGTAAAGGTCTCTTCTTTCTGAAGGCTATTGAAGGAGACTAAAAATAGTAAAATTTTGAAGTATCACACCCATTCACAGTGACCCGAATCATTCTTATGGTATAGCACAGATTTGCTAATTTTTTAAGATGTGATTTGTTTTTTTTCATTTCTCTGGGGCTCGTTTTTGTTTGTTACAACACAAAATAAGTGAAGGATATGATTTCTGAAGAAAATTAAAAATGCTTTTAATAGCTCAGGGAAGAATAACAGTAGCTTGATCAATATAGCAGAACTGTCTGTATATTTCTGAGTAGCAGGAACATAAAAGATTTCCAAAAAAAAGTTAGAAAAAGAAAGTTGAAATTGAAATATTTTCTCCATGATTACATTAAGATAAATTTGGCAATTGACAACAAAGATGGAAATTTTAATTCCATTCCTTTTCAGTGCAAGAAGGTTGGCAGGATCACGAATGTGTTCTGTGGCAGAGAACAAAAGGAAGAAGTTAATTGATTTCCCTTGATTGTGAACTACACGTTTATTGATTCCTTGAGCCCTGGAGGAGGTTTCTACAGCCTTTTGTGTGGCCTCCAAGCTGTGTTTGCAGGGCAAAAGGGACTTGGAGATGTTATCCACAAGGAGTACTAGGCTGGGGAGGCAGTTGCCTAAACCGTTCAGTAGGAAAGAGTAAGGACAAAGGAAAGTCTTAAATTTTTGCATACAGTGGTATTCCAGGCATCTGGCACAGCACTACTGAAAACTCAGGAATTTGGGTCTGTGGTGAGGGTAACCACGTAAAATACATCCTTAAATAATTGCAATGCAATATTTTTGTGCATTTAGTCCGTAGACAAAAAATAGGATCAAATTTGGAAGTTCTTGACTCAGCAGAGCTATGACTCTAAGAATCATTGTCGCTACTATGTAACTGGTCAGATCTGACTCTGACTCTGTCCCTCGCCCCCAAATCATAACAAGATGGTACAGAGACTTATTTAAATCAGATTTGGTGCAATATGAAAAGTCAGTGCATCTTGAAAAACTAGGCAAAGATTTGTTTCTACATATACCAAATATGTAGAGAGATACATTTATTTGGACCAGGACTTCTACAAATGTAAATGGTATGAATTTGCATAGATAGTAACTCAATTTTATAGAGCCGTAAGCTGTGAAAAAATGGAACAGAAAAGTTAATGGAAGCATTTAATAAAGGACAATGAGCAGGCACCATAAATCTGAGCAGGAATAGACATCAGAGAAATGTAGGCAACAGTTCTTTCTGTACAGGAATGATTCCTTAACTGCAGGACATTTAATAATGCTATTATGCATCAAATGGCTCATACACATCCTAACAAATCACCAGCAAGTTTATACTAACATTAATTTCAAGTTTTCAGTTTTGAAAACTCTGGTAGGATTTGCAAGGATTCTAGGAGCCTAAAGTGGATAGTTTAGATGCACATCTATCAGGATGGCAGGAGTCTAATTGCCCTTTTTAAGGTAAAAGACCAGCAATGGGAAGAGCTCTTCTGTTATGTCCAGGTGTGCATGAAGTGCTTCCTTGCATTTCATTCACACATGGGGAGGGCTTTATTGCACTTTTTGCCTCCTTTGTGCAGAGATATATTCTGCCTTCCTTGGAGAGGAGGAGGGAGATTGGCAGAGGGAAATCTAACCTCAGTCAAGCAGAAATCAAGCCCGTGTGGTTTCCTAGAAGATGCTTCACTGACAGCTTTGAAAACCGATGATGGAAGAATAACCTTCTTATGACAAATATTTACAATTTCAGGTTATCTGTGGTACGACAATGGAGAGTTTGGTTGCCGAAAAAGTAAGACCAGACAGGATGCCAACCCTTTTGTCCACAGAATTTCATAACGAAGCTTTTAAGACCAGAACTTAATTGCAAGCTGAGGCAGTTTCCTGTGTTTCTTCTCAGGTCAGAAACACTTGCTCAAAAAAGGGTTTGTATATGGAACCATTCACCTGGCAGGACTCTTGCTTGCAGCTGAGGTTCTGTCTGTTGCTTCATAAAGTTTTGGAGGAGAGCATTATAGGGTCTTTTTTAATAAGATGTACCTGCAGTAAGATATTTTATTACCTGAGGGCCTAATTAGGCTTTTTTTCATCCTTGAAATGAATAACACTCTCATGGACATAAGCTGGGCTCCTACCTAACCAGAAATTGAATTTGAACTTCTTAGTGGGTTCCACAAATGATATTGAACACATTGAGAAGGAAGGAAATGCTTGTGACAAAAATAAGTACACAGCTTGTGCAGTTTCATCTCTTCCTGTGTCTTTATAAGTGTGCACACATTCAGGGACACACATAAACATACACACTGAAAGAGGAGAAACCTTTTATGCAACTTTTCCTCAATATTTATAAAAAGTTTCTCTTTCTATCATGCATGTACTTTTGCTTTCCCTGCTGCATAAAAACTTCCCAGAACTAATTTTTCTTTTTGAAACTCTTTTTATATCTTCTCTCAGTTTTACTGCCCAAAAGCAAACAAACACAGTCATTTTAATCTTTCAAATGACATCCCAGTTTTGTTTGGGAAATGTTAAGCATGGCCATTCTACATTGTCTTCCTCTGGATTTCCTTCAAATGAGCCACTGGGGAGGCCTTGGGCTTTTTGTGGCAGACTCTCGTTGTCTGCTCATGGCTCAACAGGATCAGCCCTGACACTAAAGTAGAGCACCTCACCAGATGCAGGCCTTCTCCACAAAGGTCCCGACTTCCATAGAAATGAGGGTTTGTAAATATTTATCATCCTTTACGATAGATAAAGTTCTGTGCATGTCAGATCAGGCAGTGAACTGTGGTGGGTTGATCAGAGGAAGGAAACCAGATGGAACTGGGATGAGGCCTTTGTTTAAGCAGACATACAAAGAACGTTTTGGAAGCATAGTAAGTGCATGTGCTGGTGAGAAGATTTAAATCTGAGTTATTACCAAAAAAATAATCCTCCACCCTATTTTTTCACAACACTGTAATGTTTTACATCTAGAAGAAAGTATTTGTTATAATATGCATCAAAGGATTCTTGCTATAATGAAAGGTACAAAATAATTTATTCTATGATCACACTCAACATTTTTGCTTTAATCATGTTATCGTTAGAAATTTCTTCTCAGTCAGCTAGATATTGATGACAGTTGTGAATATTTGATGTACTTTAGTAATTTGGGTTAGAGACGTGAATAAGAAATTAATTGATAAGTAGCATTATTCAAATTGAAAAGTGTTTATCTAATATGCAAGAATCATCCTGTGATTACA
This sequence comes from Cnemophilus loriae, assembly GCA_013397755.1. Classification (NCBI taxonomy): domain Eukaryota; kingdom Metazoa; phylum Chordata; class Aves; order Passeriformes; family Corvidae; genus Cnemophilus; species Cnemophilus loriae. Next base: position 1,728,066 of record VZTF01004030.1, read on the forward strand.
ATATCAATACCCTGTTTAACATTGTTAGGTGATTTTATTTGCTAGTGGTTGCTGTATCCTTAAAGGTAGTATGGGATATCTGAATACCTATGGCCAGTGTCTCAGCACAGTAAGCATTGAGACAATGATTTTTATCTCTGGAGGATGATTATCCCAACGTACAGCACGGATCTGAATGAGGGTCATAGCTTATCTCTTTCTTTATGTTTCTCTTCAGAACAAGAAATTAAAGAGGTTGATCAAAGTATTGTGTAGAGGTGGGTACTTTTTTCTTGATACTATGTCTAATGTTAATTTTGTAATGGAGGAGTTGGATTTTCTGGTGGTGCAAAATGGTACATCAACATCAAATCTCACCTAGCCACAAGGAATTCATCCCTATGTTTTCAAGCCAGGCATGTTCTAAAATTGCTATCTTTTGATCCAGAATATTCCAACTAAGGTAAGGGAGTCAGTTCTAAAATCTTTCAACTGAAAAAGCTTATTTGTTTTTGCTGCTCAAGACACACTCAGATCCTGTCATCACTCTTGGTTCAACAGAGCAGTTTTAAAGAAAGTACAGCTCTATATTATTCAGGTTACTTCTTAGGGAGCGAAAATAAAAGGAGCTTTTTTTTTTAAATACAAAATATCCAATGCACTTTCATTCTGGTCAAAAATGAAATGTCAGTGTTTTTCTCTTTCCTGTCTATTATAAAGAATGACATGCTCATTTTCTTGCAGAAAAGGCATTAGATTCAGTGAATTAATCTGTTTTTAAAAATCACATACTCATCACCATTCTGCTCTAGACATGGTATGAGCATTAAAGCTTTCATTATTTCTATTACCAGAACACAGATAATGCACTTTAGAAAAACAATTAGCCACCAAGTCTGGCTGACAGTTATGCAGGTGATTGTAACCACTGTGAGCATAAGAACTGAATTCAGCTCTTGATAATTGGTATCTTTGACAATGGAGGAATTTCTGCAGTAAAGCAGGAAAATTGTATGCAAGTTAAATAATTTCTGTTTTTACGTAAGCCATCAGACGTATTTGCAAGTGTATGTTATTTAGCAATCCAAACTAAACAATTTGGAATGAGCCAGCATTTTTAATGAGACAATCTTTTAATAAGAACGTCAAAAATAAAAAGCAGATTTTCATAGATCTTCCGATTAATACATAATCCTTCCGGAAAAAAATTATACTGTGGATCTATTCCGAATATAAACATTTCCCTTATAACTAGGTTGTCCTGGTAAATGTGGACCAAAGCCAGTTTGCAAATAAACACGAGTGGGGTGACAGATTGGAAGGAGCAAAATGGGTTATGATGTTCAGTTGCTGGTTATTTGAGGTGACAATATTATACGCCTTTCCATAATGTCACTCCCCATAAATATTTCATAGACCTTTGTATTAAAATCACTATTTGTTACCATGCACTATTTCTGTGTGGAAAAGTATTTTAGCACCTCCCTTCTACGAGGCACAGAAATCTTTCTCTATCTGCCAGTCTAAATGCAATGCACACATGCTATTGATTTCCCAGAAATGGCTCCATCAGGACAAGTGGGTTTTGGCTCCCAAACGATCCTGGCTGTGCTGTGTATGTCTGGCTGGGCTGGCAGTAGTGGCATAACAGCATGAACAACGTATCTTTCCACACTGCAAGGGCCAAAAGAGGTTTGGACAGTCTATTTATTTGTTTGTCTGTCTCATACTATTTGTTTGTCTGACATCTGTGCACATCTACAGAGCTGTCAAGATTCATGGAGAACACAAGTCTATGTATTCCCCATTTTTATTGTGGAAGGGACTGCTGAGTGGACTGCCATAAGCTGCCTCTGAGACAAACGAGCTCTGAGCAAACAATCCTACTACATGCTATTGCTTTAATGGCGTGATTTAGCCCTCGAGTATTTTTTAAGAGGGAAATTTAAGAGTTTAAACAATAACTGATAAAATTCAGCAACAAATTTTATGTTGCTATAAGAGTTTTAACTTGTGGATTAACTTGAAAGTTTCATTGTTTTATCTCTGTCTAGTAATTGTCTTTTACCTTGTAGATATCTGTGAAACAAACATATTTGGGTATTGAAAAAGGTCTTTGTGTGTATTTTTGTGGTATATCTGCATGCCTGTATATGTTTGTCTCAAGCATCTGCTTGGTTCTTTTTATGTATTGTTTATGTATTGCTCTGTGCTATTAGTATTTGAAGATTTTTCAGCATTAACTTTAGATGGAATCACAGGTCATTTATCTTAGCATGTGTGCTGAGAAGTAATCAATTGTAGCATCACTTTATTGATGGTGTTTTGAAAGTCTTCCAGAAAAACTCTTTGCCTTGTTCTGTAGATCATTCTGATGGGATTGATTTATGCTAAATACATGTCCTTGGGTTCCACAAGAGCTGCATTTTAGTGGTTGGCATCTTCCTATCCTTCATTGGCAGTAATATTAATAATAATAATAAAGGGATAATGTTGCTCATGAAAATACTACAGCCATTAGCAGAATTTAATTATTCAGAGAAGTACAATGGAGCCATCAATAAGACACTGTAATGACGTTAAACACCACCCACAAAACAGGAACATTTTTATACTCCTGTGCAGATTTCACAGACTGAAGCCTTGTTTGTGATAAGAAAGAAAAATATTGAACGCAAAATCTACTTAATTATGAAGCAAAAGTGATTTCAAATTAAGAGAGGAAATCAAATTTTTGAAAGATGGTGAAATAGTAAAATAGTGTGTTCTTCTTAAATTATTTTCTATGTAACTTTCATTAATCCCATGGCAGAAAAATTTCCGGAGGCAAGACAGACCTTTATAAGCCTCAGGCTAAGGTTTCCCTCTTTAAAGAGTGAATGCCAATGAACTCTAAAAAAATTTTAAAAAGAATAATTAAAATAATCAATATGACAAAGCAATTGTAGGCAGAATAGCTGCATATGGTTTATTGGAATAACAGTGCAATTGTATTTAGAAACCTAGAGACATCTCTGGGGAGACAAACCTGTGTCAGATGTAAAAAGAGGCAAAATTTTTAAATGTTTTCAAGTATTTAATGAAACCTCTCAGCTGAAACAGGCTTTCTAAATTATTTATTGAAAAATCTAATTAGAACGTGTAGCTCTTAGAGCTTGGATTTACTCTTTCTGAAGTGACCCATATATCTCTCAGACAACAGAATATCAGAAGAATTCCAAAGATTGCAGAAATTGCTAAGAGGTATTAAAGAAGCGATTTCATCTTTCCACGTAATATCAAATTTTTCTCTGCATAATTTTCCTCTGATCTACATTATGGGGGAAACAATAAATTTTGTATATTAAGAGACAAAAAGTAAATCTATTTTATCTTGTTCCATGAATGCTCAGGCTTTTGAAATTCATGAGGGACAAAACACTTTCAAGAAACCAATACAAGGGATCACTGACTTCCTCCTCTATTTATGTTTTGACATCAAGTAACGTTTTTCTCACTGTAATTTGCTGACAGAAGTTTCTCACTTTCTGAAAGCATAGGTTCCAGCAGACAAATATAACTACGGACAGCTTTTCCTGGTGTTGGACTTGGTCTTTTGGAAGGTACTGTGGTGTGTGCAATGCCAGTAAGAGCGAGAGCAACGCAATTATTAGTCATGCTACCTGGAACCATTTTAACAATTAGTTGGAAGAAAGATACTCGTCAGAAGTGAGTTCTGGGAAAGAATCTGGAAAAGCTAAAAAAGCTGAAGTAGTCAAGCAAGAGTTTTTTTCTATATTCCAGTGAATGCATCATTTAAGACATTAATTACCAGTGAGAGAATGAGACAATAGGAAGAGAATAATGGCTGATCATGTTTAAATCACTGAGTCACAGCCAAGTATCATAATCACCAGTAAGTTACTGGTTCAAGAAAATACCGAATTTCCAAGATATCTGTAGAGGCAGTGATATTATTTACAAAAGAGATTTTTTTTTTTCTCTTAGAAATTTTCTATTTTAATGATATAATAGATTCCCTTAGTAGCAATCTGAACTGGATTTTCCCCGCAGTTACAGGAAGTTCTTGTACCACAACAGATTAAAAAATTGCAAAGAAAGATTCAGCAGCTTGAAAATGTAGTTACATCTCTCAAAAACTATAAAGCCAAGGGGTTTGAAATTTCAGCTCTGTTGGAGCTCTGAGAGGAGGGACTCAGGTCCCTGTTATCCCTCAGGGAGACCTGGAGGCCTGGAGAGTGTGCTGAGAATGGGCTGCAGCATTTTGAAATCGGGCAGCATCTGCAAGAGGTTATTTCAGAGGGGAGGTAGGCAGGATTAAGAACAGGGAATTTCCCTTTGTCCCTTGTCTTCACAGACTGTTAGAAACAGGTCTCCTTAGGCGTTAGCATAGCAAAGTTAATCAGTCAGGGTGGGGTACTTAATGCAGAATTGTGGGAAAGGGAAAATAGTTCGCAGTCCTTCAGCACCTTACCACTTTCTGTGTTTGCATGTAGCTTATCCCAGCCTGTTCTACCACCACTCAGGAGAGGAACAGAGAAAATGTCTGTGTTTCTGGAACCCACCTCTGTGCATGGCTGGACTGAGAAGGGAAGGGAGCACGTGCACCTGTTGTATAGAAATACAGAGACAAGTAGGACAGCTCCTGCAGCATTTAGAGGAAATATAGCTGTCCCAGAATATAAGAATGGACTTTTCAGGGAAAAGATATATATTCTTAAAAGCCAGGTTGGAAAAGATTAACAGGGTGACAATGTGCTCTCAGCATGCTAAATGCTAATGGCCTGTGCTACAGACCACCATTTACTTTTGCTTCCCTGTTGATAAATACTGCAGGTGTACTGTTATGCCTGCATTTTCATATCCCATCTTTAACATAATTTATCTGGTTTTATCTAATTATTTTTTTATATTAGTCCCAGGAAATGCATTAACATCCCTGCTGGTTTAATACGTCCTCCATGCTACAGGAAGACAGTTTTCAATATTTTGTGCAAAGTTTAAAACATTCAGTCAAAGTTCTTGCTCGTATTTATTAAAGGATGGTATTTCTCTCACCTGTACAGTGGTGGCAGTTTTTCCTAGAAATACATCTTCCATTTGGGAAATCTTAACTTCTAGTACAATAAATGCACTGACAGCTGCCATGAAGTATGAACGAGACAGATACCAAGTAAGGGAAAACTATAAGAGGACAGGTATTGTTTTTAATTTATGGAGGCAGATTGCGGTTATTAACAGCTTCTAAATCCCAGTAAAAGCTCATTATGCCCAGTTAGTTACAATGTAGCTCACTTTCCATTCTCTCTGGAAATGCAGTAAACCAGATACTAAAGGATCCATTCTTCCACGTGCTAGGGAAATGTAAGCAAGAAAATGAAAGGGCTGACGGTTATTAGCACTAGTGTTGACATTTAAGAATTCAAGAGTCTCTCTGAGGAGCTGAACCTGTGTCAATTGTGAAAGGAAAGGGGATTGAGAAATAATTTTGTTCCTGTAATGAAATCGCTGACATGAAGTCTCCCAGTTGCTGAATTATTTAGAGGAGGAAAAAGTAGTAAGTAAAGTCTGCTTTTGTCGTTCCTAAAATAATTGCTTCTGTATTTTCTACTTCCACATTTTTCTCTGGAGGCTTTTTATATCCACAAGTAACAGGTGGACTTTCACCACGTATAGGCTTTTAGCAATTTCTTTTATGAAGTAAGTCATACAGAAGGAAATAATGAAGATAGCCAACAGATTAAACCCGGGATGCAAGGCCCAGTAGCAGCAGCCATTTAATCTTTTCGGGCACGTACATTTTATGAGAAGGAGACCTTCAAGGACGTCTCATATTGACCAATGTCGGTGTCTTAGACAAAGTTCTTCTCTTTTTGAACTCACATAGACCAAGTGGGCCTTGCAATAGGACTTTCAAACAAAAAATAAAGTCCAAGTCCACACTAGAGCAAGCTGAAATGTCAGAGCAGAGCTCATGCTTTTAAATGTGTTTAGTTTTTTGAATGTCTCTTTCATTTAGTCAGATTTTGTCTAAATGTAAGTTGTGGGTGTAATTTCTTTGTGGTGATTTGGTTATAGCATAGACAGAGCCTGCTAAAGGCTTTTTCTCCAGGTTGTAAAGTGACTTCACTGCAGTCACTCATGTTCAAGTTCAGCTGCTTTCCAGAATTTACATAATTTGACCAGAACAATGGCAAAACCTGATTATTGCAAGACCCTTTTTGCATTTAGCATAACACTGAGGCCAACAATTGCTTCTGCCCGTATGTCTTTGCAAATAAATATTGATTGTGCATTTGCCTTTTGTTTGTGTTCAAGCGCCAGTGTTTATTACTCACTCAATTCTTTGCAATTTTCCTCCACAGTTATGCTAACAAATTTCTTCAGTGAGGTACTGCAGACAAATCTTTTTTAATGTGATTTTCCATCTCCTGGGCAACATTAAGCCTTTACACCCTCCCACCTCAAACTCTCAACTTTTTCATTTCAAGATCTAATTCCTCATCTGTCTGCTGACTGTTAAACTGTCTCCATAAAGCCTTATTGCACATCTAACTCTTTACGGTGTCATTTCTTTTCCCTAGTGGTTAACCACAGAATTGTCAGTGGTACTACAGCAAATAATGACCAATAAACATTTCTGGGAATATAATGAGAATATAGATATTTATATGGGACTGAGAATTCAGAGAAGATAAAGTTAACTCTTGACAGAATTCTGGCAGTCAGGGAGATTTTGCTCGATATGACTCCAGCTATTCAAAAGAGAAGGGTACACTGGAAGATTGCAAAACATTGATGGCCAATCAGTTGTCATTTCTGATAAGTTATATATCATAGTTGTAATAAATAAAGCAGTAAAAATGATTCATATTGTGCCTCTTATCACATATTCCTTTGGTGTGAAGATGGAGAGAAGAAAAGACCTTGACCCTGTGTAAGCACTGCTCAGTTATAGCTAAAACATCCTTGTGTTATCAAGCACAAATCCCTCTGTTTCCAACACAAATCCAAAATATAGCCCCATACGAGCTACTGTGGAGAAAATGAGCTCTACCTCAGCCAAAACGAGCGCATAAGTATTCTCTTTCAGCTGAAGAAATAATCGTGTTCAAAGACGCATTCTGAAGAGGAAACCGCAATGAGTAAAAGGTTCACTGCGACATATGAGCTGATATGGAAAGCAAGGTAATCAGAGATTATAAAAAAGGTAGCATTCTCCTCAATTAGCCTAGCCTGTAAATGAACTGCAGAAATTCCTGTGTTAATTATGACCAAAAAAGAAAATCTAATATTTGGCTTAAATGTTCAGTGATGGTTCTGCAATAGACTTTCAGTAAGGGGTTAGGATAAAAAAGCAATTTTCTTTAGATAGAGATTTGTAAATTCAGGTGATTTTAAAGTGAGACTAGATGTGGTGACCCAGACTGTCCTTTCCACTCCTGTTTGGTTATGCAGCTGCTGTTTACCCTCTTACCAAATATTTCTTATTTGTTCTATGGAATTAAAGACAGTTACCTGACTGCACGTCTTTAATTCTCGTGTCTTAAATGAGGGCCATTTATTAAGTCTGAAAAGTCTTCAACACTTTAACGAATCTAAAAGGCTCTTGTGGAACTGAGTCAACCAAGAGGCATTTCATGTCATGCTCAGGTGTGTTAAAAATGATACTGTAGGAAAAGTTTAAACTGCTACAGTTTTTCTTCCTGTTTCTAACTATTGTGCTGTGAACATGAGAGAGATTATTTATGGACGGTTTCTTAACATCAGTGTATGGCCTCACATCACCGTTTGGCTTTCTTACAACGTCTGAAGTGGTGAAGGTTGTTCAAGTAGACAAGTCAATGATTTGTGATTTACCATCTCTTTTTCATCGAAGTGATATGCCAGGGTAATACAGCATAACAACTCCCTTATACCCTGCTTTAATCATTACTTGATGTTGCATGAAGTCATAGTAACAACAAGTCCAAATTCAATATCTGTTGGCTTCCTCATAGCATACTAAGTTGCTGATGATTTTTAGCTGTTAGTTCTTCTGCTTTCCTTTTTTGCCCATGAGCTAGAAGCTTTTCAGATTCTTTGTTCTAAGATATTTGTGGTTTGGGACACTGGCATTTCCAGCTTCACATCTGATCTGATGTGACTGACTATAATGTGGATCTGGCTTTGTGGCTGAACTGGTGGCTTAAAATTAATTTTTAATGAGTGAAATGAAATATGCATTTGTAAAATGAGATTAATCTAAGGCTAGAGCAGCTAAGATGAAACATGCCCTAAAACTACCTATATACCTCTTTCATACTGTCAATTACAAGAAGAACCTCTGGCAATGAGGTCAGACGTAGAAATCTACAGTTTAGGTATCTAAAATGAGGTCAGTCTAAACCACACATAAGATGAAGCCATGAAGCTTAATATGTAGGTTGCCTTAATACCTGTCAATTCCATCAGAAACTTCTAACATCCCTGGATGTGGCTTCCGTGTGTGCAGTGTCATTTCCAATTGCTTTTGGTTTTTTGCTTACCACCAAATGACTTCAGGCCTCAGCTTATTCAAGGCACTGAATTTTCGTCTGATTCTGTGACTTCCTTTAAGACTTTGCATTTTGCCATTTTCAGATTTTTAACTGCTTCCTTCTTAGAAGAACAAAGAAAGCTACTGCAGACTGAGAGCTAACAGCTGACAGACAGGAGGAAAGTACAGTTTCTGCTCCCATTTGCTTAACTGTGGCTCACGAGAGCTTCCAAAAGACCCCCCTTCCTCACCAGGAAGTTCTGGAGCACCACCCACTTATTTAAAAATGGTCTCTTCGAGGCTGTGTCACAAAGAGGTGACAGAACCTCTTTGTATCCTTTACTACATTTTACTTGAGATATCCCTACCAAACTGAATGAAACAATACAGAGCACAAGCTACCATGTAATCTCTGGTTGATATTATTGCCAAGCCTGTTCAATGACATTTGGGAAATGATTTGGAAAATTTGTCTATGCAGTAGAATACATTGCAAACCATAGTCACAGTTATCTCTAGATGACACCAAAGGTGTAATATCAGGCAGGTTCTCCAAAATTATAGCAAGTGAGATGCCAGCTTATTTTCTAGTCCTGAAAGGATGTCCCTTTGGTGCAGTACTTCGTCAGTGCAGTGCTACAATGTTGGTTTTTGTCATGGTTCCTGCTAAATCCATTAGCTTCATGGAAGACCTATGGACAGAAGGCTGCTTGTTGATTACTTTTGTAATTACTAAATTAGCAGAATTTAAAAGAAGGAAACACTGCTGAAACAAATGATAAGTGCCAGAACGTTACATGTAAGATTTGATTGTGTTTTACATATGAAATACACCATCATTCTGGACTTGGTTAGTGTATGATATCAAAGTTGAATTTTTACTATAATTTAACAGGTTTTGTCAGATCTAAACTAAAGAGCTGCTTAATTGCTGTCTTCTGGCATACTAATGTCTCTAAAAGTAAACAACATGTCCATAGTTTACTGTCCATTATAGCTTTAACTAAAGAATAATCAGTCTGTGAAACTCAGACGTTTAAAACCAGTTTTGTCATTTTCTTCAGTTTGTTTGTAGTATTATTTATTTGTATAGCTCAGCAGTTAATGCAGTTTCAGTCTATGATGGAGAACATTACTGAATGTTATTCTCTGGTGTTTCATTGCCAATCCTCCGTATAACACGCACAAACTATGCCATAGCCTTTCTAAAGGAAACTTAGTTTTAGAGTTCTGTAAACATTTTTATTCTAATCTAATATTTCTCCTTCAATTATTTTACTTTTCTGATATATTTTCTTTTGAATTTACATTTCCAAGTCTTAAGTAACTTTTTGTCGTAGTTATTCTGAGTTTGAAAGGCTCTACTATTTTTAATCAAAGTAAAGAAAAATAATGGACATTCCTCTAATCGGAAAAAATATTGTACCATAATTGAATCAACTCTTACGATGCCTTGCCAGAACACTGAGGCAGGGATCATTTGTATGACTAATGTTTTCTCTGGAAGATGCTGAGAGATTCACAGGCTGCATTAGATTCCAGGAAGGGTCTGCACCAGAGATTCCCTGCTTGATTAGGAGAGATGCATTGTTCCATCTGGCAAAAGGAGGCAATGATGTAAGTGGGAATAAAGGGCAAGAACTTTACTCTGTTGAAGAAAATAGATGAAAGGGTAAATATTCAGATACATCTGCCTTGTCAGTTCAACACAAAAGGGCAGGACAAGTGGAAGCCTTCAAATGACAGTTTCTATCGACCAAAGCAATAGCATAATCTCATTAAAAGGAGTGGCATGGGAAGATGCAAAGCTGCCCAGGGGCTTCTAACTGTCCTAGTACTATTCGTTCACCCTTTATTTAACACCACCATTAGAAAGCCTAATGGACTGTTTATATCAGACTATTAGACACATGGCAAGATCTTTAGTAATTGGAGTGTGATATATAGTAATGGGCTATTGTCTGCTTGGTGCTACCTATGATCAGGCCAGTGCTGAATATTTATTTACTGCATGTTCCAGCTATAAAGGCAGAGGTGATGGGGCTGCCAGAGAGAAATGTTAGGGTGGAAACAGGCTTTCCTGAGGCCGTGGAAGCTGAAACATTAGCTGCTTGCTTTATCTGGATTTTTTTACACAGCATGGTGAGTTATATGATAAAATCAGCTTGAGGCTATGCTTAGATCATGTTTCCTCAGAACACTGCCTGGAAGGCTGTGCCAGACAGTAGTGTCATTAAATATATATTACAAATGCTCCAACAAATTAGGTAATTAATTACAATTCATTTCTATAGGAGAGGCTATTTGATATTACTATTCTTCTCATGGTAGATTAGGTTTGATGATGCTGTATTATGATATTCTTTCTGAGCCATTAAAACCTATTACTGGCTTTGGAGAAAACATACTTGAAAGCAGGGGGTTTTGTCATGTTTCGAATACATTTCTGCAGTTGAAAACACATTAGTAATGTTAAATTTTCTTCCATTTCATCTGGAAAATAAATATTGAATCTGTAGAACTGAAGATAAAGCAATAAAACTCTTACAGAGGAATTAAAAAAACCCAACAAAACAACCAAGAACACTCTTCCCACTCCACAGTCCTCATTTTTATCAGACTAGCCTTTGTGCCTCTCTAGAGAGTGAGTACATTGTAGGCTTAACTGGCTGTTTGTATTTGCTGTATCAACATCATGCAAATAAACAAAATATGAAAGACATCTAGCCCCAAGAGCTAGCCACAATTATAAACTCCCAAACAGCAGTCAATATTTGTTTTCTGACATTTGTATTGAAATCGAGTGATGGTGTACACATAGCAGAGAAACTCCTGTAAGGGCCTGAACATGTTCTTGATCTCTGTGCTGGGGGGCTGTGGGGCTGTGTCTCTGCAGGAGGAGTGCTGGGGCAGTTTCTTCTGCAGGGTGGAGAAACAGTTGTATTCCTTTGGAGAAGACCAAGGCAGGCTGCCGTCAGGGCTGTCTGATGAGAAAGAAGACCTAACCCTGAGGAACAGCCCCTACCTTTTCTTCATAAATAAGATGATGGCATTTCCTATCTTTTGAGTGACGAAGAAAAATGCTGTAGAATTTTGGACATGTAGCCTTCAATTCATTTTTAGTACACCAAGGATATCTGTGCAGAACAATTGACTGTCTTTGGATGCCATGCTTCAGACCTACAGCTTGGAGAACCTGATTCTTCTTTCAGAGCAATTTAATCTCATTTCCTGCCATGAATTTTCAGCTGATAGATATGCAAGTCATAAATAATTAAAAGGTCATGTATGCCTAGAAATTCCTGAAGTGTAGCATCTATAGGGATTTTGCCTAGGAATAAAGGGCAGCAAAGCAATGAAAATGATTCTCTTGAAAGTGAAAAATAGACTTTTTCACTAATCAATGGACAGACAGGAGCAATCAATACCCAATTTAAAGAAGAAAAATCAATAGCACTCAAAACATATGGCTCCTCTTTTGCACAGGTTATCCTACTATAACATTTTCTCATCCTGTGGCTTGGAAAATTCCAGTGTGTTTGCATTTAAATTCTCTTCCATCAACAATGTCCAATTCCCTTTCCCAGCTGTATTATTGGGATACTGTGGAAAAAGATAAGAGAAAACACACAGCATTGCCTCCACTTCTACCTTAATTTATAAAGAAGAACTGTTCAGGTATTTTTGCAGCAATCATGCTCCATAATGATTCCTCCATCCCTTCATAATAGTGTAGTATAACGGTTCTGCTGTTTATTTATTCCTTTCTGCTAAAATATTCACAGCAAAACACAAATTTCTTATCAATAAATTTTATAATCGTCTAACAAAGTTAAAATAATTTTTAAATAGATGGACAAAAAAATTATCATCAATAAAGCAAAGTTAGTGAAGGAACTTGCAATGACGAATTACTGATCAATAAAATAGTATGAAAAGCAGGACAGTTTATAAAGATGACAGCTACTGCCCACTGTATCCAGGAAAAGAAAAAATTGAAAATAGAAATCAAATTAACCTTATTATTTTCTCAGGGAATATATATAACTGAGAGCTTCAGTAAGAACTTACTCCCATTTCCCACACAGTCCAACGGCACTGAGCAAATGGGAATAACTCTGCAGGTTTTATGAGCTTTCTTTGCTACAGTTCATCAACATGGTGAAAATTTTATTGTGGATCTAATTAACATGAACGGAAGGTAATAGGATGGCTTAGAAAACAATTGCAATTAGGATTTATTTTCCCTTACATAAAGACATCAGTGTGTGCATTTTTGCCTTATAAACACTTCACTCAAAGGCATTTATTGTTCTTGACAATTGAAGGGGTGGAGAGTGGACAATCTCTTGCACAGCTCATTACAACCACAATAATGAAAAACAAATTCAGATACTCACCACCAGAGAGTGATAGAATCGGTCCATCCTCAGGTTAACTTAAAATCCAAATCAGTTCACTGAAAGTGCACTCATAGTGCAATTTGTTTTTATCAGCATGGTTGTCTTCCCCGTGAAACATCTGGTAAAGCATATGTTGCATCAAGGTAAGGAACTTCTCAACCTACTGGATAAACAGTTCTCAGACATATAGTTCTTGTCATGGTAAAGTGGGTCAGTTATTTATAAAATTATACAGTTGTCATAGGGAATATCCAAGAGAGATTTACAAATAAATTTCCAATTTCTGAAATGAAACAAGGAACTGAAAAGGCTCATAAGTGTTTTCAGAAGGCATTTATTCATAAAAAATTAATTTGACAAACAGGATCAGTTACAGAACTAAACATTTTCATGTACAATTTGCAGCATATTTCTACAAAGCAGAAGTATAGAAAAAAATGGAGAGTGTAAGGAAGTGTGTGAAACTGTGGTACTAAAATGTATATGTAGAATGAGAATTCTTTGAGGGATTTGCATTTGATTAATGTGAAAAGATTCCCCCAAAGTCCAATGCAAATACCTACTAACCCACCCCTACTGTAAATATTCATGTACTTGTTGATTCCTTATTATTTTTATTATTTCCATTCCTCTTTTGCCATTTAATCATCCTATATCTCAATTAATGATTCTAAAATGCAGCTTCTTTCTTCCTTCTTTCCTCTGCCTGTGTTCTATCTCATCTTCTAGGCTTTCAGTTCTCAAAGATTCTGATTTTTACTATGTGTTCAATACTTTGGACTCCTTTTAGGTTTTGAGTAGTTTTTTTAGTGTGTAATAACTTTAAAGTGGATAGTTATATGCTTATCGGTGCAAGGAAGCCTACCAGCCTGTGTTACTGCACTGTCTTAATGACCAAGCATGGAATTATACAATCACAGAGTGGTTTGGTTTGGAAGGGACCATAAAGGTCATCTAGTTCCAACCCCTCTGCCTTGGGCACCTTCCACTAGACCAGGCTGTCTCTAGAGTCCTATCCAACCTGGCCTTGAACACTTCCAGAGATGGGGAGTCCAAAACTCACCCAGCTTACCAGTTCTAGTGCCTTACCACTCTCTGAGTAAAGAATTTCTTCCTAATGTCTAACCTAAACCCTACTCTCAGTTTAAAACCATTGCCACTCGATCCTGTCACGTCCTGCATTTGTCTAGTGCAAGGCTGACAATGGATAAAAATCCATCTGTGTTTCGTAGTTCACTACACAAAAAATTCTATGCTCTCCCTGTGTAGCAGTTTATCAGTTCCTTCTTGAAACTGAGGAAAGCAATTTTTGTTGAGCAGTACTCCAGCTATAACGTGATGAGATTTTCTGGAGGGTGAGAGGGGGTTCCTGATTCTTCCTCAGGCTTTGAGTTGCCTCTCCTCTCAGAGAAGCTGGGAGTTTGTGTACCTTCATATGTTGTTGCCAGAAGTCACAAGAAGATTTGGAGATGATTCTGGAGCAAATAGAAGGAGTGAGTTGTAGTTACACAGGACATCACAATAGCAATGGGATAATGTACACCCGGAGGCATGACTGATATTAATGACAGCACCTACTCTGACCATAGTTAGAACCCATCCAAAGTCATTTTCCCATTCTGAAGATGTCCTCCTGCCACTTCTTTTCACATCCAAGGATTAGCATGGAGACATAGCTTTTGGTGTCTTCTGTGTGCTGCTGCTTTATATGTCCTCCTCATTACCTGAATCACACTTCCTTAGCTACCATTCAGTAACTAATGACAGATTTGAGAGTTAACAGACTGTGACTGCAATGTTCCCTCAGTGATGGCAATTAGTTGCCAACATTGTTCATGCTTTACCAGCAATCAGGATGTCGTACTTCTCCATAATTGTACCCTGCTATTATCATTCCTGCCTCTGCTGTTCCAAGATATTGGCAATGGGCTTTACACACTCAGTTTTGATGTACCTGGAAAATGACCAGATTATACTCTTATGCGAAGGAAGATTCCAGAGACATTTGCTTAAAAATTCTTGCCAACGAGTAAGCAAAAGGAAATTGAAGACCATGGATGTCTAGGTAATGAATATTTATAACAGTATTAGGCTTTAGTATTGTATTCCCTCTAAAACATATAAACTTATCATTAATGATTAAAGAAGTAATCCCTGTTTTCATTAAATGAGGCATGTCTCCCCTCTTCATTTTTCAAAGAAATATCTGAAAATGTGAATCAAGCATAATAAGTGGGATGTCACTTGCTTGAGTCCACAGAGACTGAAGTAATAGTCCTGGCACTGACTATATGACCTAGGCAGCCCAGCACAACATTAATTGCAAGACATGGTTTTCAAGGAAATACAAGAGGGACTGTGTGTGTGTTTAGGAATGCAGAGGGCATCAGGCCCTGCTTTCCTGTATATGCAGTGCAGTTCTCTTGCTAAACATCCTGGAGCCTTTTTGTTGCCATCCCTACCTATGTGCGATGAAATGCAACCACTGTTTAGGAGAGGAGATGGATGGCTTGCTGCCACATTTATTGAGAAAATGGTCCCAGAGGGCTGCTCGTCTTCACCTGAGTGGCAGAGAGGGTTTATGCCCTGGAGTTATAGGAACAAATATCTACTTCTGTCTCAAGAATAGGACAGAGCATCTTCATGGCTCTAAACAGACAGTTCTACTACATCCAGAGGCAGGAGAAGATCAAAAGGCAAAAGAATCTTTGCATGACAAACGCTTTGCATCTAATGTTAGTCGGGAGAATTGGGAAATGCAAAAAAGCCAGTATTTCAAGTCAGAGCTTCATAAGAAGAAACTTAACAAGATGGTGTAGAAGAACTGAACAAAACCACATGGATAATAAATATATTCATTTCTATGGTTGCCTAAAGTCCAGATTAGTTTCTGAGCAAGGATCACAAGCTTCAATCCCAGAATTTGGGCTGGGAAATCAATAAAAGCTAAAAAAATAAATTACTATTATCATGGCCATAAATTAGGACACAGAGGTCTTTTTTCTTGCTTAAATTATTATTTTTTTTCAATTATAATTTGTTTACATTTACATGAGGGAGAAATTATTACTACAACTGTATTAAAAATATACATAAGTATTATGAAAGACAAAATTTCAAGTATATGAGTCATACTGATACTTCAAAGCATCATAGATCCTAGAATTTAGGTGAAACACAGGCAAGTTTAAGTTTGTACTGTATAGATCAAGAGCGGTAGCAAATACAGAATTCTCTAAGAAATGGAATTGTGCAAAATAAGCTTTTTTTAGTTTATTCTATACCTGAAAAGTCTGAGTCCTATATGCAGTAATTTTATGATAGGAATTGAATGGGATAAGTGGTAGCCTGAAGCTGATGACATCTGCATCCAGGGCAGATGGGCAATGATGTCACAAGAGTAACATCTGCAATAAGTAGAACAGTTCAGATTTTATATTAAAGAATGATGTGATTTATAGCTTTCCTGATGCTGACAGCCTTGGACTGGATGGCAGGTTAAGTGCACATCCAAACTGCAGTCCTCAACACGGATTATCTAGACTGGAGCACATGCGGGTGGGAAAAAGATGACTTTCTGAATCTAACTTGATCTTGGAGCAGACTTTTGGGTGAATAGTCCTATTTCTGTTGCTCTCCCCTTTTTCTTCACGTATAGTTGCTCAGGTTTTTCAGTTTCCCCGGAGTTGCTGACTGTGGGGTAAGTGAGAAACAAAATGTTTAGAAAGGTTCAAATTTAGTTTCTCAGGTTCATAGATAGTATACTCAGTAAAGGTCTGAATTATTCTTTCATTTATTCTAGAAAAGGTTCCTCACACAGACTGAATATGCCTATTTCTGCCATTGACATCCAGCACATAAACTGTTCCTTCTTATCCCAAATTTATCTGTGCACATGAATTCTTCACAGAACATGTTAATGTGAGAATTATACATGAAGTTTTTGTCTGCTATTTGAGCAGTATTCTCTTACTGGGAGTAAAGCCTATTTATCTCCAACTGGAGCGATAAAAGTGGGTCTAATAAACCATTCTGCAATATGTGGTGGCGTGCAGCTGTGACTAGCACAACTCAGCAGACATGTTTACATAATTATAGGGAGCTTTCCTTCTTGCCTAGGAAGATTTGAAATTTCTGGTTGCTTGTACTCAGAACACTATAAAATCTGCAGCACAGATTTTCCAACTTCTTAGGCCAAACCATTAGAGCATAGCAAGCATAAAACCAAATCCCTCTCTCTGCCAAGGAAAGATGGAGACATGTCATTAAACCTGGTGTCTTGATGATGTTCTGCAGAAAACACCAGCCACAGTATGACGGATTGCAACTGCTGATTCAGCTACAAGAAAACACAGAAGAAGCAACACAGCTCATCTGACAAAGAAAATGAATGGTGTTGGCTAATTAATACCAATGCACACATCACCTGCCATGAGCATGTTAGTAGGGCGTTTGTTTGACAGTGACGTTTGCTGAAATTTCATAGACTAGACTGCAGGAGCAGCTGCGAAAAAGATCTTGGTGAAAGGATGGGAATTCCAAGGAGATTGATTGATTGATTGATTTTATAGGCAATAAGCTGTGCTATTCCAGCTAATAAAAAACAGAAAGCTGAACCAGGGGGGTGGAGGGAAGGCATAAAATGCAATGGCCTGAAAAGTTCTGCAACAAATTCCAGGAGCTGAAAGAAGCAAAAGGTTGTACACAAGTTGGTCCAAGCTAAATGAAAAAGTACATTTTTCTGTTATTTCTGTGAAAAGGAATAATTGACATTTTTATACATTATTTATTTGCATCTGATGGAAGATGCCAACAAGTTAGTTTTAAATACTTTGCTAGAGTCAGTATATTATTCAGTCTGGGTTTATGTTATGTGCTGGTGGTATTTTAATTTTATTTTAATGTGCTTGTAACATCACTGGAGCTCCCAGGATTCACATAAAGAAGAGAAAAATAGGCTTTTCCTTTTCTCCAGTATTTGGTTACCCTATCTCTGTGCTAAACTAGATCAAAAGAAGACAGTTGTCTTAACCTCTTTAACGAGATTTATAGTCATTGGAGCATATGGTTTTCTTCTGGATAAGCCTTCTTCCTTACTCAGCCATTTCACTTATCAACCTTTAACAGCTTTTCCCAATCTTCTGAAATGAGAGTATGCTTCATGTTAAAAAAGGCCTGTGCACTTCAATATCCAATTCAAATTTTCAAATATAGATCTAAAATGCAGACTAAATTGCATTTTTAAGAAAAATATCACACTTCCATGTCAAGGAAGCATCTGTGTTGAATTTTATTTGGGGATTTGAGATGAATACAGATACTTCCTTTTTAAGTGAAGCATAATATTGCTGAACTGTGACCTTTTAAAGTGTTTGCTATTCTACTTTTACCAAGCCATAGGCTCTTTGGATCTGTTTACTCCTTAGAAAGTTTTGAATTTCCTCTTAGGTTTCTTGTTCTTAGTTCCTTGACTGGGAAGAAGAGGAGCAGAGAGAAGGGATGGTATCTTCACTGTAAACCCTCACTTCATTCTGAGAGTCCCTGTAAATCATTAAGATAATAATATTTCAATTGCACAGTTTGTGAATAATTGCTCTCTTTGTTTAATTTCTCAAGAAATAGGATTAACTTTTTCTACAGAAAGTAATGAAAAGCTTCCTGCATTAAATAAGTTTATCGGAAGAGAGATGCAGAAGGGACGATGGCTCCTTCATGAAAGTATCACCAAATTATCAGCAAAAAGTCAAAACTGTACAATTTTTTGCTGTGAACCTACACTTCGTTATCAATTGCAGCATGCATGCAACAGGAGGAAGATTATCTTGAGTAAGGGAGAACACAGGAAAAGACAGAAGTTGGGAACATCATTTAAAGACAATTTCAGTGAGCAATAGAGATAATGCTTATTCATGGGGACAGGTGAAATCGGGCACATAGGAAGAGTGACAACGGTGACCCTTTGAGATGTTTCTTCCTGCACTGGATCAAGAGCCTCATGAATTTGATTCCAGCATATTGGCACTGAGATGGAAAAAGCAGCTGTTTCATAAGTGTAGATCCCTTTCTTTTTTCCTTATCATCAGAAAGCTTCTGTTTTAGAGAGCATAATTTAATGTACGTCAGAAGACAATCAAAACAACTCCATGAAACAAAACTTTGGAAAACATCTCATCCATCATTTTGAAATGTGACAATAAATTTTAAGCAAGAGTATTCAAGTGGCACTCTATTTCCTGGTGGTGAAGGTCTTAAATATTAATGGGTATGCTGCACTTTGTGACTGATATTTAACAGCAGAGGACATGTTCTTGAACTGTAAGTTAGTCATCTGAGCTTTTAGTTATTGTGAGTCATATTTTCAATTGTTAGCTATTTCTTTGAGGAATATGAATGCTATCAAGCTTTTGTTTTTCCACAGGGCTGTCTGAGGTATCCTGATGACATCTATTATAGTTTCATTTTATTCAGGAAGAGGTAAACTAGTATCTTACCAGAGAATATTTTCAGAGTCTGGATGGAAATCTCATTAAAATCATTGCTTTTCCATTCCTCTACATGCACTATAATTTTTGGGAGAACAGTTATAATGTCACAAATCTGCTGATTTAATTTGAGATGAGACAGTTAGCTTGCAGTCTAAATGTTTTAAAATTGCCAACCAAACTGGAAAAAAATGTTTCTTAATTTGACAGGAAATACTCTTGTAGTAAATCAGCTTTATATTTGGGTTTTGGGGAAGACTGCATAGTAATTTGTCAATTCTTTGCAGTTAAATATTTTTTACCATGCTATGAAATTTGGACCTTGATCCAGTTTCAACTACAGATTCACTCAGACTTTGAAGGATGTTGCTTGGCACCCTGCTAAATTTGAGGTGAATTGAAATTAATACTGTGAATGCCCTATGCACCACAAAGCAGCAATATTTTTTCCTAGTGGCTTTACTTTCTAACTAATGTGGCAGGTATCTAGCATTCGTAAGATTGGCTGGGTTTTGTTTGTTTTTTTTCTGGCATAGGAAGTAATGAAAACTGTGACAAGGGTGACTTCGGGTCTCACTTGGATATTATTTTTGTTAACTTGCCCACAGAAGTCCAGTAGGGTCTGTTGCAGAGGTCACATGCGCTTACCAAAGCACAATTAATGGGACTGGAAGTGTTTCAAAGTGAACATACATGGACAAACTTGAATATAAAGAAATTTTAAGGAGTTGAATAAATCAATATCTTACGTCTATATATTGTCTTCCTGCTTTTATAGGCGCCTTATCCTCTCAAAGCAGTGGAAAATGTCTTAAACTCTGCTTCTGTTCATCATTTATTTTTCCACTTTCTTCATTTGATACCCTTTTCATTCCTTTTTCTTCTACCTGTGAATCTGTTTCAGAGCTTCTCACCAGCATAGCAAAAGCGGAGTTCTGCTGCCTCACAGGCTGGGATAGAAGCAGGAACAGCCTCCCTGTTGAAGGAAGGGGAGGTTTCTCCCCCATCTTCTTTCCCTCCTTATGCTTTTTCACAGCCATAGAGCTTATATTTAGCTGCAAAGGTCTTCAGGCAGGTCTGCCTGCTCATTTTCGCAGCTGAGAGAACTGCCAAGTCTTCGTTGTCGGAGAACTCCGTTTGAACAGCACACCTCCCCAGGGATCACTACGAACCAGCCAGCTTTCCTCCCCTTAGGGAGATGAGATTAGCTCACTGGGTTAGAGAGTGGTGCTAATAGCACTCGAGGTTTGTGGGTTCAAACCTGTACAGGCCATTTACTTAACATTGGACTTGAAGGTCCTTGTGGGTCCCTTCCAACTGAGAATATGTTGTGAATCTTGTTTGCACTTTTCACTGCCTGATTTCAATGTTCTGTCAAAAAGCTTTTTGAGGTATTTTTGCTTCCTATGAAAAGTATCCTCTAAATTACTATTTCCCTCCAGAAAACTTCACTTTCCACACTGCAAATTTCACAGCAGAGCCTGTATTTACCAAGAGCTTCCATCTGCCCTATTCTCAGGCTTCAAGCAATAAATCTCACCATGCAACTAGTCTTTACGAAGGTCAGGACTTCACCCCTCCCTTCCTGCCCTACATGCATTCTCTAGGTGTCTCGCTGCCTGCCTTTTCTGTTGCTTACCACATCCTCCCCAATTTGGTCCCTCCAGGAGTGGCTGGAAATAAGAAGTTTTCAGCAGTGGACCTGCCTCCTCTCAGTGCAGCCTGGGGTGTGCTCTGATTCTGCTCCTCACTTGTTGCTTTCCCCAGGGAGGTTTTGGTTTGTTTATCATGCCTTAGTAACACAGCTGGTCTTCAGAGTGCAGAAATGAGCTCTGTGTAATATCTGCAAGGAATTTTAAGATGGATGATTTGAAAAACCTCTAATGGATAATTTGCTAGATGCTATAATGCACTGTGCCCCCAAAGAAAGAGAAAAATCACCCTTTGAAATCTAGTTTTCTTAAAAATATATATTATTAAGGTAAGCTCTGACTGGTTTCCATGGCTACTATCTACTGTACATCAGTATTCGCCGTGACCAGCATTTTAAATGGCCCAGGGTGAGTCCTGAGTACACAGATTCACGCTTGTGACATATCGTGTGTCACATTATAGAAGCGGTTTCAGCTACCGATCGTGACATTGATATTTTCTGTCATAAAATATTGAATATTAAATTAAAATAATATTTTACTTGAAATGCAGTGCTGTCAGCTGAACACCAAAGTTAGAAGAAAAACCCACATTCCCACCTGCCTTTCTTTTCAGAGTAGATAATACACAGTTTTCTAAAGATATAGCTAACAACTATGATCTGTGCTCAGAGAAAGGTGCTGTAGCACAGTTTTCTTACTTATTTTCTCATGTGTTAATTAAAATGCAAACATTCTGGTCAAAGTGGTTGAATCAATCCCAGTGACCTTTTTCCATGAAGTTCCGTGAAGAATAATGTATTCTAAGGACTGCTGACAGTACTTAAATATTACAGATTTTGCCATAGCACACCTCTTCTCTTGGTGAGACACTGATTTCTTTGTTTCTTAGAATCCAAAATTTTAGAAGCCTTAAAGTTTATTATTTTTTTTCGTTGGCTAACATTTAGAAATTATAGTGAGGAAGGCAGTTCCTGAAGTTTTCTAGTCACCTGCTGAAGGACGCAGTCCAGCATGTTAAATGGACAACAGACTGCCTTCTCCGCAATTAAATGCTGTCTGAATAGTTGGTGCACCTAATCAGTCCTGGTACAATCCTCAGAAGTAGCAAAAGGAATTTGAGTTAGCAGTTTTGCAGACGTCCACAACTGTGCCTCTTTACAATTAGAAAAAGGATATATTTTCCCCCCAGCCTTATTATCTGTCCAGTTTTGAGGATGTCTCTAGTGAACCTCTGGTATTTTACTGTGCTCACCCAAGCAGAAAGAAGAGTCTTCTCAATGCTCACTGCTTGCTCTAAGTATCTGATCATTATAAATCCACTGGAGCTTCATTACAACAGGACCAAGTATAATAAATTTACTAATATTCACAGAGATGTCTAAGGAAAGTGCCGGGGAGTTATTTGGTATTGGTTAAGCATTAATAAGAAAATGATTTAGATGAAATGCTGAACAGTAAGAAACTATATTAGGCAAATCAGATGTTAATGTTAACAGCAGGCTTTTTAAATATTAATATCTGCAATAACCTGCCTCATTTCTTTTTCAACCATGAAGATATTTCCCATCATGAAAACATCACATTTACATTGCTTTGACCTTTCTATGTCAATTAGTTTCCCCCCCTTTTCTCTTATTAAGTTGTATGTAGCGCTTCCAGTTTGTCAGAAAATGGAGGTCAGTGTCATCTCAAATGGCTTGCACAAGCTTTTACCAGTGATTGTGTGGACACATAGGGCATCCTTAGAAGATGCTAATCTTCAGCCCTTGATATCCCAATACTATTAAGCTCCCTGTGCGCTTAGTCATGAGTTGAACAAAGAAATACTTCTAAATAGTTCTCTCTTTTCTATTGTATACTAAATTCCTTGCTCCTGAAATTTATTAGTGATATGCAACACACAACTCATTCCATACACAAAAGAACTAACAAGAATATGTTGAACCTATCCAGGGAGCAAATGATAAAATCAGTAATTATGTTAACGACATCCAAGGGAGGGCAGCTTCAAATACTTAAAATCAGATGTCTCTGAAAATGAGTGAAATGGGATAAAAGAAGAGTAGAGATTTAAGGCCTAAGCGACACCTGACTCCTGAGGGACCCAAGCAGAGGATAAGGCTTGTGTGTCCTGTTCTTTCTACTGCCGCACTGCTTGACTTGAACTTCTACCCAGCATTACAGCTGCAAGAAGCTGCAGGGGCTGTACTACTTCTCGTCCTCTGTCTCACTAATACATTGCAGAATTTGGGGGGAAAAGGGAGAAAATAAACATTAGTTACCTGCTTTTAAGGGAAACCTCATATGAGGAGTTGTATTGCTGTCACCACCTTCTCCTGTTACATGCATGCAGAAAAGGTCTTCTTGAATAAGGAACCCCATCTTCCTGAGAAAAATTTAACATAGCTAAACTCTTGGAGAGGAAATAAGATGAAGCTTTGTTAAAAAATCACAGGGATCACTTGAGGGCTACAAGCTGTCAAATGTAACAACTATGAGTGAACATGTTTGCCCAGAGCCTGTAAACCCTTGATAGAAGCTTTAGGTCTTATTTACCATACGGTTCCAAGCAGTTGCTATTCATCCAGGCCAGCATTTTTGACAGGCAGCCAGATAAGTTCACGCTTCTTCTCTGAGAGGCTTCGGAGCTGAATGCTAAGCAGCGAGCATCATCACTCCAAGTGCATTTGACACCAACATCCCCAGCAAAACTGTGCTGTTTGGAGTAAGAATATAGTAGTACAGAGGGATGTGGAGAGCAGTTTAGCAAATTGCTATGACCAATAAGCAATCTATTTGCTTGCAGGTACAGCTACAAAGTCTGACACAGTAGTGGAGGTGGGAAACTGCCTTTATTTCGATAGATACACACCTACAGTGTGCGACTCTGGCAGGGTGGCAGGTACCTGTGACTGAAATTTCTGTAGGAGCCAGACCTATGTGTCACCTAGACTTGTTTGCTACGATGGATTTATCTACCTGCACAAGCAGCTGTGTGTCTTGCCAAACCTACTGGTGTGTAAATGTCCACAGATTATACTGTTACTGCTTGCTTAATTGATTGTGTGTAGAAACAGGGTTCACAGCTACTAAAAGTGATCTTACTTGGTGTTACATGTCTATCATATATGCAGTGGTGCCTAAATTACACATCAGAGACAAGTCTGCCATTTCTTGCTCCGCTGTCTTAGAGAAAAATCTAGTACACTCTGAAGTTGTACTTTATGATGGATTTTTATATTTCTGCAAGTAAACCATATTACTTAGATACGTGTCAGACAACAGGCACATCCTGTTATGAAAACAGATATTAGAAAATGCTAAAGAACTTACAACCACTTTGAAAAATGAAGCACTTTCCTCACCTATACTCACCCCAAGTTAAAAAAAGAAAAGTAAAATGGAAAAATTCTCATCAATGAAAGAGACACATCCTATTGGAAGTCTTTAAAACTTGTATGTGTTTCTCAGATACTTCTAACAACCTTTTTTACAACATTTGTCTAAACAAGTCACTAGAGAAGTTAAAACAAAAACAACAGTGTGTAAACACCTTTTAGCTGCCAGAGCAGATTCGTGGGAATTCAGTTTATTAGTGGGATGATAAGTAATGTACGTACATGAATGTGTATAATACATGCACACATGTATACATGTGCATCTATTTATACAACTACACATAAGTCAGCAGGTTTCAGGGGAAGCAGAATTTTTCATATCTCTGTTATTAATTACATGAGATAGCCCATAGAGAGCTGAAGATATTGCAGCTAATAGCAGGGTACCCCTTGAGTTTGCCAGACTTCAGGTTAGGATCCAAAGTATTGCACTGCTGCCCTTTTCCCTAAATGTTTTCTGAGCAGTGATTCAGGCAGGACATTTGACCAACACATTTCAAGAAGAAACAGATAAAAAACTGTTAGTGCAAGGCTAAGCAGAGGCAATCACTATTTTAGTAATGTTATCAAGACAGAATGTAAGATTGTTAATGCATCCAACTAGGTTTTACTGCATCTGATGACAATAATTTACTTTCAATAGACTTAATGGCCTGAACTATTATGCTATTATCACGTCAATGCTGTATTAGGAAAGAGTGCTAGTTTAAGTGCTAGCAGCGCCTTAGTTAGAAGACCATTTTGTCATATGCTGTAGAAAATTATATAACATTGTTACTTATAAGGGCATAAGAAAAAAAACTTCAGTGCTGTCTTAAGAGACATTTCCTAATTCGTGGTCTGTTACATACTAACACTGAATATTAGAGTAAATGGGAGAAGATTAGCTTTGAAATGGGGGAAAATGAGAATTTATTTCAGATTCAGAAGAAAAGCTGTAGAAAAACTGAAGGCAGGTCCTCTAGAACTTGCTGACAGCTTTTACAAAGCGCAAGTTTGAACACTTTTAGTTTTTAAACAAAATTGACTCTTTTGTTTATTAACTTTGTATTTCGTTTAGAGGAATCTAGTTAACCATAGGATACACAACATGATTTATGCTAAAGATACAGATTGTGTTTATGAGCCAGATCCTATCATACACATCCACATGATGTCAACATCAAAGAACTTTTGCATGTGCGGAAACAGCGTGAGCTGCTGCCTGCCTTGCAAGGAACCACGACAGCTTTTACAAACCTAACGTTTTGCATTAGTGCCCAGAGATTTCAGAGGGGATGTTGTTGGTATGGACTTCCAAATAGAAAGGACTGGATGCAGGGCTGGGTGTGGCCTTCCCAATAGTTAGGAGAACAAGAAAACAGCAGAAAGCAGCATTTCCTATAATGAGACTAGAGATGTGCCCCACAGGGTGATGCTGACAGGGAGGGAGCTACTGCCCCCATAGCCATCCTGATAAATTTGTTCCTGCTCACACAAGTACCTTGTCCTTATGCTACATCTTCTTCCCTCGGGTCACTGTGGTATCTGTTATGCAGCTCCGTATCAGGCATCTGGTGTCTGATTACAGCAATTATTTCAATTTCTAAGACTACTGCTAGACATTTTCTGCCAGTGTTGAGTATTTATAGGAAGGATGCCAAGAGCTTAATCATCTCACATATATTTTAAATTATTGACTTTTATATAGATGTAAAATCAAAAGGAGTTTATTTAGATGTGTGGGTTTTGTTCACTTCTAATGGTGACTTTCAAAATTCAGATAGAGAATTTTCTATATTTAATCTGGAAAACTATCATCTCTTCAGCTTCTTCCCACTATTGTCAGAGAGGTGGTTTGGAAAGATTTCATACCATCTGATAACACTTCCAATCTGTAAGGCTTTATGGCATCACCTTTCTATAAATACATATTCCCTGGGAATCTGTTGGGACAGGACTCAGGTGCTCCATCTCCTTCAATTACACCGTTTGATACAGCGTGTTTGCTCTGTGCCTGCAGCAGCTGAGGTGTCTGCAGGCCCACCTTCCCCCTGAGACAGCTGACGTGCTGAGGATGCTGCCTCCAGGCTGCACATGGGCCTGACATGTGGGAACACAGCCACAAGTCCTCTACTGCAGGTCCTTACCCGTGTGCTGGGGGCTGCAGCACCACCTGAGGAGACCTACTGTAGAACCTTCTTGAAGAGCTGGGTGTTAAAAATCTCCCACTGTACATACACAGAGATGAACATTTGAATTAGCTAGCTCAAGATTTATAACTTGCTCTCCTCATTCCTCTTGATGAGGGCCGGGGCATTTCCCACAGCGCCTCACTGAGCTAAGTTAACACTTTCTGTGTGACAGCATTCTCTGTATGTACACACCAAATCTTTATACACATGCTTTAGACTTTTTAGCCTATGTAAAAATATTCAGGATATCCTAATCTACCTTTCAATCTGATTTTGATAATTTTCAGTTAAACCTGTAGCATGATGCATTTTAAGTGTAAATTATCTTGAAATAATAAGAGAATTAAAATGAATGAGGAAAAATAGATTTCAATTATTTTTGTGGGCATCTTAAATCTCCTACGATTGCATTTAGTTCAGAGAAAATAAGCTCTCTGCCTCCAGTGTCAAGTAATTTGCCATACTAGAGTGATGGAAATATTCCCAAAGGAAGCTGCTGCTCTGGAAAAAGAAAACAGCATTAGACATTTAAAGCTTCAACGGTTAAAACGTTTACTTCATAAATATTAAAGCCGAGCCAAAGCTTCTAGCTCTTCCACTCCTGTAAAGGATGGTGTTCAATCACAGTGGAGCAGAGAGGGTGTCAGTGAAGATGCTGGAAAGGATCGATACAGTTCCCTAGCAACAGGGCTACGTGTCTGGGGTTCCTGCATCCGCAGGGACCCTCCTGACCCACTAAATCAAGGCAGCAGTTTTGCCTCTGCTGCCATTGTGCTTTCTCGGAACAGACATTTGCACTGCTCTGATTCCTCAGATCAACCCAGAGATAAGAGAAATGAGTAGCAGTGGGGTGGGAGGAAGCTAATTATATTGCCTCCTCAAAAAGGCAACTGTGTTGTCTGTCAGGATAATCCTTTAAAGAAAGGTAGCTTTATGAAGGGAAAGGAACCTCAAATGCACTGAAATAATTTTTGATTTCTAATGTCAAGTAATGGACCTGATATTTTATTATAGAGCAGTCTCAGTCCGTAGCCGTGGAGCATAGCTTCTGAGCAGAAGTGATATTAACTGTGTTCACAGGGCTGCATAATTATAGAAAATAAAGGCAGTGAAAAGCATACATGGCTCCTTTGTTTTGCCAATCTTTTAACACTATTGAACTTTGTAAGTTAATTGTGGGTGGTAGCTTGAAAATAATTCAGTTTCCCATTACTAAAAAGCATTTTTAGGTTTCTTCTACGCTACATGAGAAAGCACTGACTCAGTATGCATGTGCTTTTTTTGTCCCTGTGCCACTCAGAGCCAGTATTGCATCCAAACAAATCTGTTTTGGTTTCAAATTTGATTGTCTAACCGAAAAATACAACAGGACGGGAGAAGCAGACAGATAAAAGTCGATTAAGATTAAATCCAAATGTTTAATGAGACAATTTTTTCATCTGACAGTTGTAGAACAAAATAGAAAACATTTTGTATCAGGATAAGAAGCATATTTTACTACTGTTACAGGAGTATGTGTTATGTATTAATCTTGATGCCACCAACAAATTTAATGTGATTTATTGACAAATTTTAATTTCGTTTTTCTTTAAATGTAGTATCATGAGCATATGTCCTGTATATTTTCTCTCTCTCTTGTTTTCTTTCTTCTCTTTAATGAAACTCCCAAATCTCCAAGTGTTGTGTAAGGTATTTGTGTGGTCTGTCTGACCCCTGCATGACATGGCTGGGCCCACCAGTGACAGGTACTGGATCGCAAAAAGAGCCAATTCCAGCAGCGAGGCTTCTTGCTTCTAAACCTGTATTTCGAAATGGGCTGTTTGCAAACTGAGATTCATTCTTGTCCTGATCTTAGATTTTTCTTTATTACAAAATACACTGCAAGAAGACCCTGGAATCATTAACTGATCCCTCTGAGTGGTTATAAAGATCATCTTAAGCCAATTGGTTTCAGTTGCTTTCACAGCACAGTTGTAATTAAAAACATTCATGTAGCTTAAAAGTTTTTAAGAATCTGGAGGAGTTGTACCATCTGCTGTAGATATACCAAGTATTGGCTATTGCCTACCTCAAAATAGATAGTTAATAATTACATGGGTCTCTAGTTTCTCCTAAACTGAAATAATTTCAGTGCAGTATATTAAAAGAAAAATGACTGAAGGTTGTAGAAACATTGTTGATGCTTTTTTCTCAATTATCCCTGTGCTAATTGACTCGTACAAGTGTAACTCAGAGTTGAATTGAGTGCTCAGTCACAAAGTAAGAAAAATCCTTCATGTTCTGAAGACTATGGCCATAGGCCACTAATTTCAGAAGGAAGTCTCAGGCCAGCGCTGCTGTCAAGAGGGTAAATGAGGGCAAACAGCAGCTGAAATAAAGATAAAAATTCAACTAATCCTGTATTTAATTTAAAAAAGTATTAGTATTATAATAGGCTGGACTAGTCATACTACTTCAACTTTAATTTTTTTTAAAGTAGTAGTCAGTATCCAAACTCCATCTAAGTAGTTTAGGGTGCATACACTTCACATTTATCACATCACTGTGTTAGCAAGCCAGCCCTCCTATTCTGAGAGAGAGATGAAGGACAAAGCAGTATGTCTCAATAACCTTTCCATGACACACTGCAGGACATGGCAGGGTTACATGATTGTAAATCCCTGGATGAGCATCATTCCACAGCAATTCCTCTCTGTCATCTGAGGAATAGGGTTTTACATTTTGGACCTTACCTACAGGGAGATTTTCGGCACAGGACATATATGGTCCTATAAGCTGCTGATATAAATAAGTCCCATAAAGCTCTGGCCTGTCTCTATCCTGTGCAGGAAAAGATTCTACAGCTAGTCCTAAAAATATCCTAGAGGTTTCTAGGTTTTCCCTTGGGCTGAGGAATATTTTGGCTTTGGCTAATGCTATGCCTTAGCAAAAGGGCCTGTCAGAAGCAATGGATTTTATTAGAGCTCACCAGTTGTTCACCAGTATAATCACCCCAGGGAAGTTCTGCCACCTAATATAGACAAAAGCAGGCTTGGCATTGTTACAGCCTGTGGTGAGGGGAAAATGGCTGTCCCTCCACCTTCTATCAGACTGGTGAAACAAAGTAAGGAAAAACAACACTTTCCTCCATTGCAATCCTGTCGCAGCCAGTCTCAGCTGGACACCTGCACCTGACTCTTGGTGTGGGCTCCTTACCAAAGTCTGTGCTCAATACACAGGCAGCAGCTATGACCCAAAGTGGAAAGGAAGGTCATTTTCATATAACTTCATCTGAAAAAAAAAAATGCCCTGAGATAGGGAAAGTCACTTTTTTGACAAGCAAACGTCTTGTCTGATCCACTGTGAAAGATGGAAAAACCTCCCATGCCTCCAAAAATATACAAGAGTAATTGAACAATTTGGGCTCGCTGAGGTGTGGAGGGCACAGCTAGGAAGTCCTGGCACAATTCTTCAGGGCTTGACAGCGCCTTGGGAAGAGTCTCTTTTTTAGTAAGCTGCTCATTAATCAGGATTCTCTGTAACACTTGGGATAGCCCCAGGACCTTAATCAATTGTCTTTTCTCAGTGGAAAACTAGACAGTCTAGCAAAATGTAATGTTGGTGCTCATAACAGGCCACCTCCTGGCACTGGTTTGTGTTTTATGGGGTGTGAGACTCTTCCTGGGTGCTATATGCAGCCAAACTACAGATTTGTTTAAGGATAGCAAACAGTCAATAGTGAATACAGCACTATGAACTGCCTATTTAGACAAAACAACATATCAAAAAGCCCCCATAAAAGTAATTCAGTTCCAAAGAATCAATGGGAAGAGGTAGACGAGGCACCTTCCAAAGTCAGATACATCCCATACACACCTTGTGGCTGCTGATGGGGATGTGACAGGAGGTTCCTCTGTCAGACAGCACCTCCTGGGTGTCCCCCCGGGAGCAGGTGGCCTCAGCCCTGCACATCAGCAGCAGCCTCAGCTGTCTCTGTCAGCTGAGCAGCCCAGACGCTGGGTAATGTCCAAATGTCTGTCCTTTTACCCTTCCTTTAGGCTACGGCTCTGATGAGAACTGAAAGTTTATGAGAGCAGATGGAAACAAAAAAAAGAGCAAGGCTCAGTAACTCACCAGTGGGAGTCCCTGTGGTGGTTGTATTTTATTTAATGACTTCTTATACAGAAACTGTCCCTCCTGAAGGTACTAATCCTGAAGGTGCTAATCCTCCAAATCCTTGCGGGGCCATCTTTGCAGAGGTCTCAAAAATTCTAATGATCTGGTAGTCCTACTTTCGCTGGCTTACTTTTTTTTCTCCCACTTTGGTGGCTGGTTGAGAGAAATACAGGCTACTCTTTCAATTGAAAAGTAAAATTTTTTTGTCACTGTGGTATTAATAAAAATCTACGCTCCTTAAATATCTAGTTTAGCAATGATGGTTAGAATAATGGAAATGTAAAGTATTTGATGTGATTCAAAAGATATTTGGGATTGTTTGTTAAGTAGCACAGCCATGTGATATGTTAGTGTATTACACTGGGGTGAAATGTGTTTAGATAGATGATGAGAATGATTTAACTCTGGGGCATGAGCTGTGTTTCACCGAGGTATTTGTTGGCTTTTGCTGATTTGTCACCAAAGGGTTTATAAGACACTCGAAAGTCACTATGTCCATAACTGTGTTGTAAATATGGAATTGAGGTAATTCCAAATGTATTGCAGATCAGCTCAGGGGAACAAGGTGTCTCCAACACAATATTGAATACATGTGGGCAAGAAATACATAAAAATTCTGGGGCTATGAAAGAGACTGTTGGAAAAAAATGCTTCACAGCTTTATCCAAGGCGACACCTGGATTGGATTTAACGATCCTGATGGGTCCTTTCCAATTCAGAACATTCCATGATTCTAGCGCCTTTAGGAGCAGTCAGGACTTTTGTTTTATGTGTCCATCATTTTTTGCTATGCACAGAATAGTAAACTGCTGGTAATGGTATTCTTCAGAAGGGTGCTTTTTAGTCATAATAATGATGATAATGATAATAACAACAACAACAACAACAACAACAACAACAACAACAACAACAACAACAACAACAACTTTACTTTCTAAGTTTCTCTTGAAATAAGTGTGTATTTCCTACACCACATTGTGATGGTCAGCAATGCACCAGCAAGAGTGGCAATGATTAAGTAGGCACTGTAAGATTTCAGTTCAGACTGAGAGTCATCAGCATCTTTCTCTCTATGTCCCAATACTGCTGTTCCAGGCTTCTCAGTCGATTCATTCTGCTTCTTGCACATATTTATTTATTATCATATGTGTTATATATACAGAGTTGTAAAACAGCAATTGTCTTCAGAGGTACTGCATGAAACAATGTTGAAAACTATAAAATGTTACTAAGCAATATGGTAATAAGAGGCTTCTAGTGCAAACCCCAACATGCAACCTGAATTTGCAATGCATGATATCAAAAAGGATTAATATCCTGCTGATTTGCTATAATTCTACCACCATCTAGAAGAAGCAGTGCTGATAAAACAGAAGAAGTGTTAAAGGACATTGCTTATTTCATATGTGATCCAGTATTACCTTTTAAGAAGCATTTGGCATTTCAAAGAAAGAAGTGTAAATGAAAATACAGATTGAGGCCAGTACTTTTCATGGTCAGGTTATAAAAAATCTTCTCCTTCCCCTACCTATAAGAATTATTTCACATCTTTCTTCTGGAAGTGATAATTCAGACCTTTTGGCATTAGTCTCTAGTCAACAAATTAGGTGGTTGGAATAATGTTGGAATCTTATAACTGTGGTCCTTAAAAAAGTAAAGGAAAAAAATGTCTTTTCATTCTCTTTTTCTTATGTTCTGAGTGCAGTTAATGTTACTGTTGTTTCCCGTGGCTTTCATCCTGTATTCATCTGTACTCTTAAATCTGTGGCTTAAGTCCAATTCATATGTGTGGATTCCTGCAACGTGAGACTTCAGTGGGACTGGAAACAGTGTCAAAGAGAAAGGAATGCTGCAGCTTCTTATTTTAAGAAATCTTGATCTATTATGAAGCAAAATAATCTTTTTTCTCCCATCTATGTTGCAATCAGCTAACATGCATTCCTCACACAGTTACATGGACTGCTCTGACTTACAGATTCCACATCACAAAACTTAAATATATTTGTTAATTTAATTCCAGTAGCTTCTCGAGGCATTAACTGGGGTGAGGTGATTTTAGATATTGGGCATTGTTTTTCTAGGAGACGCATCCCAGCATTCTTAAAGACCTTACATATAAGATCTTATACAGCCTAGTCACTCTTTGCCTCAGTACTCCTTGCTGCAAGTTTACATCACAGGCTAAAAAATACAAAGGAGAGTGTTATTATTTTAATTATTATTGTCTCTATTTTGCAGAGTGCTTCCTGGGTTTGTCCAAACCTCAAGGAAATCTGTGGCAGAACCAAACCTATGGATTAAGCAGAGTAATTTTCACAACTTTCTTTATGTTTTTTGACTGAAAATTTAGTTGCCTACGAAAAAAAAAAATAGGAGGGGATGGATACACAAATGTGTAAAGTAATCTTAGCAAATTTTTTTCCTGACGATGACAATGTGTAGATTTGTTTTCATATGTGACTTGCAGTGATGGAAGTCAACCACATGGACTTTTCCAACAATTTAAACTACGAAGTGAGTAAAAAAGGGTGAGTCAGCACGTATAACACTGAACCTTGGCCTTCCTTGTGTCTATTTTTAAGTGACCTAAATCACAGTAAGTATTGATTTCTTTCTCCTGGAAGAGTTCAGTGAGGTTTTAGCAAAGTTCTCAGCAAGATTTTTTCAGTAGGATAAACGAACACACATTTCATGCTTTGGTATACCATAAAATGCAAATTCCCTGGCAACTCAGTGTAACAAAGTTTAGCATTTTACACCACTGTCAGTCCAAAAGGACATCTGCTCCTGCACAGATGATATTAAAAATAGATATTAAACGATACTAAAAATAGAGAGGAAAAAACAAAAAAAAACCCAGTAGAAATGTGGTTTTCCTACTGACTTTGCAATTTCAACTATTTATGTTTTATGTTTTTCCCTTGTACAGGATACAATAAAAAGATTATTTTAATAATTTATTACACTTAAGAGGTTATTTCCATCCCTGCTAAAGGTGTTAATTAAAAGCGGGACTCTGTCAGTAAGTGTCACAAAATATCTTTATTTGAAAGCTATTCTTATTCTAAATTGCAAATAAATACTGTTTAGAACTACTTGTATACTCATCAGTTTTTTCTTCCTCAAAATGAGGCTTATAGCTATTTCCGTCCTAGTTTTTCAGAGGAATGACCACAGAAACAGGGATAACCAGATAGCTTAATGCCTTATTTTAAAAGTGCTACTAGGATTAATTGCCATCAGTGCAATGCCATCTGTCACTGTCCCACAACAACATGTAGGCATCCAATTAGCAAATTCAGGATGCAGTTTAATGAATCAAATGGAAAGTTTCAAATTTAAGACTCCTTATTAGTTTCAAATTTAAGACTCCTTATTTCTCTATTCGCTTCAATAAACCCTTGTTTTATTTAATATGGTCTCATCTCAGCCCTCTTTTTTCTCCTCTTTGTATTACCTCACCTTCAGCTTGCATCTTAAAATTACAATTAGAAAACAATATTTTTTCACATTTTTATGCGCTTTTCCTATCATTTATACAAAGACCTAATTTAGAAATATGGTAAGTAATCTTTTTATTCAAAGTACAACCTAACTGAAAAAATTGATTATTTTTGACCTTCACATTTGAAAAATCAAAATATTTTTGGCTATAACTGCCTAGGCTTTATTCATTTACAGGTCAAAATGTCAACAAATTGCATTAAGCACAGCAACAACCTTCATTCATTATCTTTATTCCTCTAAAGAAAGAGTCTGATAGCTTCTCCTGCCTATGTACATTTGTGATTCACTGAAAGACAATGACATTGCATTGGAAGAGAATATTGAGGAAATTGGTTTCTAAGATTGGATTATTTTGTAGTAGGAGAGGGTTTTTTTCATCAAATTTGATAAATAACTTCACTGATAAATGAGTTTTATTCCTATAACACTGCCTGCCATGATGTGATAGAGTATTTCCAAAGCACTTATTATTCCTGGTGGTGATAGCAGAAATGCTAAACTTGCTTGACTCTTTGATCCTGTAGGAATGCTTTTGTAGCTTCTCCTTTTGTTCAAATGGTCAGCAGTAGATACTAATTCTATCTCATGATTTTCTTCTGCTGCTGTCAAAATGATCACTGTGGAAAATAATTCTTTCTGAAGATGCTTTATAAGAATAGAAATGGCATTTTGCCATCTAAAATGTTTGTATTGTGTGGACTGGTCCTAGATTATTCTGAAATAATAAATGGTAATCACAGTACTGAGGAAGACGTCTGGCCCCCAAAGCAGGAATGTATATTTTTGAACATTACAGGGACAGCCTTACATTTTTATTATTGTTTACATTGAACACCGCTTTCTCATCATTTGTTTAAAGATATTTCCAGAAACATATCTTTTAAAAATACAGAAGAAAAAATAGAACGATTAAAACAACCTTTTGATGGTTGTAGCCATCTTCCATTATTAATTGTCTATCATTCCTAAAAGTTATGTAGCTGTATTACCACCCAGAATGGAACAGGGGTTGCTTAGATTGCATCCTGGAATTAGGGCAATTGAGACAAAAGTCTTTCTGCGGTTCCTTCGACCCCTTCTTAATCTGTGCTAATTGCTGGGTCAGTATTCTGGGGAAAAATAGTAATAATAAAACCCATATTTAAAATGATGCTGAAAAGGTGTCATACATAACCCTGAATGCTGGCACTCTGAGATCAGTGACTATAACCCCTAAATCTCATTTCCACCCTCTTTCACATGTACATGGTTTTGATCCTTTCAGTGACAGGGTGTGAGTGGCAATAAAATTACAGGCTATTTTGTGCAGCTGCGTGCTTCAGATACCAGACCAGGGTGATGAATGTCTGTGGGGAGAACTGACTTAAATTGTGGTCAATACTATGGATTAGATTGGTAAAAAAAAAGGATCTTTAAGAAATGCAATTCATTATTAAGCAAAACTTAATTGCACTTCTGCTTCTTCCCTGATGTCTCAGAGAAGGCTTTTCCAGAAAAGAAAGTGATACCTTCTATATCTTGCCCTTGACCTTCAGCTGTGTTACCTTTGGGCTGAAACACACAGATCACATCTTTAAAGGTATGATATGATATAATATGATTAAAATATAGGATATCATGATATCACATCTTCAAAGATTCCTTAACCTTTGAATGTAAATTCTTAATTTTTCCTGTGTTGTTGAAAGACTTCTTCCAGTGAGTGTACATGAAAAGTAGGAGCGGCAGGAGGATGGCAGGATCAGGCCTTGAAAATCCTCTGCTATTTACCAACACAGGAAAAAATGAATACACTCTAAACTTGAAAACACAGAAACATGTAAGTGTTGGTACAGTTTTGCCTCTTCAGCATTTTCTCACGAGTTTTAAAATAGCTATACACTGTTAGTGTGTGCTAACGTAGGCTGGTATTCACACTTCCATTACTGATCTTCCCCCTCTGACCTCTTCACCGTTAAGAAGGGTCTGTGTATGGGATTTCTCAGAAGATTTTGTATTCATTCATCACTGCAAAAATGCAGTTCTGCAGATGTCTGATACTTCTCATAAGACTAACTACAGAAATTTTAAAGGTCTTGTTTTAAATGGGGAAAGAATTTTGACAAAAAAGATAAGCTATCCAAGCAACGCGAAGACTTTGATATACAAAGCAATGAGGTCATGGAGAGGGACATGCACGTGGGAGTGTGATCCAAAAATCACTCTTTTGGTTGCCTGATCCTATAGGACGTGTCTTGCTGAGGGCTGTGGAAAAGTGCTTGTGCTTGTGAAGATCTTTACCACATTGACAAAGCTTGTGGTCTGTCAATGTGGCATTACCGATGTTTTTATGTCACATCACCATGGCTCCAGGTGTACCTCTGTACCCCCATAACCCACACAAGACACCAGCAGGGAGGACTCTGGTCAGGAACATATGTTCCATTTCTCCCAGGGGCTGTGAAGAATGTGAAAGATGTGATGTGGGTGCCATCCCCCGACACCATTTACAAGCTGTCTTCCCACCCAGTGCCTCTTGGAAACTCAATCTGATGCACTTTAACCAGGGGAGTTTAGAGAATGGCCTTTGGATGAGGAGCACCCTGGGTACCCCACACAGCCCCTGTGGGATTTTCAGCTGTGAAGATTGGGTGTCACATGAAATACGAGGGGAAGAATTTTGAGTGGCAGCATCAATAAACCAGGGAAGTTCTGGCTCCACATTCCTCTTTGTGCTTGAAAAGGTCACGTCACTGTGATGTGGAGAGGACAGAGGGCAAGCAAAGCAAGCACAAGACCTCATGGTGCTTGCTCTCACGGAAAGACTAACAGCTCACACAGACCCCTTCAGCAATCAATACTGTTCACATTATTCATCAGCTCAAGAAATGGGAGTTGGACACGGGCAGGCACAGAACTCCCTCGGCCAGTCCAGCATGGGCCAGGTGCTCCTCCTCCCCTGTGGAGAGGCAGGGCGCTGCACCACACCTCCCCGAAGATGTACTCTTGCACTGCACTACAGGCAGAACACAGTGGACAAACATGCACTTGCCTGTGCTAAACAAAGCCACAAAATAGAGGCTTAAACCCAGCAGTGATGCATGTCTAGGAATTACAAGTATGTACAAAGTCTGTTAAAAATTAGATAAAGATCCCATGTCTTGTGTTTGTCAGGGGATCCCATTTCCCATATAATATTTTGCAACATTCTTAATATTTTTCACTTCCTTATAGTCCAAGACAGATCCTGCTTTGCTTCTGAGATCTGATAAAACATTGTAAAGCCATGTATTTGGGTGTGGAATTGTTTTATTTGCAGACATGAGAGAGAAGCATAAAAAGTGATATCTGTTTTTCTCAGACAGACCACGTAACTCCTCTGCCAAAATAAAATCACAAGTGTTGGCAACACATGTGATTATTTTCACTCTATATTCATATAATATTGCATATAGGTATAAATATTTCATAGAGAAATACAACACAGAGATGCTGGTGATTCTATTGCTGTTTACTAATGGTAAAAACCAGAACATATCCAGCAAACCTAAAGACAGTAGAAGAGATGAAACCCCCCCATAAATTTAGTGAAAAGGCTTATGAGGATGTAGATGACATTAAAGCCTAGCTGTAGTAGCTGTTCATAATTTTCTTCTCTGTGACATGGCACTACACTTCACTGATTATATAGAGGTCAACAGAAAATTTTTTGATGGTAAATTAAAACATTTATGAAAAATTTGCTTATGTCTGCTATTGTGCATCTATGAAGAAGAAATAAAACACTGAATTGTTTGGTATCACTAGCAGAAGACCAGGTTAATCTTTGAAGCAACAATGATTAAATAACAGAATTTTAATATTTCTTATTTAAACGTCTTTTGACACATATCAATTTTTACCAGAGGTTCAGAAAAGTACAGTGTTCAGTGTTTGTCAACAACTTGCATGGCTCAGTTTTTATGTCAGTTTTGTAATCTCTGCACTGAAGTCAGAATGGAGTTATATATACATATTTATCTGTTACTGTCAATGCAAGGGTAGATTTGTCATACTGTTTGTTGAAACGGAATTCTTCTGCTCTGCTGATGGGCAGTAACGTGCTGATTGATTTTCCCGACTGATCGAAGGGTCAGGTTTGTTTGAGTGAGGTGTCTGCTGGAGACAGAATGTGAAGTCTGGTTTGGGTGCAGCCCCCTGAAGGTAATTTAATTTTTCCATGCAATAAAACAAAAGCGCTTTTGGAAATCACCAAAGTTTAGAGGTGGTGGCTGGCTATGCTTGGTTATCTGGTTCGTAACTTCCAGCATGAAATGCAGAATCGAAGGCTTATCATAAAACAAGCAGAAAAAACCTGTAACTCAATGAACTGCACAAGATCTCATGGAGGGGGCAGGCCCCTTTCACTAGCAAGCTGAATGTGAATTTGAAATGGAAATGCAGCTGATGATCAGGAGAAGGGAAAAGGAGGACTTCCCTCTGGTTAAAGGGATAGAAAAAGATTGCAGAGAAATCATATCCTCAGTGCTAAACTTTATTCCTTATTTTATTTCCTCCTTCCAATTACATTAATTACTAATTACCAGAGAAAAAAATCTGTCTTATAGTTGAAGAAAACGGGTACAGCTAATGACTGTTATAACTGCATTTCTTATTGTAGCATGGATGGACATAGATTTGGTTGTATTTAAAGGTGTACTAATGTAAATACCAACATAAACTAAATTAATAGCTTTTATATTGAAGCTTAGTTATTTCAGCCCATACAAAAATCAGAACCAAAAATCTACTTTTATACTTTGAGCTCTTACTACATGTTGATTTTTGTCCATATTTAGCTAAGAAGGCAAACAGAAATTTAGAAACATCTGTGGATATATGCAAACTAACAGGATGCTTCTGTGGCTGTAATCAGTGCTTACGCCGTAGTTCTTTAAATATTGCATGAACAGAGAGAAGTCAGGATAACGATACTGAGAGAGTTGAAGTTGTTCAGCCTGGAGAAGAGAAAGCTCCAGAGACACCTTACAGCAGCCTTCCAGTACTGAAAGGAGCCTACAAGAAAGATGGAGAGGGACTTTTTACAAGAGCAAACAGTCCCCAGAGAACAAGGGGAAGTGGCCTTAAGCTTAAAGATTGCAGGTCTAGATTAGACATTAGAAAGACATTTTTACTATGGGGGTGCTGAGACGTAGGAACAGGCTCCCCAGAGAAGTTTATGGACATCCCATCCCTGGAAGTGTTCATGGTCAGCTTGGAGGGGGCTTTGAGCAACATGGACTAGTGGAAAATGTCCCTCACAACAGCACGCGTGTTGAAACTAGTTGATTTTTAAAGTCCCTTCCAACCCCAACAAATCTGTGGTTCTATATTCTATGATTCTACGGTTCTATGATTCTATACACTTATTCCTTTAGCCTGCAGATTTCTACTTTTCTGCTGCCAGCAGAACTTATAGGAACATATATTTTGCTCATGTTTTCCATAGCCAGCTTTGGGGATTATGGATTCATCATGTCATAAACCATTTATTTCAGTTCATATCAGGAAGAGGCACATTTAATCTCAAGACTCTCTAAAGTGAATTTATTTATTCAGTGCAACACACAAAACATCAGAACATCTTTTTACCCCTTTTTTTTTCTCTTCTCCCTGATGTGTTCACTGTGTACCCTTTGGCCTTATTTAGTTTTTTTGTTCTTTCTCTGATCTTCCTTCCTCTCTCTATTTCCTTTTATACTTGCATAACTGACATATCAGTGCACATCGGTTTTCTTTGCATTCAGAATCAGTTATCCATGGCACAAAACACTAAAGTCGAAGAGCAGAGAAACACAATTATGGTAGGACAATATCCTGCCTTGGAGAGGCTTCAGAACAAACTCTGGTATGTAATGAATCAATATACAGTTGCCATGGCAACCTTCAGGGATCACATTTGACCTTGCTACCATGGAATCCTTCCCTTAAGAAACAGGCAAATGAGAGTGTCTGCTGCATGAACCTTCATACTCTTGATCAAACCTGAACACCAAGTTCTGAACAGCCTTGCAGAATCTGCAGAGTCATTAGTGTGAGAAAAAAGTAATGCATTAAATTGTGGCTCCATGTTTG
The DNA here is from genome assembly GCA_013397755.1 of Cnemophilus loriae. Classification (NCBI taxonomy): domain Eukaryota; kingdom Metazoa; phylum Chordata; class Aves; order Passeriformes; family Corvidae; genus Cnemophilus; species Cnemophilus loriae. The sequence continues at coordinate 1,768,430 of VZTF01004030.1, forward strand.
ACGTTTCTTTGAGGTTACAAGTACGGAAACAAATAGGAATTGTATGTATCTTGGGATCAGATTCTGCTTATAAAGAATGAGTTGCAGAAAAAAGAATCAGATCACATTGTCTTTCTGTGAGTCTATTGTGTTTTATTATACTATCTTGAATCATGGCTTTGGGAGGAGGGATTAGCAAATGTAGTGAACATGCATCATGGCTAATCTTGGGCTATAAGATCTCTTGTGCCTGTGAAAGGCTGAGCTGTTGTCAACTACCTTATTACTGCCTTGCAACAGTTAAGAATACAGTTCAAAATATGCCAAAAGCAAAAAATACTAAACAAGAGTCTGGGGGGAGTAACTGTGGTACTTCCATTGATCTTGGAGACTAATCATTGCCTCCACTGATGCTTTGAGTCTAAAGGGGCACATATAAGTGTAAGCTGCTCAAATGACATAATGCCTCTTGCCTTGTTGTTTTGTGGTATTCATCACATGCTGGCTGCTCAGATCCTTCTTGTTTTAATAATGCTTCTCTTGATCTACAGCTACTTATTTTTTCCTGACTGTTAATTTTTATAAGCTTTCTTTTTTGAATTACTGACACATGGCATATTATGGCTTCATTCTCTTACAACTGTGCTGTTTGAAAACATAAAAAAATAAAAGCTTGTATTATGCCTAGGGACACTTTAAAACATAATCTAATACAAATCTTTAATATGTAGTTCTTGCTCTTTGGGGGGGTTTATGTACAGCAGCTTTGTGTTCTGTTCCCTGGTGAGTCTTTGTATGGAACTATATCTGACCTCAATATCAAGCAGATCATGTTGTTTGGGTTTCTTACTCTCTCCAATTTTAGTATTTTTTTTTTTTTCTGAAAGGATTGTAAAATACAGAAAAATGGAATCACTGTCTCTCAGCTGAGGAGAAAAGTTCATACTAAGAAACCTGCTAGTTTGCTGAAGTGTGTCGATGGATTTTCAAATGACAGGAGCTAGGAAGTGATGGAACCTGTGTAAGTTAATACATGAGAATCTTTCTCTGCGCTCACTTTTTCTAGGTTTACCTTTTGACTGGCCTTAACCTAATTAATTTTATATTTTTTGCTTTTGGAAAACTTTTCCTTATAATGTGGTTACTTTTCAGGATAAGAAAAAATATAAGTTCAGGGGAAATAATTAGTTTCTAATTAAACTTAGGTTTTTGAATGATTTGCACTTTTGCAAAAAGTATTCAATTAGGAGTAGGGTGCTGGGTGCTGTGCATTAAGTTGGCCTAAGTCAGTAAGATCTAAAGCCTCTCTGTTGTCATCTGCACCTTCTTTTTGAAAAGAGAAAACTTCATTTGAAAAACCTTTTGTAGATGGAAGAAAAATCTCTGAGATCTTTTTCAGCCCTCTTGAGTGCACTCATTCTATCAAATTTTCTACTGGTTTCGAACCAGTTGCATTTCTTTAGAGTCCCTTTAGGTTTGGATGATGGTATACTCTCAATAGTAGCCCATGTGTGATTTACTTTGTGTATCACTGGAAAAAATGCAAACCCAGGTGATGAATGGTGTAGTAAAAACTGTTTTCTCTAACAAATTAGATAAATCATTCGTATAAATTTTATGTCATTACAGAAACAAAAATCTGTCTATTATATGCAAAGGGTTTAGGATATGTTCAACCTACGTTTTATGCCAGATTGCTTAGCTCTGTGAGGAGTTAGCAAAGCTGGGACAGGATGGGGCCAGGGCGGTAAGCTCCTGCAGGCATGGAGGCTCCTAATGTTAGTACATCACTCTGATACCAGATAGGTTTGATGTGCCCAAGGACAGGAGAGTAATAAAAAAAACAGAGAGGAAGTCAGAAGAATATAAAAAAAAAATTCTCATTCAGTATTTTTAATGCACTCTAAGAAAGATAGAAAAAAAGATGCACAGAAGGCAGCATGAACTTGCACTGTTCTATAAAAATCTCTGACAAGATCTCGAATCTTTCTGTTAGTTCATATGAGCGCACAAAACTGCTTTTATCAATATGCTGAGAGGCCTTCAAGATACCAGTTCCGCTCCATTCAGCAAGGCTTGCTGCAGAGAAACTGATGCCTACCAAAACTTGCTCTCACTGTTGGCAGAAAGTTGCCAAGAGGCTCCTGTAGCAAGGGAAGATCTGACTAGAGAGAAGAAAATATTCTTAATAATGGTGGTGGTTTTGGAGGGCCAAACAGAGGAACTTTAGGGCCCCTTTCAGCTGAAACTGTTCTAGGATATATGATTTTTTTCTTATGTAAATAGAATAAGTCCCTTCTGTTTCTGTTTTAGTGCTAAGAAGCTTCTTGGTACACTGCTTTGTGGTACAAAAGGGTATATCTGCTGCTTAAGCTTCCATTTGCTAAATCATTAATACTTGATGTTCCTTCATTCTTCTTTCTTTGATGTCACAATTACCAAATCACCTCTCAGTACATGTTCCCTACCAGGCAAAACTGCTGGATTAGAAACATCTCTAAGGCTCCATTTATCAGGCTTTCAAACTCTGTGCTACTAAGCGGGGTTATTTAGCACCTTATGGGCCTATTCAGTTGTAATCCTTCATAACCTGCCTTTTCTTACTCCTTGCCTGTAGGCTTTTATTCCCTAAAATACAATTAGGAGTTTGGTTGCCAACAGAGGAGGTACTGGAGCAGGGTAGAGAGCAAGGCAATATAATGGAAACGGGGAAAGGCTGACATCGGCGAGACAGGGGAAAGAAGCATGAAGCAGCTTAGGAAAAAGATGCAGAGGAGCATGAAAAAGACCCAGGTAGGAAACACACTAACCTATCAAAACAGTAAGAGCTGAAGATCAAGGCAACATCTGTCATAAGAACTGAATGGATGCTGGAAGCCTGTTTAGCTTGCAGAAGATGGAGGGACCTAGCATTCGATGGTTAGGAAAAGGATTTAGCAAAGTTGGAACCTAAAAAAAGCATATTCTTTCTAAGGCATAAAACTGAAAAGACCGTGTTTCAACACTACTTTTTTTCACTTAGGTCTCATAGTACACTAGTGTGAGATGAGGTTTCTCATCTCTCAGGTACATAAAAATGACACAAGTATTGCTCAATGTCTTTGTGTCCTACAGTAGAAATTCACTTTTCTTCCTCTCTTACAAAATCTCCCCATAAACCCAGCCACGGCCATTTGGCTACAGAGGTCCTGCAGGCTGTCAGACTTGCAAACCTGAGTGACAAGGATGCCACACCCCATGGCCACGCCTCAGTTTTGCTTTCTGTCAGCCAGAATGTAGCCTGCTGCTTTTCCAGGGCCAGCACAAGCAGGGGAGCACCATGGGCGGCTGAGCTGTGACAGGGAGCAGCCGCTGCTGGGGATGGAAAAGCAGGCTGCCTTGGCCACTGACAGTGATTACACTCATTTCCTTGTGGGGAACACAACTCTCCAGAGCTTTGCTTTCTTCTCTCTCTGTATAATTTCTTCTCTCTTCCCCCTCCTGCTTCCTCCACTCTTGTCCTTCCGTTTACCACAGCAGAGTAGTCAAAGCTCCTCATAATCTGGGCGGGTAGTTTATGTTAGTTGCACAGAGAGAAATTTAGAACTGATTCTCCTTTTGGTTCTCCCAGCTGGATTTTGTTCCTCCTGATAGTTTTAATTTAGCCACTTTTGTTGACTCTCTTCTCTTAATTTTATTAATGTTAACTGCCAGCATACAACTGAAGTATGCCTCACACAAGTGTAAGAGAAATGTTTCAGACAAGCAGCTAGGTCTGCCAAAATCATGCTGCTTTCAGCTGAGTCTGTGCTAAATTTGCTCATTAGTTTCACAAGAGCCCACTAACAAAAGATGTTTCCTGAACAGCAATCCCGAGACCTGAAAAATAAGTTTGAAAAAAAGGAACTTCTTATAATCATAGATGGTTTGGGTTGGAAGGGATCTTAAAATCTTCTAATTCCAATCCTCCTGATGTGGACAGGGATATCTTTCATTAGACCAGTTTGATCAGGGCCCTGTCCAACTTGGCCAGGAATGGCTCCAGGGATGGAGCATCCACAGATTCCCTGAGCAGCCTGTTCCAGTGTCTTGCCAGCTGCACAGTAAAGGCTTTCTTCCTAATGTCTAACTGAAACCTACACACTTTCAGCTTAAGGCCATTTGTCCTACCACTACAGGTCCTTGTACGAAGTCTATCTCCATCTTTCTTGTAGGCACCTGTAGGTACTGGAAGGTGCTATAAAGTCTCCCCAGAGCCTTCTCTTCTCCATGCTGGACAACCCCAACTCTCTCAGTCTGTCTTCAGAAGAGAGGTGCTCCAGCACCTCTGCTCATATTCGTGGCCCCCATCTGGACTCAAATATGCCCATCTTTATAAATATCCCCGTATCAGACAGGTCTTTGTGCCAGTTATGAGCAGCAGGGCCATATCTGGAAGCAATTCAGATCACAGATCACTCACCCTAGATGGTTTCTCCCCTGTTACCACGACAGCGGTCACTTGGAAGGATGGGCTTTACATTCCCACCTTTCCAGCTGAGGTCAGATCTTCCCAGACTCCAATGTGGTGATGAGGATATTTCCAAGAAAAGCAAGAAACCCCCTTCACCAGATTGTTCTCCTTCTGTTTGCACAAGTAATTTACATTGGGTTAAAGGGGAATGTTGCAAGGCCTGTTTTAAAAGAATAAATCCTGACTTGGGAAAAATATCGAACTGCATCAGAACATACTCTGTTTGAAGAAAACGCAGTAGTTTGCATTAACCAACTGAATTCCAGTCTTATATATAGCCAAAAAGGAACCAAAAATATTCCCTGCAAGTTTCTCATTTATTTTTTAGCAGCTAATTCCAATTATTTTTGTTAGACATAAAAATTACAGACTTGCACAGTTCATGGAGAAGAACAGGCCAAACAGTTATAGCCAAAGTGCAGTGTTACCTTCAGCTTCCCTTGGATCCTGGGTGCTAAAGGTCTGCTGTGCAGAGAAGGCTGAGGAAGCCATTTGCAGAGTACAGCAAGGTTTCTGCTTCTTAGGTATGATCAATGCTGCACATTCTTGAGTGCCACCTACTGGCTTTTCATTAACTATTTACATGCTCAATCAGAAAGTGCTCCTGTAACCTCTGGTGTAATCAAGACAGAATTCCAGTATGATGGTTCCTATGTTTCAAAATCTAGTGCAAGGGACTGCATCTTAAGATGTGCTTTCTCTCACGGTAGAATAATAGAAAAACAAAGGAAAAAATCCCTAACAATTTTAAATATAAACCAACAAATTAGATGCTTTAGTCATTCTCAAATGCAAGCCTGTTGTCAGGAAATAAAAGGTACTCATTATCTATTTGCCTCCTGCCACCAGGAAAATGAAATTTTCTTTAAATCAAAACTAAATGGTTTTGTTTTTTGAAACAAAATCCTGAACTGTTTTTGGTTCTGTGTGCAATATTTTAGTTTATTCTAGTTTCAGAAATATTAAGTAATTTTTGTCTTTCAAAGGGGAAAAGCGAGACAAAGTTTTTAGACCAAGCAGTCATTTTAAAATGAGAAAGTAATTTATTACCAAAGAATATTAAATTTAACATTTTTGGCACTTTCAAAATTAAACATATAAATTTTATTTAATTGGCATGAAACATCCTGAAATGTTCCAAAATCCCCAAATGCAACCATTTTTTTTTCCTTTGGTAGATGAAAGGCATGTGATTTCAACTGAGAATTTTCTGGCCCAGCTGTAGATCTTTTACTCTATTTAGATTTGTCTAAAAAAAAAAAGGCAATTTAGCACAACTTTGTGTTTTTAAGAGAAGACTTGCACATTCTTTTCTGAACTGTACAGATAAACTTCATTATATCTTACTAGAGCTTGAATCTTTGCTGCCACGTTAGTTTTAGCACGATTCATCTTACAGGTGATAAAAATTGTAATTGGGAAATTTTTTTGGACTCTAAGAGTCTAATTTTTCACATTTATGTTCCCAGCTTACCACTACTACTGAGAAGATGAAGCTATACTTTATTGCTAGGCTCGACCTGTCAGAATAATGCTGATTTAGTCTGGAAAGTATTTTCGGTCAAAAACTCCCAGCCAGAGTTGAATCCACCCCATTGCATTATGCCACTAGGCCTGTCACTTCAGAAGCCAGGGATGATGCCTGAAAGTGTGGTGTTATAAATAGAGAGACAAGGGTTGTTAAAACAGCCTCTGGTCCGAGGCTGTAGTGAAAATGGATATGTTGAACTGAGGTTGAAATGTACTCTTTCTAGCATTTCTAAACTGATTGAGTGGGTTGGTGAGAGAAAGGAATAGAAGGTCTATTATAACCCTTTTTCACTCTGTTTTCCTGCTAACACTGTCTGACAATGAATCCCCAGGATATATAAAGTTTTCAGGTTCACAAGGGCATGGAAAGGCCTGGTTTGTATCATTACAGGGCAACATGAGAAAATGAAATGCACTAAAAAGTGCACCTCTATTTCCTTATGGTGTGGGGATAGTAACTGATATCTTAAAAATAAATGAAAAAGGTATAATATGACAAGCTTTTGAAATCTAAGTCATCCACAATGAAATCAATAGCAAGCCTCCATTTGCTGTTCCACTAATAAGTCCCTTTTTTCACGGGTCTGTAGCTGGTGATGTAAAGAAGGAATTAAAACAACAGAAGCTGCCACACACTCCAGTTTTCTCGAGGGTTATTTTCTTAAAGGAAAGGGCTTGCAATTTCATCTGTCCAGCCTATGTAAACAAGACCTGATAACATGAAAACTGTCTTCCATCTCTTTGTTTTATGAAGAAAATGTTTTTCCATATCTGCTGCTTAATCCCAATCTCTGGCAAAGCAAGACAAAACTCTGCCCAGCCTTCCAAATCCCAATAGTCTGCCCAACATATTGTTTTCTAGGATTCTTTGAAGTTGTTTGTTCAAATATGTAATTTCATTGGTCATTGTTAAATTTTATGATGAGTCCTCTAAGCAATTTTTTTTTAATTCAAATAATTCCAGTCCATAAAATTTCCCTTCATTAGAAACTGGATAAAGCAAAAAACCCAAAACGACCCGAAATTGTTTAGTTTAGAATGCGTATTTGAGTTGAAAATAACATTTTAGTTACTCCTGTGAAAAGTTCTGTCCCTGGACAGCTCTGTTCTCTGTCATAGATTGTTATTTGTGCTTTCATGTAAAAATTTTGAGATTCATGTGTTTTACAGCTATTCCCATGATGATCATTTTATTTTCTCTTATAAACTGTCATGTATTTCAGTACTCCGCCTTCTAAATTTTCTTGTTTGGCAGTCTCACACTGAAAACAGTTAAGCTGTTCTGCATGAGCAGCATTTTTGTAGAATAGCTTTAAATATATATCCCTGTTCAGTAAGTGTTTAATGATTTTTTGTCTTTCTGAGGATTACAATCCTGTTTTTGTAACAAGTTGCATTTTGCTGTTTGAGGAAGGTGCATTCTGTGGCAGTACATCTGGAAGGAAGCAGGCATCTAGTTGCTGACATTTCAAGCAGCAGTGTTCGAAGGCAGATATGTCATCCTTTTAAGTTGGTAGCTGACAGTTTGCATTACTCAGGTAGCTCTTCTTTCATCACAGTTATTGTTCTGTCCTTTAAACTGCTCGGTTATGTGTCTTATGACCTTAGGAGTTAGCAGCTGTCAGTATAAATGGGCAGAAGACCCAAGCATTGAATCCCCCCTTGAGAACCAGCCCTTGATATCTTGCACCTCTGCTCATTGGCACATTGATTGCATAGCAATTAATCTTGAAATCTGATTAAGCCAGTGAACGCCGCAATTCAATACATTTGCCACCTTACCACACTAATTAGGGAAGAAAATCCAATGTGCCATACATCATGCTGGGTTATTCTTCTGATCAAACCTGTGGTGAGCCTTGTCATCTCTGCTTTTTTATGTTGAGCTTCATAAGCACTTAATTTAGTCTATGCAGTGGTAGTCATGGACTAACTTACAGTGTTCCTAGCCAAGGTCCAACCAAATTCTTTCCTACCAAGTGGGACTTGGTAATATAAATATAATTAAGAAATCAATTCTAGAAGAAAGTATCCTCATTTCTGCAGCTCAAAAGTAAGATATCTTTCTCCATAACGGTACTTCACCACTAAAAAGCTCACAGGTCTCAGTGATTATTTGGACAGAAGACGTGATTTAATCAGACATATTCTTAACTTGCTTCTTAGGACCCATAGAGATGTCAGCAAACAGCAAAAGCTTCAAAAATTCCCTAAAATGCCCAGATAAACTCACAAATGTAAGGTGACAGTGTCCATATTGGAGGTTTTTGCAAATTTTTTGAGTTTTACTTTTTATATTAAGCCATTAGGTAAAGCAAAGAGGCTTGGGAGCAGATCTGTTTCAGTCTGTTTGCTGTGCTTAGCAAGTGGATTAACTTCCTCCTACTGAAACTGTGACTTAAGGGCTATCAATCCTTCTGCATCTTGGAGCATTAAACATTGCTGTTCATTTTCAGCTGTCTTTCTACATGTGACTCAAATGTTTTCTTGAAATGTAGCTGATTTCCTGCGGCTCTTACCGTGGCATAAGGCATCACCAGATTGCAGAGGGTGCCACAGGGTGGTAATCTCAAGGCAACCTTCCAGATGGAGAGAGACCGCGATCTGGAGAGGTGGCTGACGTCTTCACTGCTGAGCTAAACCTTCACCTGCCCTCAGCAGTGGGTAAGCTGCAACTGACTGCAGGAGTTGCAAGAGTAAAGCAAATACTTTACCCTTAAACCCAATAAACAACCACTTAGAGCGATTTTTCACTATCCCAATTACAGAATTTATAACCCCTGTTTCACCTAAATATGACGCTATTATCAGGAAAAGCAGTAAGAAGTTCCAGGGACATGTAAACCCAAGACTCTATTTAACCTAAGATATATACATTCCTTCCCTGTGCCATTTTTCCCCAAAAAACAGCAGAATTGGAACATCAAATATTAATAATGTTTAGAGAATTAACTACAGTCTATCTATAGAGTATAAAAACTGTAACAATAAAAAGTGCTAATAATTTTAAATAATGGATAGATTAAAATAAAGCCAAATCTGCTCATAGGTCTTCTGTAAGAAGAATATGCCCAAACTATCCGTGTTAATTATTTATTATAAATTACATGTCTGGGTATTACAGTATGGTCTGTGACCAACCTGAATGGTCAGTGACACTTTAGATGCTGTAGGGTGTCCTGTCTCCAGACGCCGGTGTAGAAGCACACAGGTCCCTCGTACGTACCATATCTGTCAATCCCATATGGATGTCTCAGACACCCTGGAGGCTGTTCACATCAAGGGACATTAGATGCCTTTGTTAAGACCTCTGAAAAAAATGTCAGCTATCCCATTTGTCCTACAGTCATCTACCCTGTGGGATATGAGTATGCCTAAATCTTTTGCCACATCTGCCATATGGATGTCCTGGAGAGCTGTAGTGTCACAGGTGCATCCTAAGCCCTTTATCAACTGAGTGGAGCACAAGAAAGAATTTAGCTGATCGGTCAGGCTCTTAGAGGAAGACAAACCTTGCTCTGAGCACCAGATATATTGTCTTAGTTTTTTTGTACACTGAATGCAGATTTTTCTAGTGTTCCCTTGTAACAAGTGCACATAGCATACAGGCAGAAATAACAATGGGCAGAAGTTTGCAGTGCAATTTAAAAGTAGTTCTAAGCTATCCAAAATTTAAATTTGAGAATGTGACCTTTTTAGCATTATTTCAACTTGAATATTATGCCGTCTCTATCACATTAGTCCTGTCAGTCTGTCCAGTCATTTTTCTTACTACAGACTCAAAAGCCCATTTCAAAGGCAGTAGTTTTGTAAAGATAAAGTCACAAACAAGTATTAGAAGTGATTTTGAGACTGGAGTAATGGGACTATGGCCACTATGTGAAAATTGATTCTTGTGAAGTTTTATTAAAGCATAGCTGGGTAGGACAGCTGATGAATTTCTCTTTCAGTATTGTAACTGTGGTCATCGCTGTTTATTTTCAGAATAAACTGTGCTTTCTGCTTTACCGTATCCAAAATGTCCAAGACTTGGTGATGCCACAATTTCTATTTCCAGTTTCACAGCAAATTAGGTCAAGACATGGAATATGAAAGTAGCTGTTATTTCACAAGTGATCATCTTGTTGTGTTGTTCTTTGGTTACCCAAAATAATGACTGTTATCATAGAAAATGCCATTTCTTTGTAATGTACTCCATTCAGAGCTCAAATAAGCAGGTTAGAAACTACACCTACTACGGTAGAGCAAGGAAGCTGAAATTACCAGTTTGTATGAGCAGGACAGCAGAAGTTTAATTGCAATACCAAGCCAGGAATATCAACAAAACAGCTTATTACAGGTAGTTTATTTTGTATTGTTACAAGATGTTGGCTTCAATTTTCATTAGAATTTATTTCTTCAGTGCTCAGAAGTTACCACTGATATTCATGCTCTGAAAAGGAGGCTTTTTTAACGCTTCTAGAAATTCAGAGATGCTTGTTAAATACTGTATTTAAGGGGAACTTTTTTTACAGCACTGAAAGGATCACAAATATTGGAAGTTTAAGAATTTATCGGAAATCAACTTTTAACAAACTTCAGTAAATTTAAGGTTCAGTATATCAGCCATATGCAGTTGACTTGATGTATACCCGGCCAAATACCTGGAGGTGCTTCAGAAAAAGAAGTAATCTTTTTCATTCTTTTTATCAAAGACAGCAGCTCTAAGATAGGAACACTATCTGAGCTGTTGTTGAGTGACAGCAAAAGGATGTCAAATTGCTATTACAGCAGCCTACTCAACCAGAATGGAATTCCTCATGACACAAAGTCCTTGGTGCATAATAAATTAAGCTTATGAAAAAAAATTTGCAAATATTATACTACTGATATCTGGTTACAACATATCCTGTAAAAATTACATGAATGCAACCATGGTAAAGTTTGGAACACCCTCAGCAAACTGAAACAGTGTAACAAGAGTAGGAGTGCTACAGAATTTTGTTCATTACTGCACCATAGTAAATAGTTACCATTACCTAAGGGAAAAATCTTTTTTGTAATAAAATGTTGAAACTTACTATTTATTTTGAGTATTTAACCAACTCAGCTTGCATTGTACATCAAACTTTTTTTTCCCAGTTTTTTGCTGGTGATTTTATCCCTGCAGTATTTCTGTTTCTGAAGTCTCGAAGAATTTTTCTGGAGTTATGATAATGACTAAGTATTTTTAATTAGTGTCATTTAATTTAGCAATTAGAGCCCTATCATGCAGCAGCACAAAGATACTGTTTTAATATCTCCCTAGAACTATCATCATTTCTATCACATTATGTACTTGCCTGCTGTTCAAATAATGGACTCTCTTTTCTCCTTTCCCTTCACTCTCCAGAGAGTAGCTCAAAGCGCAACTCATTCAAGTAGAATTTTAGGTTACTTTTTTCCTTATTTGATCCTTGTTTGCGTTATAAGAAGGTGAAGAAATCTGAATAAGAATTTGCAAGTTATTGACATGGGAGTGCAATTCAATGGTCCTTGTACTTTTAGATTACCCAGGTGCCACTGAGTACCTGATCTGTGCATGTCAAAAAATAATACTCAAAATAGAACACAGCTGGCTGTGCAAGATGCTGGCATAAGAGCGAGCGGGCGTAAACAACCCATGAATAAATGTGCGGATGTTACGGGAAGGTTTCAAACACGCACACCAACACAAACTGCCACCCACCACTGTGGCTTGGGGTTGGCTTTAACAGAGGGCTGGACCCTTCAGACCTTTAATACTCTGAAACCATCAAACAGGATTCTGTCTGTCTTCGGCTGTCCCGAAAACTTAGCATGAACAAATATGTACTTCAGGGGTGTACTGAAATACGGAAGTGGGCTGGAAAGATTCAGTGCCCTTGTGAAGTGTGGAGGAAGTAATCACCTTCCATTTCCTACATTGCTTCACCAAAGCTCCTCTGCACAACCCAGGCAAAATTAAGGCAGCACAGTATGGATTTTTGGTTGGCACAAAACTTACCTGACCAAACCATGCATTAGACAAAACTATGGAAGGGAAAATTTGTCCTGGAGGATCCTGAACTTCATTGCTGGAGGCTACAAGAAAACATCAGAAAAGATCTTGGCTCTTAGGCATCCACGTTTGACCAGACTGTGAATAAGACATTTATTCACGCCAAACCTTTGCTCTGATGCAATTCATATCCCATGGCTATACTACACATCCAGAAAATCTGTGCCAGAGCTGTGAATAAATCCTTAGCTGTCCAGAATTTGATAAGCTGAATATATATTCCTGACCTAAATGATAGAAGATAGAATAAGAAAATTAAACTGTCAAAAAAGGCCAGTTTAAAAGGTAATGCTAACATGGTGAAGTGGATAAAGGTCAGTCTGCAGTGTTGCAGGCAGTTTTCTTCCTGCTCTACTCAGCGCTTCTTGTACATCCTAGGCACAAATCTTATCAGGTTCTGTATTTCCTTGTCAGAAAGGAAGATAGCATTAAATACATTTGAAAGGTTTTCCAGAGTTTTCAAGAAAGAAAAGAGGCCTTTAAACCCCAAGGACAAAGCGATTAAAATGAAAATATTCAAATGAAATAAGTAAGTATGAATAAAAAAGAGACAGGTACTGGGCCTTTAGAAGTGTTAGCTTTAATAAAAAAAAGAAAGCAATTTTAGAAGGACTCTCCTTCTAGGTATTATGTCTCTATGGCATATACCCAAGATTGTTGTTGAAAAGTGTCTTTCACTCTTCCAGCACATTAAGATAAAGTGCTACATCTTACATTTCCTACTGGTATATAAAAGCATCAGAGAACCAAGAAGGTATTTTAAATGACATGCATTGACTTGTATATTGATACTAAGATTTTTTCTATACCGCCCGCAAGCAAAAATCACAGAACTATGGTGTTTCCATAGCAACTGCATTTTAATAAGGTGAAATTTCCAGTTTGATAGCACTGAACAAGTAATAATGTCAGTTTCCAATGTTGCAGAAGCTTAGATGTCAGGAAGGGTCAGCATAAAACACAGGGCTAAAATTGATTCTTTGCAACATCCATCTTTATTGCTATTATAATTTCAGGAAAAGCCAATAAAAGATACGATTAAAACAGTAATCTTATTTTTCACACACTTCTCATATCATAAAGCATCAACATTTGAAATATATCAATTTAAAGCTTATTCATACATCTCCATAAGAAACATCTTGCTCTTACTGACAGCTCACTTTTCACTTTTGAGCTTTTACTATACAATACCTCAGGAGAGGGTTCTGAAAATAATTTCCTGGCAGTGGGTGGAAAAGCTCAAAAGCTCATGCGCTGGCCATTGGTGTAAGCTGTTGTTTATCAGTCAGAACATAAACACTCATTGGCAGTTTTTGCTGCAAAATCACCGTTCCCTTAAGGTCAAAAACTGAATTAAAGTGAGGTTTCTTTTTAAGAATCCAGAAGAAATGACAAATTGGGATCTGGTTTTTAAAGTCGATGGAAGGTCTTTCAAAGGCTAGACAGGTCTTTGGTTTTCTTTTCAGTCCCTTTCTCTGTGTCTGTCATCTAATATGAGCTTTTCTGAGGAGTTACAGTGGTTTTAGGCTGGAGAGCCTTGGTAAAATGTGAAGCTAGAGCACAAATTTATCCCCATGATAGGAAACCTCTTCCATGGGTTAAAGTGCAGTGTTTGCAATGTGAAGTGATATTACCCATCTCCAGCGTGGCACTGACTCCCAAAATAAGTGACGCTAGAATTACTTCAGGTTGCAGTATGAAGCTGCTCTCTGCAGCCCCTCCCTTCTAGCATAATAAAAATTAAGAATAAAAATTAAAATAAAAGAGAAAATAAAACTAAAAAAGAACTGTGCTCTTCAAGCACATCAAGAAGATGCTTCTTAAAAGGAAGGTAGTAATGAAATCACTTATTTCCGGAAATTAAGGTTTGAAATAAAATATCACAGGTGCTTACAAAAAAATCAGAGTTGACAGCATACGATTTTTTTCTGAAATTTCTGTTTATGAGATCATTTTCCCATGTGTTTCACCATGAACCATATGGCTCCATCCATGTTAGCATGCAATCATGCCATTGCTTGAGTGGAGGACAACTGTCAAGGAAAGGGCTATGCATGTATTGTAGAATCATCTGAATAAAGGATGGCCATAGCCAAATTCCCTATTAGGTTTTATTTCTCAGCTGTGCTTGGGATTGCTGGGAACTGCTGGTGGTTTGGGTCGAATCTGTGCCAGAAACCATTCCTCTGACTTCATCAAGTAGACAGTGGATATCCTTCCCTGGGAGCACTTTTTTGATTCATACCTGTCTGTTTTATTGTATCAGTGAAAAGAGTGAGTGGCCAAATGTCTGTATATATTGTTTTGTTAGTGGTGCATCCTACAGCCTGAAGAACATATAAATCTCCTTATTAGCTGTAAAAGAGCAAAATATATGCTGGTATCTTGTAGAGCACATTTAGGACCTACTGAATGCAATTGCTGTGTAGTATTACTGTGAATTTAACTCAGATTTTATTGCAATCACAACCTAACTTGGCCAGAAGTAAGAGTCTTTGAAAATTTCACCACCTAAAAGTTGGTATAGTATAAAGCCTCTGTAAATTATTTTTTATGTATGTATATATCTTTTAATGACAGATAATTTCAGTCTTCTGTGTCCTAATCTCTGATTTAAAAACTTAGCGCAAGCTAAGGAATGTTTATATTTTATGTACAAAATACATGAGTACATGAAAATTAAACTGCCTCAAAATACAGCCCACATAACCCTAGTCATTTCATCTACTTTTTCATTAGTTGCATTTCCTTATCCCCTTATAGTGACTATTAGCCATATTACACACAATTCATCAAAGTTATCTAAAGTGATGCATATGAGAAAGATATCAGCACAAATTCATAAAAACATATAAGTTAAAGTATTGACATAACGATAGTACACTGTCTTGAATAATTAATTGGATTTATTTAAAATTAGATTGTTTTGCATGCAGAGGCTCAAATGCCATAAACTCAACAGGACCATAGACGGTTTAACTCACAAATTTGGACACAGAATTTCACAGGAGTGCTGACTTCAGAGTGCCTTATCTTTGTGGCATATCTGTGTTCTGCAGTGGGGTGGGAGTGGCTTAAGAGAAGATGTTGGACATGAGGATGTGGTGAGGATGGAGCCTCCAGCAGAAGCCATGGAACATATTTAACTAAGACATCTTGGCATCAGCTTTAAACCAGCCTCAACCTTCAAACTTCTTTCTAGCTGAGCTCTTTGTAAAAGGTGCACGGACCAGAACACCCATCTCTCCATGGTGGTGGTGTGATGGGAGGTGCCAGAATGATGGAGCAGGAGACAGTGATCCCATCTCCATGTACAGGCACTAGTGCAGCTGAGGATCTTGCAGTGCCACTTAAGGAGACACAAAAGGGCTTAAATGGACAGTTGGCCTTCTGAGATGGCTGGAAGTCCCTGTCCTTCTCTTAATGTGCTGACAGCCTGTTGCCAGCATCTGTACTGTTTTCATTGTGCGGCCATTAACCGCAGGGAATTGCAGTGAGAATACCCACACTCTGGGATGGCTGGAAAACAGATTTTACATAATAGCACTCTGACACTCCAGAAATGATCATGATCAGTGCTTTGGAGAGAAAAGTAATTTTTGTCTCCTTTTTTTAAATCTATTAACCATAAGTGACATGTGAGACTTAAGGCCTACCATTCCTCTACCTCCCACTCTGAAAAAGATCCGTGGGGATAAACTACATCATCTGGAGGTCCCCTGACAACACCCTGGAGAAAGCTGACGGATGGTGCAGCTCCTGACAGCTGTTCCTGGGCTCTGCATCCCACACATACCACCCAGTATTGCTCTGCAACCTCCCAGCAGGAGCAATGGGACAGAGCAGTCTGCCTTTGTCCCTTGCTGTCACTCTGTGCTTAAGCACACTGGGGGTCCTCGTTGCAAAACACAAATGTTTTTGTCCCTTCTTGCACACAAAAATCATGAAAGGTTTTGTATTCAAACAGGAAATGGTAACATTAGGATGTAACAACCCTCTCCTTAACTGTGATTTGATCTGCATTAGTCTGCTCTGATTGATGTCATCACTTAACCAGTATGGAAATTTATGACATATGAATGGTAAGAATCAACATATAAATGGTGTTTGAGGCTTGAATGTGGCTTATGAATATAAAATATATCAGCCTTCACTGGACTTAGAGAATGCAAAACACAAGAGATGGTCTCTGCCCTACAAATCTAATAAACTAAGTACAAAAAGACAAAACATCTGATGTGACGTATGAAATAACAAAGGGTAAAGGTGAGCTCATGACTGTGAGCACCAGCAGCAGTAGTCTTAGATCTGCAGGACATTGACCTTGCTAGAGAAAAAAAGCTGAAAATGTAATGCTGAAAATGAGAGTGAGGGATATATCCTCTAACCAGAGCCTTTCCTGACACTTACAACTAGGTTACAAAAATCCAGCATATGACACCTCTATAACTCCTGTTTCCTTTGTAAACCATATTAAAGCTGCCAAAACAGCTAAACAGTCTGAGCTATAATTTGAAAAATGCTTTAGGACTAAGCAGAAGATTTCATTTTAAATCACATGAAAACATGGAAGTAATTAGAAGTGTTCATGTTCACTGGACCCACTACTAATTGTGATATTTGCATAAAAATAGATGCTGGGTAAAAAATGATATACAATTTGCTTTTGCAGAATGTATTCACATACTAAATTTCAAAACACCCAGCAGTACAGGCACAGAGAAACCTTACTGTTCTGGATATTTACTAACACAAATAATTGACTTCTCTCAACATTAACTTCTGCGTTATCTGCACTGATTATCCTAAGAAATATATTTATTACAAGAACTTGAAAACAATGCCTTATTTTCTTTCATCTTACATGGAAATTCTAATGTTGATTGGAAATATCTGTAGCATCGTTGAAGAATATGTATTTGCTTCTAGCTACAGTGCAGCAATTTTTCACCAGCCTGACCAGCAGCAGGAGTGCGTGGTGCTCTAATTAGCAGGGTTCCATGGTATTTATTGCTCCCATTAGTGCAGCATGGCAAACCAGGGCATGGCATTTAAATAGCTTGCCTAATGATAGGCAATATGTTTGCAGCAAAATCAGATAAGCATTGAGGAGTCAGAAACTCCTGGCTCTGAGTTCCATCCACTAGACTGCACTGCAATCAAATCTCCAGATGTCATTGAATTTCAGAGACTCGCAGACAGACTCATAATGGATTTCTGACACATAGATATTAAGATGGCTGGATAGGAACGCTGTGGGATTCCCTCAAAAAGCAAAGGAGCTTGGGGCTATGCATCTTGGAGCGTCTAACTTGCTTTACAGATTAGGCTGTATTCTCCAAAGCTTCAACGATCAGCTGAACAGCCACGGTCCACACGGTTCATTACAAAAAATTACAGCGTATAGGTTCGTCTTCACAAGAGAAAATGACACCTTCCTCACAAATTTAAGTCCTGTAATATTTTCATCTGTAAAGTAGCATCATCACAATAAACGTTCATATTATTGCAGTGTTCCTGGACACTTGTGGGCTGACATTTGTCATTATGATATTTCACAGAACAACAGGCAATCTAGCAAGTACTGGGGAAAAGATCATTATGATGAGGGTCATGGGGTCACTGTTACCCAATAGGGCACATTGACAACAACAGGTCTCAATGGGTTTATTTTAATTTAGATTTTTTAGATGTGCGAGTGTGGGTTCCTGTTCACCATGCCTCGAGCTGCTTGCTTCCCATGCCTGTATGGACAGGAGTGAGGTTGCAGCCAGCACCCACCGCACATTTGCCTCTCCCCATTTGGAATTCCAGTTGAGTGGCTGCACGGTTAAGATCTGAAGGAGGATTATTTGGAGAGTTCAGTTTCAAGGGTGAGCTCAAACTCAAGCTAGAATGACACTACAAATATATCAGCCAGAACATTTCATTTCAGCCTAAGGTTTTTAAAAGCCTGTTATCCTCATGTTATTTTCAGAGAAAATGTCTAATGGACACATGAGATAGAACTCAAAACATGTAGGACTGGCTGAAATGACTGGTGGAAATTCCAGTCTTTCATAATAGCGATCCATGGCTACTTTTATCAGATATTAGGGAGCAGAAGACATTCTGACTTTGTTTGAAATAAATAGAAACAATTTATTATGGATTCTCTCAAGTTAAGATGCATTTAAATTCTTCTCCAAGTTACACATGCATTAAACACTTAATATTTTAAAGACAAAAATTCAGAAAAATTTCAAGCGATTCATTTTAGTAATTACAGGCAAGATTGTGAACAGGTTCATAACCAATGGGACATAAAGTATCTAACAGACAGTTCAATTTATGGGCCTGTGGTAAGCCAAGACTATACTTAAGTTTGATTGTGATAAATAGTGCTCCAGAGGATGATACATCTGCGCATAGGTGGAGTTTAATTTGGGAGATTAACAGTGTTGAAGAATTATACTCCAAGAATTTTCTGTCTGCTGGAAAGTTTTATACATAGGCTATTGATCAAACAAGAGGAATGATTTCTCAAACTATGCTGGTTACTCCTCTTTGCTTGAAATATAAAATGGGTAAAATATCAGATGGAATGTCTGGAAGGTCTTAGTTCCACTCAGTTTAGTATTTAATGACTATTGAGGGTAATTTTTCTGACCAAAAAAATCAGATTTAATTGAAAGGAAAACACTTTCTAAATGTAAAAAGCATCTTACTCACAGAGATAATGAGTAAATCACTGTGCAAATTTTCAGTGCCAGAAAGAGAAGAAATGTTCTGGCTCTAGATAAGAAGTGAAGTCTACCTGCTGTGAAAAAAATATGTATTTCCATGTAAGGCTGTAAGCTTTCTCCGAGTTTTCCTTGAGCAGTGAGCAACACAAAGCCTTTCACAGAATCACAGAATCACAAAATCAATTAGGTTGGAAAAGACCTCTGAGATCATCAGAGTGCAACCTTTGACCAAACACCACTTCATCAACTAGACCGTAGCACTAAGTGCCACATCCAGTCTTTCCTTAAACACCTCCAGGAGTGGTGACTCCACCACCTCCCTGGGCAGCCCCTTCCAATGCTTGACACCCTTCCCATGAAGAAATTCCTCTATTCTACAGCGAATGCTTCCAGCGATGCTGCCAGCACACTTTATCTCCATTGACACCTGAAATTTGAGCAGTCTCAACACCAACTCTGGGTGCAGGGATCTGTTACTGAGCTTCCTCCATCCAACAGCTGCTACTCAGCTTTGACCTCTGGTACTCAATTTCTCTCTTCTTCTCCCACCTTCCATCCTGACAAGCTTTACATGCTTGGGCTTTCTTTAGCAAGAATTTTCCCAAGATGAATCTTCAGTTAGTAGAAAATAACCCGGGGCATCTGTTGGCATCAGACGGAAAAGAGCTATTAGCAGGATATTGAAAATTATTGTCAGCTTGTCACACAGCCAAGGAACTCCTGGCAAATATCCTGTCTCAGCATCTCAAAAACAAGAAGCAGAACCCCATCAGTTATTCTCTTCACCCTATCAATTGCAAGTATGTCCCCAAACTGACTGTGGAATCACACTTGAAGTCTGAATATTTCATTAAAGGATTTATAGTCCATAAATATCTTCTGGAATTTGTGACAAATTGCCATGCATATAGGGGGTGTACATGGCAATATACAAAGGTAGCAACATCATTGCATACAACAGGATGATGGTTAACCATAAACCCTATTTCCTATGGAACTACATCTATTTACTCATCAGCTCTCAGAAGGACCTGCTGAGGTGCATTTTTTTCATAAATGTTCACCATAGAGGGTAAAAGACAACAACACCACAATTATAAAAGCACACTTTAAACCCGCATTACACAAATACAATACCCTTTGCCAAACATTAATAAAATGAAACACAGGCAGGAAAGAACCTGTGGCTATTTCACAAGGCCACTTTCTGTGGCTGTAGAAAAAGTGACCAGTAATTAATTTAAAATCATACAAGCTTTCAGTAATGTGAAGGAAGCTGCAACTCTTCTACCTTTTTGTTGTAGCAAAGAATGATTTCTCAAGTACAAAATAGGCTGCCTGAACTTAAAAATCAAAAATATTTCCCAGACATCTGAAATAGAATATTTAAAAGTTTTACCAGAAAAACTCTACAATCCCAGAAATGTCTTCTGTGGTACAAATTCAATAGAAGTAGAGATTGAATAAATTTAAAACCAAGACAAACATTTCTCAAGATAAAAGTTGGAAGCTAAATTTCTTGTGTTACAGCTTTTTGGATATGGAGTAGCCAGTTCACAGAAAATCTCTTGATAAACAAGAATGTATCCAGATTCAGGACAGTACCAATTTACTATGCCATTTTCCTATATGAAGTGGAGCATTTTAGATTTTAGAATATCAAAGAGAAGCAGTAGCAGGGATTTTTCTATCTACACAGGAAAATAAATTCTAAGTTTTTCATGAAGTAAAAAAAATCTGATTTCAGGTGAAAAAAAGGCTTAGAAACCTCAAATATTTACAACATGAGACAGGTTCATTAGGGATGACTTTTTGTCATAATGATTATGTGGTTTGCTAGAGGTGCACAACGTGTTGCGTATATTTTAAAGATGTGGAGATGAAGAACTTTTATGGTCCACATTAAGTTCTATATTTGAAAATGTTCCTACTTCACACAATTATAATCCAATATCTATTTAGTAAAAAAGGTAAGAACAACTTTCAGACCCTCCACAGTTGAAATACCCCACACTTCCTAAATGTTATGACAATCAGCTAGAAAACAGGACCAGACTGATTCAGAAGAAGCACAGAATCATAAGAAATGTATGTTGGAAGAGACCTCTGGAGCTCATCCACTCCAAACCCCCACTCAATGAAAGGAAAGCTTCAGAACTGGTTCAGGATACACAGGGCCTCATCGAGTCACATTTCGAAATTTGCAAGGATGCAGGTTCATAAACCTCTCTGGGCAATTTCCCCTGGGGCTCTCACATCACAGCATAAGCCTACTGGAATATTCCATGCTTACAATGTGCAGCCATTGCCTCTTCTTGATTCCCTGTACAAATCTGAAAATAAGTTCATCTTCTATTCCGTCCCGTTTGGACAGCGGAATAGAGCAAGAGGAAGACTTCTCTGCTCTTGACTCAACAATCTCTGTTCCCTCAGCCTCTCCTTGCATTTTGTGCTCTCCAACCTCTACCCATCCTCTCAGTCTTCTACTGGACCCCTTCCAGCCTGTTGACCTTGTTGTCTTGTCTGCCTGGGGTAGCCCAAACCTGGACATGACATTTCTGGTGGGATCTCTCCAGTGCTAAGCAGAGGGAAATAAACACATCCCTCAAGCTCTCAGTTATGCTTTTGCTGCACAAATGTTCTAGTAGCCATTGATGCCAAAGGGGTACACTGGAACATGTTCAATTTGTTGCCCATCAGGACTTGCAGCACTGTCCCCAGGCATCTGAGGCTGTTTGTTAACAGTGCAGGACTTTGTGTTCATCTTTGCTGAAGCTCAGGATGCTCCTGTCAAGCTCCCTGTGAATGACAGCCTTTCTCTTAAAATATATAAATAACAACTATTTTCTCATCCATCCCAGTTCTGTGATATCTATAAACCTAGGGAATGTGCAGGGGAGATGATGAAGACATTCAACAGGATTGCTCCTGAAGGTACTGATACATGAAGACAGGCCCTTGTAACTGACTGCCATCAGCCACGGCTCTCTGAGCCCAGCAGTCCCGCCATGTCTTCCACACACCTTATGCACTACCCAGTTAGGCCACCATGCCTCACATTGACTATTGGCAGGAGTGTTTGTGCTTAAAACCCTGCCATTTTTGAGGTACCACAAAAGCTATTCCTGTCCTCTCTTGCAGTAAATCATCCACGGAAGAAGCCAGTCAGGGTGTTCAGTCATGATTCGCCCTCTGGTTCACCTTTTTTCATTTATTTATGTGCCTCAGGACACACGAACATCATCCATAGTCTTTCTAGGGATAGAAGTGAGGCTGACCAGCCTGTATTTTTCCCAGATCTTCCTTGCATTTTTCAAAGATGAGAATGGTGTTTGCCTTGTTTTCCCAGTTACTGCAAACCTACCAAGTCATCACAGCTTTTCTAAGCCTAACACACCACAGCTTTGCTGCGTCATCTCTGAGATGCCTCAGCATTTGATCCCATGGACTTGTGCGTGTCCAGCTGATCAAAGTGGTCACCAATTTGATTGCCCCCTGAAGTGGATAGTACTTCTGTCTCCAGGAAGAACATACTGTGCCAGTAAGGATTAGGGCAAAGGAGACTCTAGCACCTCAGCCTTTTCTGTGTTCTTTGCTCCTCCCATCCATGCCCAGATAATTTTTTCATATTCATCCTTGGTTGTCTATTCCATTTCCATAAGCTTCCTTTCTGCTTTCGAGCCCGAGATTAATCTGTTGAGCCATTTGGCCTCCAGCAAAAGCTGCCTGTCTGCTTATCCATTTAATCAGACTGTTATATCTTGAGGAGATTGTCCTCGACAATCTATCTCTTGCTTCCTTTGCCCTTTCAGATAGCCTCTTAAGGGATCCTGCCTACCAAGGTCCTGAAGCAGCCAAGATTGTCCCCCTGAAACCTAGTGTCTTTGCTGCTTGTCTTCTTTATTTCCCTTAGGTGCTTAAATTCAGCTTATGGTCACTGCAGTCAGAGTTCCCAATGACTGTCATTGGTTGGAGAATGAGTTTTTCATTGTTTATGAGTAATAGGATCTGCAGAACATCCTTCTCTGTCAGTCTGTCTCACAGCTACACAAAATAGTCCTCACTTATGCCCTGCTTTGTTGCTCTCATGGCAGATATTGGAGTGACTGGAGTCCCCCACGACAAGCAGAGCTTTCAGCTGAGGTGATCCTTCAAGATATTAAAGGTTTTCTCACCTTCTCCCCTTATTACTTGTGCAATCTGTGGCGATCGTCTTCACAGCCTGTCCTTCCCAAAGAGCTTCTGTTTATCTATTGCAGTGGTCCAGTTGTGAGCTACCTACCACATCTTCATAGTCCTAATTGTCCCATTCTTTGTTTCACAGGATATTTTATCCCCTTTCCTATCTCTCTCCCAGGAATTACACATTAATTTACAGGCACTTAAGACGGGATTCTTTTTTGCTCAGATGTCTTGGGAGAGTACAGGAGCCTCTCATATAGGCACACTCATCCCCTATTTCTCCCCTTAACAGTCAAAGAGAGGAATTCCTTATGGAAAGTGACATAAGGATATCAAGAATCATTGCACTGCTTCTGTACCAGATTCATCCCATTTCTCCATGGCAGACCTTCCATGTCCCTTGAAGAGCAAGTTCCCAAGGTCATGGAAAACGACAGCCTGAGAGCACAACCAACCCCAGCAGCAGAGAGCAGTCTGCAGGCTGCATGCCCTGGTGCCCCAGGTGTTCTCTCCATCGCCTGGCTGCCAGGCTTCACCAGCACACAGCTCTTCAGTGAGTAACTGAAACCTGTCAATCCGGAAAGAGAGAGCTGTGACATGAGTGTGGGAGCTGTAGCAACCGCCAAATTAAAAAGCTAACCTCAGAAATAATTTGATTTTGTGAAGGACAATATTTTCTTTTAAGTTACCAAAACAAATGGCTCCTGCTTTTGCTATGGCTACATTAATTATTAGTCCAGGACAGTAGGAGCGGTTCTGTAATGCGAAATTTTTGGTTTCTGCATATATCCAATTAAAACATGTTTTAGGGGCTTTATTTTAGAGGGACTAAGTTAGCATCTGGAGACAATTAGGTACCTGTGGTACATGTTTTGAATTAATTTTCTGCCCAGAGGAATACAGCTTTTTCTATCGAATACTCTTGTGCCCTGAAAGCCAGTTTGCTTAAATATGCACCAATTGAACCCAAAATGCTTATGTAAATTCATCCACAGAATGCCTTCAATTCTTACTTACAGAGAATTTAGTTCTTACTTCTTACACGGTGAACTATATCATTTTATGTTCAATGCTACAGGCAATAAAATGTTTACAGTTTTATAGTTTTTGCATAATTGTGTCATAACTTTTTAATTTCCTTTCATGTTTACTATGGGAAAAGTTCTTAGACAATCCTTTCACACAATTTTCTTCAAAATATTGCCAAAGAACAGCAAAAGAAAGTCATATACAAAAACTTGTATATTGTTTGTAACCAGTAAAACAATTTATACCGATTCTGTGATTCTGATTTAGATCCAGTCTAACTTCTCACAGGAATTTCATATAGAAAGAGAAAAAACATTATAGGAGTTATTTTTCAAAATCTCAGGTGGAATATATAAGCATTGAGAAGTTCTTCAAGGAAAATCGTCCCACTGACAGACTGGGAAGGGTACAAATTTATTTATTCAATTTTTGATTTCTGAATTCAGTCATAAAAGATTTATTTCAACATTGTTTTTTTTTTAAAGAAGAATTTAAAAAACTAAAAAGCACATGAAAAATAAATGTAAGCACAGCAAAATATTAAAAATACATTTTGATAAATAACTTGTTACTGATTTTTTTAGGAACTTGTGTTACTGGGGAGTTTCAACCTGGGGTTTCAGGTATATATCTCAAGATCCTATTGAACACTAGAAGCTCTCAAGATCACAAGAAAACACTGGAAAACAGTTCTTTTTTTCTGAATTACTGCAGTACCAGCTATCCACTTAACCCAGGCAGGCACTTGTTGAATACTGTGAAGGATGTTCTGGCTCCTTGAGAAAGTTCCTAGGTTCATCACCGTTTAATGAAGAATGCTTATTTATTACTTTTAAGCATATTTAAGCTGTGTTAAATCACATCTAACTCAAACCAAATTTGCTTGGTTGCTTCTTAAGGGTTTTTTGTAGGTTTTTTCAGTTTGCTACTAACATCTATGCAATCACCTATCATTTCTTTCTAACAGTTATTGTTCTTCACCACTACTTTTTTCATACTTTATTCACATAATAAAGGTACACATTCATCCTCCTTAAAATATCCAGCATGGGCTGAGCTTATGTTTGATGTTTTAGTGGTAGTGAGCCTTATAATACTCCCCAATTTCTTATTGAATCTTTGCATTGAATCAGATTGGATTCAAAGTGGTTCTTTTTCATTGATGAAGAATTACACTATCAGAAATTTCTTTAGTATAACACAATATAACCATCTTTCCCAAGCAGAGTGAAATCCATGTAATCTACAATTTATAACTTGTATAACCTGTTTATTTCTGGTTATGTAACTTCAAATTGAAAACACTGCATACTAAAAATGCAACACAACTCTTAGGTGACTCATGTGTCTTAAAGTTACAATTCAAGGTGGTGAAAGCCTTTTAATGCAGGGACAGGGCAGGCCAAACACTATAGCTTGTATCTGAGATCTCAGGTATCCTCTTCAGAAAGTTTCACCTGTGGTGCTTTGGATGCTGAGATCGGAAGTAATTTCCTGAAGTATTCTCCATTTCTTACTGCTGATTTCTGTGTGGCCATCCGAGACAGTGTGCAGGGCCTGCTTTTCACCCCAGGAGAAGGATGCTGCTGCAGTGCAGCTGAATCAGCAAGGCTGGGGCAGCAGTTGTGCCCTGTGGGACAGGCAGAGGAACGAGGACAGAGAGAGACCCCTCTTCCTACCTGCTGCCAGTGCTCCCATCCCTCTCCTCCACACCACCATGCCCTCCTCGCTCAGCAAGTCTGCATGTAGCACACAGGGCAGCGAGTGTGCTTGAACGGTAGGAAATTCAGAGCAGCAGTCTCACACCAGTGCTTCAGCAATCTGCTCTGCATTGAAATATGTTCATCAGGACATCATTTCTTAAGCGGTAATTGTCAGCAGCCCAAGGCAACAAATTAGAAATGGCTATGATGAGGCTCAGTGGAAGGGAAGGAAAGAAGCAGAGAGAATATCAGATGTGTGGAGGTTTTATGCAGTAAAATTAGCCTATGGAGACATCTAAGCAATAGGACAAATTCCAGAAAACCTCAGAAGAAAGTACACTCAGACTGAAGAAAGTGATAGGAAAGGACTGATTTAGTGGCATAGCTAAGAAATTTAAAATTTTAACTCTTTCGTGCAGTTGGGGTGGAATGTGATTGATTTACACTTTACACATACTTTTATTTTACCTTTTACGCTGGTCAGCCAGTATTTCAGGAAGCCTGACAAGGACACTGTGTACAGGAGGAAAATTACCTATGGGACATTTGGGCTCAGCTGTTTTTGAGAGTATCTGAATCTTACAGGTAGACAGAGCACCAATAATTTATTACTGTCATAAACCACTTCCAGCATGAATGGGAAGTCTTTCTGCATTCACTATCCGACAGTTTTATTTGCTGATTGTTATGCAAGTCTATAAGATATTGATTTATTTACCTCTGCAAAATATAAAAGAAGATTAATATGAATACGTCATTATTCAATTTTTGTGTGGCAGTCATTTTTTTGTGAAGTACTCTGCTATTTGGAAAGGTAAAATAGATCACCTAAGTATTTATCCAAGAAGACCATGCAAGGCAACCACAATTGCTTCTTTCTATGCAAAGAGTTTTAGGTCCAAAAACCTAAAGCATTATCTGACATTGGGTAAAACAAAATACAGCAAAACATAACATAGTGATTGAAGAAAAATGGGAAAAATTGCCTATAAGAGAAACATGCATTGGGGTTAGATAGCAGTCTCTGAGTCCTCAGGTTTGCATGACACAATAAGCAAGGACAAGTGGAGGCCCCACTCCCAGAGAACTGGCCCTTCCTCAGCTCGTTTATGCCAAGCTGTCCAGCCTTCAGTTGGGCTGTGGTAAATACAGCCTCCACCAGCACTTCTGTTCTCTTACACCTTGTAGACACATGAACAGTAGGCACATGTTTATTTGCAAATGAGGTGTAAGTTTTCATTTTCTATTAGAAGTCAACTTTCCGTTAACTTTAAATATCACCAGATAAAAACAAGTCTGTAAGCCTTTATCTTGTTTATCCTTTTCTCCATTTTGGAAAAATTCCACAGTTTTGATGCATAAATTGCCTAACATATCTTGGAGACTTTGTAGACTTTGATCATAACTTGGCAGTACCTTGTTTTCTATTATAAAGCTACAAGACTTTTTCTACAATGGGTCCACAATCCCACAGCTAAATTGCCATGCTACAGCATGGGAGGCCTGCTTCAGGTTAACAAATGACATTATGCATATGATGACATTTAATAATAAGTCTTGACTTTTGTAGTAAATTGAGATGTGCTTCTCACTGTGAAGTCTAACCTCTCCGTGGCAGTACTGCATTTTAATGGCTGAGCTAGTTTTACTGTTGACATATAGAAGCAAACTGCTTAAATACTTTTTTTAGCTTATCGTCAGTTACAAACTGTACTTTATTTTCAGGCATTATTCCAGCTCATCTCCAGTATTTACAAAGTTTCAGCAGGCTGGATTAGGACATTAATGGCAACTGTGCATGCATGGCTCACAAGAATTCTACTGAAAATGCTCATGAGGAAAAGGAGGGGCAGACACTGATCTCTTCTTTGTGGTGCCCAGGGACAGGACCTGAGGGAATGGCCTGAAGCTGTGTCAGGGGAGGTTTAGATTGGATATTAGAAGAAGATTCTTGACCCAGAGGGTGGTTGGGCACTGGAACAGGCTCTGCAGGGACGTGGTCACAGCACCAAGCCTGACAGAGTTCAAGAAGTGTTTGGACAATGGTCTTAGGCACATGGTGTGACTCTTGAGGATGTTCTGCGCAGGGCCAGGAATTGGGCTTAATGACCTTTGAGGGTCCCTTCCAACTCAGCATATTTTTTGATTCTGTGATTCTGTGATAAAGCAGGATCATCTTAATCTGTTTGGCTGCCAATTGCAGAGTCAAAGGAGAAAAAATCCTTGTAAAAAGTTTTTGTTATCTGGGTGAATAGTTATAAGTCAGTATTGAGAATTAGATCTTTTAATGAAAACCACTTTTTGGTTATTTTTAGACTGTCACTATAACTCATACTGCTGCAGTAATAGTATTTAGAGCTTTAACAGGGACAAGCTAGTTCTAGATTTTAAGAGAAACCATAGGACACAGTTAATCTCAACTGTGTCATTCTCAAGGCTTTATTGTTACAGGTCTGTATGGCCTTTAATGTGTTTGCCCTACCTCATTAACAAAATATTTGCCATTAGCAGGAGTTTTGTAGATGCAGTGAAGTGAATACAGACGCATTAAAATATATGAGTTGCACATTAACACATGCTGGGGCTTACTAGTTTCCTTCTATATTCAGCTAAATATCTGCTGAACAGCATACAACAGATGCAGGAAGATATTCTTAACTATAGATATAAGGAATTAATTTTATGAAATGCTTTTTCCCCATTTTTTGTGCTTTCAGCCTGACTACAACTTCATGATTCTTGCTGCTTTTAAAGTCATTTTAATTGTCATGTTTTACTTTGCCAATAAATAGCCTCTCAGATATTTATTTCCATTTTTAAATGTTAAATAAAACTGGCCTCTTTTCCATGAGAATTCTGTGTTTTATCAATTTCCTTTTTCATAATATCCATTCTTCTCCAGACTCTTGAAATGCTGTCTTGCAGAAAGGAAGGTGAGGCAGGCTACCACTTCTTAATTAACAATCTTAATCTCTAGACTCTGAATTAAAATTTAAGCTTCCTGTTCTCCTTCCTCTGTGGCCTGAAAAAAACAGTACTTCAGTGAAGAATCAGAGATGTGAGCTCTGGATTCAAGATGCTGCTATCTCAGCCTGGGCAAGATACACACCAAGATGCAATGCTTAAAAACTGTATTTCCCTTGGTATAGTCTATCAGCTACACTGTCTGTTGTCTCCACAGGCTGGGTTCTGTAGATGCTACATAATCCACAGAATCACAGAATGGGTCAGGTCAAAAGGGACCACACGGGTCCAACCTCCCTGCGCAAGCAGCGTCATCCTAGAACACAGAGCACAGGATTGTGTCCAGGCGGTTTTTGAATATCTCCAGTGAGGGAGACTCCACAGCCTGTCTGGGTAACCTGTTCCAGTGCTCAGTCACCCGCATAGTAAAGAAGCTCTCCCTCATATTCAGGTGGAACTTCCTGTGAATCAGCTTCTGCTTGTTGCCTCTTGTCCTATTGCTTTGCACCACTGAGAAGAGCCTGGATCCATCCTCTTGACACCCTCCCTTCAGATACTGATAGATATTAATGAGGTGCCCTCTCAGTCATCTCTTCTGAAGACTGAGCAGGCACAGCTCACCCAACCCCACAGGAGAGATGCTCCAGTCCCCTATTCTTCTTTATCACACTCTGCTGGACCTGCTCCAGAAGCTTCATGTGTCTCTTGTCCTGAGGAGCCCAGGACTGGACACAGCGTTCCAGATGTGGCCCCACCAGGGCTGAGTGGAGGGACAGGATCACCTACCTTGACCTGCTGGCAGTGCTCTTCCTATTGCAACCCAGGATACCATTGGCCTTCCTGGCCACAACAACACAATGCTGGTTCATGGACAGCTTGTTGTCCACCAGGACCCCCGGGCCCTTCTCTACAGACTTTTTCCAGCAGGTCAGCTCCCATCCTATACTGGTGCCTGGGCGTTACTCCTCCCCAGGTGCAGGACCACGCACTTGCCTTTGTTGAATTTCAGATGGTTCTTCTCTGCCTATCTCTCCAATCTATTGAGGTCCTTCTGAAGGACAGCACAGCACTCTGGGGTATTGGCCACTCCTCCCAGCTTTGTGTCCCAACACATTCTCCTTGTGTGTTGCATATAGAGCGTAGGTGTTGCTCAGTTATGGATTTTGGGGACAGAGATGCTCATGGTTGGACACTGTCACTCTAGTTTAGCAGTACTTAGGTTTCCTTTGCAGCCTTCAGGCATCAGCATTACAGTGCTGCTCACTTCATCTCAAAACTCCTACTTACACTTTCACTTATTTATGCTCAATTCTTCAGCTAGGCTACCCCAGATGCATTTCTGGAGTTTTTAATATTCAAATGTCCACTTGCTAATGCTCACTCCTAACTTAATACCTTAACAAATGGTTGTTCTCCCTGGTCCAGGTAAATATGAATTCAAGTATTCATACAAATGGAGCAGCCCTAATAGCAAGAGTCCCTGCCTAAGCCAAACTTATCTCCACGTGATAAGAGCACCTTGCTGGCAAATGAAAGACCATGATTTGAGGTCTTTCTCCCTTTCCCTCAAGACATGGAATCTACAAGTAAGGTTAGTGGAGGTCCCAGTCTCATGATCTTATCAAGAGTCAAGTATGGCCTAATGCTCCAAGCACCACAGTAATGTCATGGCTTCCTGTTCTGCAAGTGCCCAACAGTCAAAAGAGCGCAGTATCAAGGGGCAGATGAAGGGGGGCTACACAAGAAAATATAGTACTATCCTTTTCTTATTACCTCCTTTACACTGGCTATTTGAAAGTAACAGAAATAAGATTTAATTCCTTTTCTTTAACTCCTAGGTGCATCCTATATATTTTTTTTTATTTCTAACCTTCCCTTTGCTGGAATTCAGATACTGGACGGACACTGGAGCACTACTACAAACATTCCTTCAGTTAAGGTTTTACTGGTGTTCTGTACATTGGCTTTGCATTTGTGCTGAAGTTCTCTGTCCCTTTTACCCCTTTTCTTGTTATTTTCAGTGGATATCTATGTCTCTTATCTTTTCCCAGAACATAGCCGACTGATGCAGGCTCACATTTATCTCAAGCAGGCCACAGCGTCTTCACTTTCTGTACCACTTGCTAGTTATCCCTAATCCCTTCAGCACTTTCTTTTGCCCTGCTATATCATAGAACAGTTTATATACTGCAAATCGCTTTCTGTCTCCCTTCCCATTAAGTTACCATCTGTTATGCATTATCCTCAAATGCTGTTTGCAGTCCAACAAACCTCCACTAAAAAATATGGGCGATTTCCCCTAATTTTCTTCTTCACTCTAGATTTGGCTCCGTGTAAAGCATATGTGCAGCTGTCCAATGCTTGTTCAGAGGTTGATCTGCTACCTCAAGGCTTTATCTTCCATTTCCTTTATTTGTCACTCAGTTTCCTGAATGTTTGCTTTCCTTTTTCTCTCTAGGATGAAAGAGTGAGGAATAAGTGTGCCTACATAAGTCTCTCTGCAAGGATCTGCAACCTCATCCAGCCTCTACTATTGCCATCAAGTCAGATATCAGGGTAGGCATCCTTTCAGCTTGTGCTGTGAACTCACTTGCCCACTCAGTTACTTCAGTGAAATGCGACAAGCTGCCAGGTGAAATGTGTTTCTGTGTTTTAACATTTGCTTCAACAGAGCATTTTCTTCCCTTGCCTGTGTGACTTTTTATTTGTTCCTGAACTGTAGTACACAGTGATTTTCCTGTAATGTTTCAGAGATCCAGCCTGAAGCTTTTCATTTTGTCACTTCTAACTAAATGCTGCAGGGATCCACCCAGCCATGGCTTTCCTCCTGCTGAGGGGGCAGATGTGGCTGTCTGTTCAACATTGTCCAGCAGCATTCCTGTAGCCAGCCAGACCACAAACAGCACCAGCACTGCCACCCTCCCTAGATGTTATTCCTCTTCGTACTAAATAGGAGATCACTATTTCAGCCTTGCAAATTCCTGCTTACAAGTGGTAAAACTGTAATTCCAGAATCTGTTCAGAAGCTTATTACTTAGACCAAGCTATTTTTCTGCGAGTTATTTGTATCTCAGCATTGCAGATGGTATACAATTTGTTCACTGATCTCACTCACAAGAACAGCGTTCTTTCCCTCTCTTAACTGTGTATAGCTTTTTCCTCTTGGCTTTTTACCGGTGGCCTGGGCCCCAAAGGTTTCCTCACCTGTCACCTCACCTTCATAACTTTCTCCAGTGTGTTTTATGCCTGATTGATCACTCTTTGGTATGAGCATCTTTTGCTTGACAGCAAGTGGGTACAGCTTCCTCTCAGAGGTGATCCGTCAGACCTACAGTCCTGGTGGAGTTCAACGGCACTCCATCAGGTAGGGTCAGGTTCTCCCTTCTGTCGGCTGAAGGCAGTTTTGGCATCATATGAGAGAAACACAGGTTGTCCCTTTTCTTTGGGGACTAGGGTACTGACAAACCCATCCTTCTAAAATAGATACTGGAAGAAAAATTTTAACTTCTGCAGATTTATTTTCCTTTTGGCCTCCTTCCTGTGTTCTGTGCATGGGAAATGTACTTATTTTACATTTACAAGGTGCTATATCAATGTGCCCCTGCCCTCTGTTTCTGTATTATGATTACGTCAGAAACCCATTTCTTGCCTTCCTGAAGATAAATATGCTATGAAAAATTTTACAAAACCAGGGATACAGATGGCAAAGTCTATACGACAGAAGAAAGGAAAAGCTTCACAATTGCAACTTCTTTCCAGATATTTCCATAGACAAATGTTGTGGACAAAATTCTAAAAATTTCAACTGCTCTTAAAACTTTTTATTATGAAGTGTGCTATGTTAGAATAATGGTGTTAGAGTAAATAATCAAATAGATAATGTGAAAGTGATTAACATTGGGACATCTTTTATTTTGTATTATTTCAGTATTTTTAGAACATCTCTGACATAAAGGAAGTTCAAGAATCTCAAGAGATACGCCATTAGCAATGAATGAATACTATTTCATAATGCAGAGTTGTCCTAATAAAGAGAACTGCAAGTATGGCCTCAAAAGCTGGGATTTCAAGGATGGATTTGAAGCATTGCAAGCTGACATTTTGGATTCCCCCTGCATTACAGTTTGGACAAATTAAAATCCTCATAGACATCCAAACAATCCCTCTCTCTCCTTTAATGAAATTTTCAATGGATTTTATAGAAATGACCCCCCTCCCAATATTCACAGTGGCATTAGAGAGACAAAGAGGCTCTGATAGTGACACTCTCTGTTCCCAGTGGAGTTGGTGGCAGAGTTTTAGTGTTTTCAGGACATGTCAAAAGGGAATATAAGTATGGCAGCTTTCAGCAGATTTATTTAAATCCAGCACCTTGTTACGTTGAAACTTCTGGTTCTAGGTTACACCACAGAACTTAAAATCAAACTTAGACTTCATTGCCTTTTAATTCCACCCTTTTGGCATGTTCTTCTGTATCTGGGCTGCCTCAGGTCACAGAGATTTTGTGAAGTCACAGTTCAAGGAGGGCTGCAGAATGCTGTACTGCCCAGAGAGATTGTGGAAATCCACTCTTTGGTTCCCTGCATATCTGACTGGAGTCAGCCCTTTAACATGACATACGTATGCAGTGCATGGCCTAGTATCACTTTTTATTCAACGTAAGCAGCACAGAGAATTACTGAAATTGCAGCACATACATATAAGGGTGCTGACCAGTGAACATTGTTTTTATTGGATATTTTACTCTTCATTCCAAAGAAAAGAGGTCTTTGTGTAACTGTAAAAGCACTGTAGAAGGCAAAATGCCACATTCTGTTTACTTTTGCTTGAAGGAAAAAATGTAGGAAAGGCGGATATTGACTTGCTTTCTATTTGACTGTTATGTGAATCTATTCTGGCTTGAATTCTTTTTCCCTCAAATACCTTTTTATATACATATATTTTTATATATATATATATTTAT
The DNA here is from genome assembly GCA_013397755.1 of Cnemophilus loriae. NCBI lineage: Eukaryota > Metazoa > Chordata > Aves > Passeriformes > Corvidae > Cnemophilus > Cnemophilus loriae. The sequence goes on from VZTF01004030.1 coordinate 1,802,058, forward strand.
ATTTATATATATATATATATAAAAAGATGATCTAAACAAAGTTATTTACCATAGATAAGAAAAAATATCAAAGCAACTTTCTTGAATTGACCCTGCTTTGAGCAAAGAGTTTGGAGTTGAGCAACCTGTTTTTTTGCTGGAAAATGCAGTTTTAAAGAATTCCCAACAAACAAACTGCCCTTAATCCTGACTGCTTTTAAGCTGTGAGCATGTTCACATGAGTGTCTTCTTCAGCTGCGCTGAACTCCATCCTATCTTCAGTCTAACCTGAGGCAGTAGAGGACAAGGTGCCTGATTGTTTCAAAGTAAGGTCATTTCATGTTGTTTATGATGGCTGTAAAACTGTCAAATACAACAAAATAACTGGATTGTTTCCATAGGGACTACTGCCTCTAGAGAAAGTTATGCCCAGAGGATGGGAGTTCAAGGTTTTTTGCTTCTGTGATCTGGGTTCTGGGGTGACATGGGTGAGCTCAAAATCAGATCAGTAAATTATAAATCAACTGTATTGTTTGTCTTCATGAAAAATTATGAAGTGAATTGCACTGTTTAGGCTATTCTCGCACACTATTTGCAAGAGGCATGTGACTGGAGTGTTACCCTAAAGGAAAATGGTTCCCAGTTCAGATAAAGCATTAACAGCACTGTCCATAGTGCTGTTCAGTGTCCACTTGTTCCTTCCTTCATTCCTGGCATCCATCACTTGTTCAAGACTAAGTAGAGACGGGCAACATATTTCTACTCCAATAGTACCTTGTTAGTACCAATAGTATCAGCAGTATATTTATGCAGGTGTCCCCAACACTCACTGATAACAACATTACTGACTGTGATCTCCCAGTCTTTGCTGCTTTCTTGCCCCTGTCCCAACAGTGCAGACACAGAAAGGCTGGAAGTGGGCTACATGACCTTCCCTCTTCACTGCAGCCAGTGGTTATTGTCCTTGCTCTCCTCTTTGAAATGCTGGAGCAGGGCATAGCTGCTCAAAGTGTGGGGATAAACAAGGCTCTACACATGAAAAAGAGGAAGTGGTGTGGTGTTACCTGGGCAGGTGCTGTCAATGCACTGCTGAAGCACTTCCTGGTGCAGCCTCCACTGTGGAGCTGAGGGGCACCACCAAGGGCAGTTCTTGAGACCAGACTGGTGGGGAGAAGCATTAGACACAGAGGAGGAGTGAAAGGAGAAACTGAGACCCTAATGAGAAGTCTTAAAGAAGTTCTCTAACCCCATACAGCTGGGTGGATTCCTCAGCTGACCAGTGGCAAGTGTGCTCTTTGTAATGCTGTGAAAAGTTCTGTGGCACCACACATCATGGACAGGCAGGCTGCTCTTGGAGAGACAGACATGAAAACATCAGGGCTATTGTTGGAGTTCACTGAATGACATCCAGCCCTTCCCAGCTGAAAGGCAGCAATCACTTAACATGATTTGCAGTGAATGAAGATTTCTGAGTCAGAAGCTCTGAAGGTACACCTTGGAGCAGCCCCACAGGAAGCGTAAACACCTTCCACCTCCTCCCTGACCACACAAGTAACCTGCACACAACACTTGACCATACAAGTAACAAGCAGCTGGTTTCATTGATTAAATCTTTTCTGTTTTCCTCAACTCCTTGGGCGTTTGTTATCATTAAAAGGAGTCCCTGCACCCTCATGAGCTGCTGGTCTGTAAGTCCTGAAGATGAAGATCAAGGCTCACAGGCTACAGCTCTGCCTCCTGTGGCAGTGTCCTCCACCCAAAGATGTTGCCAGGACTGGGAAACAGGACTGACTGAGACCTGTGTCTCAGATGCCTTGAAAGGTTGCTTTCAGACTCTGACTTTACAGCACATTATTTAATTTTGGTTTTTAGGAAATGCAAGGCTCAAGCTACCTTTTCCCAGGGTAGTTGGGATAGCCAATTGATGCAAGAATTGTCTTTTTTCCACGTTACTAGAGATGAGGTTTGCTACTGACAACACCTTGTTTGCCCAACAATCTCCATGCAGGCAATGCAAACAGACTGTTGGTTTTGTTCTCCAAGACCTGGTTAGGATCATTGTAAATGCAGGTATTACAATCTTTTACTTCCACAGAAATCAGACATAATTAGAAGACCTTGAGGTTAAAAAGGGAACATTAGGCATGATAATATATCTGGGAATATTTCAGCAGAGGAATAAAGTACTCTGCTCACTGTGTGATGAAAACACATCTTTGGCAACCTGGGGAATATCTGAAGATGGTATTTGGCTTTCCTGTCCACACCATGATGCCAGTCTCTGGAGGTAAGTCTCCACTGGGAGTGTCTGCTGCTCCACTGTGTCCCACAAACACAGATCCATGACAATAGACAGGCTTTTTAACATCCAGCAAAGGTGAGATTCATTTCCTGGTGACCCAGCAGAGGCTCAGACAGTTCTTAGCATGTGGACTTAGCAAAAGAGTAACAGGAAAGAAAAAAGCATAAGGTGCAGTTGAGGCTGCAGTGACAAGCCCTGTGCTGCTGTGCTGCTTCCATCCTTCATTCAGCCCTCAGGGAATCCCTTGGCCAGGCTTTGTGGGGCAGTCCAGGGTCCGTGCTTCTCCCCAGACAATATCTGCATTTCTGTGAGGTCCCATGACAACTTAGACCTTAAGCTGGTTCTCCTGATGTTTACATCCTCTGAATATGGCCTTCTGCTTTGCAGCTGTCTTAAAAAGAAGCTATTGTATTTTGGTTTCTTATGACTTTATGTTTAGGGACCTGATGCATATTTATAAATTTTTGGAAGTCCAAACTTTTTCATCATATTACCTGCTATGAGAAGTATTTGTCACACCTGTATTTTACTAGGCTGCTCCACTGGTAATTTTTAACACACAGAGAGACCACACAGGTGTCTTGAACGCTTTCTGAAAGAAATCAGCCATGCCCACATCTCTGCTGGTAGACTGCCTTCCCTTGACCTTCTTTTGTCTCTTTTGAGGATGTCCAGTCTCTGGCAAACACTGGGAGGAGCTGGGCTTCAAGGAGGGAGCCTAAATTTCACTGGGTTGTGCAGCTGCAAGCAGAAGAAATCTGCTGCTGGTCTACCCAGGCTGCACACTTCCCAGGTGGTGCACAAATGTGGTTATAACACACTTCTCTTCAAAGACACAGATATATCACTAAAAACATGCATGGAATGGGATTGTCTAGGGGAACAAGACTTGAAAAACATTGTTCATTTATAGGAGCAGCTGAAGGCAACCCATGAGAAAACTCTGAGAAAAATGTGATTATAGTGTTTTACCACATGTACTGTGGTATACTCCAAAATTTTAAAACAACGAATACCAGCTGTTGAAAGCTGCAAACATTGTCCAGACACTAAAATTTTGGAAAACGATTGGCTTTAGACTATCTGGTTTTACACACAGCTTGTGACTGAGCTGCTTTGATGCAAATTTCTGTTATCTTTGTCAAAACAAGATGTTTACAGTCTGGACACTTTTACCAAACATTAGATTTAGCTGTAAAAGGGAATTTCTGGAAGCACAGTCACAAGGCAAGTGGATGCAAGATCAGTGACTTCAAAGGACGTGTGTCTTCTTGTAATAGAATATCATATATGTTCCTGCTAGGTCCCATTCTTTTCTATATGAAACCTTTTCATCCCTCTTCCGCAATATATAGCAGCTTTAAGTAGAAATTAATTGCTTTTTCCTCCATTTTGAGGCCCATTTACAATCTTTTGTTGGACAAAACAGAAAAAATCTCAGATATTTTGCACATCAAATCTAATCCACCTTTTAATCTCTATCTATAACTTTTGCTGAAGCCATTACTGTTGGTTACCTTCTCATACAATCACAGAATCAAATAATAGAATCATAGAATGACTTTGGTTGGAAGAGTCATTAAAGCTCACTTAGTTCCAACCCCCAGCCATGGGCAAGGACACCTTCCATCAGACCAGGTTGCTCAAAGCCCCACCCAGCCTGACCTTGAACACTCCCAGAGTTGGGCCACCCATAATTTCTCTGGGCAACCTGTTCTGGTGCCTCACCACCATCACGGAAAAGAGGTTCTGCCTAGTATCTAATATAAACCTACTCTCATTTTAAAGCCTTTCACCCTTGTCCTGTCACTACAAGCCTTTGTAAAAAGTCGCTCTTCATCTTTTTTGTAGGCTCCCTTCAGGTACTGAAAGGCCTCAGTTAGGTCACCCCGAAGCCTTCAGGCTGAACAATCCTTTCCTCAGAGGAGAGGTGCTCCATCCCTCTAGTCATCGTGGTGCCCATCCTCCGGACTCGCTCCAGCAAGTCAGTATTCTTCTTGTGTTGAGAACCCCAGAGCTGATGCAGCACTGCAGGTGGGGTCTCACCAGAGCAGAGCAGAGGGGCAGGATCTCCTCCCTCGCCCTGCTGCCCATGCTGCTTTGGATGCAGCCCAGGACACATTTGGCTTTCTGGGCTATGAGTGCACATTGTTGGGTCATGTCCAGTCTCTCATTCACCAACATCCTCAAGTCCTTCTCAGCATCCTTCTTATTCCTGAGGGGCTGTGGGTGCAGGAAGTGGGCACAAAGAAGACATTTTGATTTTGATGCTCCTTACCATGGCTGATGACACTTCAGTGTTATGGCTCAGTGACCCAGGTGCTGATTTCTGCAGACCAGGGCCTCACAAAATTTCATCAGAAATTGTGAATTAAATGCAAAAGGGAACATATGGGAACACAGCAAATGGATTTTGATTTGCAGCTGAAAGTAAAAAGGTCATATATGTTATTCATTCCAGGCAAACAGATGTAGAACGAGCCATACAAAAGAAAAGCCCCTTACAAAATAACACCAAATTGGACCTCATATCTTAGTGCATATATTTTATTTGCACAGTAGCAAGAGTGTTTCCCAAAGGCAGACAGTTTTTAAGACTGTGCTCACACAGACCGTTTCCTATCATGAAAGTGACAGTATTCCAGAGAATTTCAGAAATTTGAATCTATTCCAAAGATTTCAAAAAACTGGGAGCTGCAATGGTGGCCTGGCCAGGGAAAAGCCCAATGTTGTTCTGAGTGCCGCAAGGGAGGATTCATCTCTGTTTGCTGAAAGCAGCTGGGTAACAAGAATTTGTACCACTTCCAGGATCACTGTTTTACAGGGAAAATCTAGTTCTCCAGAAGTCTGTGCTGGAACAAAATTATTTTTACATTTAGTCAATTAGTTTACCTCTTAATCTTTTCCTCTGAGCCATTTGATGTACCATGAGTGAAGGGCACTTTAGAACATAAAAACGACTGTAATACATTATATTTGTTGTCTGGTTTACACCTTTCTCAATCCAAATTTAAAAAAAAAAAAAATCAAATCCCCTGCCTGACTGTCAACAGCTAGAGTGTCATCTAAGGTGATTTTGTCCTTGTCCTAATACAGGAGACTCTGTAGTTTATGAATTTTGGGTTCTTGTTTTGTTATTGTTGCTGTGTAGAATAGCAACCATAAACCTGGCAGCACAGTGTCAAAACCAGGAAGGGGGCCAATCAGGCCTGTACAGGATCCATAGGGCTTTTCACTGCTCTCAGACTGGAAATTCTCATCTGTATTCTAGGCCTTGATTATGTGATATCGTAACCTGAAAAACATTTTAAAAAATCCTCCTCTGACTTTCCACCTCCCACTTTGGACTGCAGTGTAATGAGGAGGTACCAGATCTGTGGCAGCTCCAGCTGCCTACAGCAAAGGTGAGGGAGAAGCTGTTTTCCCTTATTCTCAAACTCACTGCCAGTTCATCTTTTGCCCCATAGGGATAGCCTGCTCCTGAGCCCTCAAGATTTCTTTCTTTAAGTATGTCAATCCTTCCTGCACCCCTTTGTTTTTAAGGGCTGTTTCCCAAGATGCTCTCTAAATCAGCATCCTGGGTAATAATTGGAAGGCTGAATTAGTTCAGGGAGTGTCCTGGTAATATATCTCATATATATCCCGTATCCCGTGTCCTGGTAATATATCCCATACATATGTCATGCCCGGGCCCCAGGGAGGCAGCAGACTTCCTTGTGGGAAGGGTCTAGTTGACATACAGGGTCCTCAGTTCCCCTCAGAAGGGAGTCACCTCCTACCACTGCCCTTCTTTTCTTCTTAATACCCTAGGTTGTGATCTGTCTTACAGATGGAGTGCAACTGAGAGACCCTCCAGACAGATTTTTTTGTCTCTAGTGTCATCTGCCTGACCCTCTGGACTCAGGGCCTTGTACCTATTCTGTAATGGCACCTGGGAAGGTGATGGGGGTCGGGAGGGGGTTATTTTGCCTCCCCTAGTAGGGACCCATTTACATTCCCCCCATCTACTAGGTCTTCTCCTTCTGCCAGAGGGCAAGAGGAATGGGGCTCCTTTGACTCCTGCTGAGCTCCTCTCAGGGTTGGAAGGGTGTAACTCCACCTGTCTATTTCTCTTTCTCTCTCCCTAATACTCCTTAGCCTTTCCACTTTTTCTTTAAGCTCTGCCACTAGACTCACCATGATGAAAAGTACTTCTCTGCAGCTGTTTTGTTCTGAGGAGTCAAGTTTCCCCATAGCCCCTCAGTTTAAATCCTGTTACGCCAAATTTGTGACGGCGATGCTATGCAGCATTTTCTATCATGCTACAGAGGGCTCATCAGTCCACAGTGAAAAACAGAGATGACTCCAGCATTATCAGTTTGGGCCAAGGAAGGGATTACTTCCATAGGGTTTTAGGTTACCTCGTTTTTCTGCTCCATTGCCTCTTATACATAAGATGGGAGTTCTGGCAAATGTGAATGCTACTTAAAAGAGTAGAGCAGGCACACAGCGTAAAAAGTGTCAGCAATATCTGTTTTTTAAAACAAAACCATCTTTCTGTCTAGTTTCGTGTCACTTGGCATTTTTACTTTGCTGCCAGGAAAAGGTTTCTTCTTATTTTTCGGATGCTGAGTGTGTTACTTGACCACAGTGTGAGCATTCCTCTTGTACCAGGAGAGCATAGCAAGGGAGGGAGGTCACAGAGGTGTTGGAGGAGAATATTGTCATCTCCAGAAACAGCAGCCTCTGATTGTTCCATTGGCCTTATAAAAGTTTTTATTTGTATTATATCCAAGGATGAGGGAACAGCTTCTGATAAAATGAGTAATAATTCACGGGATGATGTCTCAGGATCACAGATAACAGTAAATCTTCTCTGGACGTGGCAGCCATCCAGCTGTTGTTTGAGAATATCTGTCTTGTCCTGGGTATGCAGGCTAGAAAATTATATTGAAGAACTGCCTAAATCTAACCATGATTCTCATCAAAACTCTTATTGTAGCTTATAAAATTTTTATTTATAGGCAAAAGAACTACAGGCATGTATCAATTTTTATTAAAGAAAAAGAGAGCCATTTCTTTGTAAAATTAACAGACAAGCCGACATTTTAGTCTCTGATGTACTTGATTTTTTAGATCAGTGTTGAAACTTTCACCACAGAGAAGGCATTTTTGCTGTTGTAATAGTTCAGAAACCATCTCATTTATATCCACATTGTCCCCTTATTCTGGAAATGAAACATATCATTGCTTTAGGAATCAGTATTCAGTATTTTCTCTTGCTCCCCTGCTGAAATAAAAAAGAAAAAATACTGGTGAATCTGAGTGCAGTCAGAGTGCTGTGCCAGGTATTACAGCTGTTTCCCTAAAACAGGACAAAGGGTTCTCAAAGACTCCAAGGCACATAAAACCTTCTCCAGCAGAACAGCTTGCGCATGTTCCTATATACATATCTAGGTTTGTTTCCATCTGTGCAATGAAGATCAAAAGAACTCAGCAAATGTATACTTTAGAGTTCTTTGAAATAAATAGACCTTTTAAGAAAGAAGTATTTAAATGTTTTGCACAGTTCAGGTTAGAGCTGAACAATCCTAGAAAAAGCAGAAGACTGGATTTTATTACAATCACTTGAATGCAAGCTAAATTGTGTGGGTTTGATGTTTTTAATCAGTGGGTTTATAAGAAATTTTTAAAAAAATTGATTCATGACATAAACAAGGCAACACTAATAGAAGTATCACCTATGACCTCCTTTTTTATTGTCTCAGAAGTTGAGCAAGACCTTGTCTATATAAAACTATCGTTCTTTTTTATGGTCTAGTGGCACAGCAACAAAAAGGTTACAAAGAGAGCAGTTCAAGATTTTGAAGCAGAAAAATATAACCGTATTGCAGCCTACCCTAGGAATAGTTTTCTTTTAATTAAGGTAGCTTTGGGGCACTGTCAAGTATTTGTATATTTTGTTTTAAGAATTTGGACCAATGTGATTTAAAATAGTAAATGATGAAAAATATCTTTCTACTCCCTGTCCTTATGCATTATTTGAGATTAAGTTTCCAGCATCTCTGTCACAGTATTTTAATGATCTGTGAGCACTGGGCTTCCATTTTCAGAGCCAATGAGAGAAGAAATACCTAAGAATCTTAATACAAATAAATACTAAAGTAAGGTTACCCATGACTTAAAAGCTGATGCAGTATGTTAAATTCTAAATGTTTCTCTCAAATCTACAGTGCAATTTAAATTCTACCTGCTTTTCACTGTATTAAATTCCTTGTTTTGAGAAAGTCTGGCCAGTGTTTTATATTCTTCAATTAAGTGTGATGGAATACAAGGAAGAATGGTTTCCCGAACGACAAAAATTAGAATGATTTAGGATTCTGGAGTATGTAGCTTTCTAACAAAATCTGCAACTATCATATTTCATCAGTTTTTCTGGGTTTATTACCTTGGTTATGTGGAAGATGGTGAGCATGGAGCAAATCACTTGGCTCAGCCATTGAGTCAATTATAAAAAATTTGATTTAACAGAGGCAGAATTTTTTTAAGGGATTTCAGTCTTAAATGCCATCAGACTGTGAATGTGGGAGGACTTCACAACATTTACTTTCTAGACGTAAAAACCTGAAAATCTGTTACTGATTTGAGGAAGAGAGATGAGGGAGCGGAGAACAGCATTTCACGGCAATTTTTCTAATATTGGTCCAAGACCTATAAAATTTTGCAGTTATGCAATCCAGCAGAAGACTTCAAACCCAAGCATGTTCAGCATGAGTACAGCAACACATCCCATCTGTGTTCCACCAAATGAATCGCTAGCAACATAATTAGGCTTTTAGTTGCACAAATAACAATATGTACATACAAATGAAAACTTAGTTTTGAAACTCTATGTGTTCCCTAAAATATCTCCAGCTGATAATAAATATACCAGTTTCTACCCAATGGGAATATCCAGGTAATTTGCTTAATTTTTATCTATATTCCTTCACAAAAATGAATAGTAATCTAGATCTCGAATCAGCTGTATTTTGCATGTAATCCTAGAGTGAGGAAGTACATGATTTTACAACTTCAGTAAAATAATGGGCCAAGAAATGTACATTTTGATTCATGAATTCATAGTGAAGTTCACAGCTTTCCACTTAGTCTGCAGAAACACTGTGCTGGCTTCCATTTCTTTCCTTTCCAGAAAAAGTATAATGTGCTCCACCCACCAACTCTCTTTCTTTGCTCATTTGCACATGGCAGAAGAAACAGGAGCCCTTTGGATCTATATATAACTGAGGTCCAACAATTCACATTTCCCCATCAACTGGAAATTCTGATGTTTTCCTTTTCATGACCACGAGCCGATCACCCATGAACAGCACTTTACAGAGCTGCCAGCACCACCAGCATTACAGCCTCTGCCCTGGGGAAGGAAGCCACTGAAAGTTCCCTCGGAGCCTGCCATAGCTTCATCATGTCTGCTCACTATGAGATGTTTTCATACTGAATCATTCTCTGATGAATGAATAAGCTTTCTCCAATGAGTCAGCTGAAAAACAATTTTAAGTGGACCGTTCATTTTATTACGGACAACCCCACAATCAACACTGGAAGGTTAAGGTATTTTAAATTTTCCTCCCTGACTTTTGAAGCTACATCTGAATTTTTCTCTCTTGTGCTATCCCTACAGGCCAGAAGTTACGTAATGATGCATTTCCACCATTCTAAAGGTTTTCATACTGACAATGATGTTTACTCTCACATGTGGAAAGGTACCACATCTCTTAATTCCACCTTAATTTTTGAGCTGTCTAGGAATTTCTTTCTCTTTCTATCAAATTTTTGCAATAATAATAAAATTATTAAGAAATCTAAGGACACATTATTTTTAGTTTATTTTTTAACTGCTCTATTCATAATCACTTAGGAGTAGTTAAATGTAATCAGAGCAGTCTAGCAAGTAACACCAGGTTTCACTAAGCAGCTGGGTGACGTGTTCCTTTTATCTTTTGCAAGAAGGACACTACTTTTTGGTTGTCCTCCTGTTACATACTCACTATTGCCCATAGGTGTATTTGTTTAAACATGCAGGTAAATTATACCTTCACTAGTGGAAAATACATATTTAAGGGGAATAGTCACTTTTTCTGCTGTTTCCAAAACAACTACAAAAGCTCACAACCTTTGAGGTCATGACCTGTCTGTCTCATGCAGAGTTGCTGGATGGCAGCAATGGCCATCATACAGAATCACAGATGCATTTAGGTTGGAAAAGGCCTCTAATATGAGTTGTACTGAGTACAACTACTAACCTAACACTGCCAAGTCCACCACTAATCTATGTCCCTAAGCACCACTTCTACGCATATTTTAAACAGCTCCAGAGATGGAGACTCAACCACTTCCCTGGGCAGCCTATTCCAATGCTCAACAACCCTGTCAGTGAAGGAATTTTTCCTGATATCAAATCTAAACCTCTCCTGGTGCAACTTGAGTCCATTTCCTCCTGCTGGCCACAGAATCACAGAATCAATTAGGTTGGAAAACACCTCTGAGATCATCAAGCCCACCTTATTGCAGATACAGGCCAGGATGCCATTGGCCTTCTTGGCCACCTGGGCACAGCTGGATTATGTCCAGCTGCTGTCAACCAGCACCCCCAGGTCCTTTTCCACTGGGCAGCTTCCCAGACACTTTTACCAAGCCTGTAGCACTGCACGGGGTTATTGTGATCCTCGTGCAGAACCCAGCACTTGGCCTTGTTGAACCTCATACCGTTGTGCTCAGCCCATCAATCCAGCCTGTCAAGATCCCTCTGAGGAGCCTTCCTGCTCTCCAGCAGACTTGGAGTCATCTGTGAACTGACTGAAGGTGCTCTCAATCCCCTCATCCAAACCACTGATAAATACATTGAGCAGAACTGGTCCCAGAACTGAGCCCTGGGGAACACCACTGGTGACCTGCTGCCAGCTGGATGTAACTCCATTGACTCTCTGGCGCTGGCCATCAAGCCAGTTTTTTATCCAGTGAAACACTTGCTCATGCAAGCCACAAGCATCTTGAACGAAAGAAGCTTCTGGTTCTACTTGTATCAAGTACAATGGGAGGTAGAAGCTCTTTTGATACACAGCCAGAGTCCTCACCAAATTTTGCCAGACTATTACCAGCAATGGTGCTTGTTCTCCTGAAGAATATTTATTAGTGTTCTTCAATTCTTTAAAATACATCAACAGAGGATGGATCCTTCCCATATAGTCAGGCAGTTGCCCTGGAGCAAATAATGGCTTAATTTTATTGCCTATAAGCAAGCACTTGCCTTGACTTAAGAGTCAGAAAGCCTTTGCAGGTCAGGACTCATAGCTGTTGAAACTAACGTTGTGTCTTTTTTTCTTTTTTTTTTTACTTTTCTCGATGACAGCCTCATGGATGGAATATTTCTCTTTAAATACAGTCTGTATTTATTCACGTGACTTTTTTCACATGTTATTTCAAGTCATTAATTTGACGATATTGTCTTTTTGGAACACCTAAATACATTCTGTCACCTAGAGCTGTATTTCTCATATATTCAAATACTAATAAAACTAGAAGCCAAGATTGCTCCTTGTTTGTTTTCTTCAAGCCTTAGAAGCAGAAACCAAGCAGGATTTTTTAGGTATTTTTTCCTAGATATGGACAGATTAGGTAAATCAACAAATGTATTTGCTATAAATAATAGCTCAAAGTTGCCAACACTAACCAGAGTTTATCTATTTCTTTTATGTTTTGTATTTTAATAATAAATATTTATGATAATCATGCTCTATTTTTATTCATAGTAACATAGTAACATAAGAAGACAGCTTACAAATATCTTGGGTTCTCTGGATTTTAACTATACCAGCTAGACAAGCACTGGAAGTTTTGTTGGTAGAAACAGCAAACTGATGTTGGTGTTTTCACTCTTACAGATTCTGCTCTAATCACGCATTTTTAAATTAAGTAAAAATTGGGATAGAATAGCAACAATAAAGTGAATCATGCTGGTGTAGTGACAGATTCCTTCCTAGAGATTTACTCTGAATTCCTTCTTCATGCTCTTTATGAATATACCCAGTTTGCTTTATCTGTTTAAATTCTATCAGAGAAGAATTCTTTTTATCACAGAGGTTTTGGTTTCAGAATGTGCTATGTCTCAAAAGAGTGAGAATGCGGAATTATCACAAACATAAAAACATCTGGCAATACATTTCTCTTTTTTACTTTAAATGGGTAATTCAGAGGATTATTTTCAAAGGACCTAAATGATGCAGCTCCTGAGAAAGTCAAGCTTTTGTGAAAGCAGGTCCTAAGTATTTTGACATTTTGCACATTTTGTTCTTTGCTAAGCAAATATAACTTCTGGTAATACTGTTTTTATTGCCCATTCTCAACTGGGATTGTATGTTGACATATGCACCATTTTCTCTGTAAACAAGTATGACTTCTTAACATCTGCTATGCTATGAGGTCACCTAGTCCTCTTGGATAAACACTCTTGGTTTATGAGTTTCTCCTTGTTGTAAAGCTCACTTTAATAATAGTGCATATACTGAGTCTCTTCTGGCAACATCTTAGAGCATTCTCAAAGCAATTCTAGGACCTTCATGTTAACATTTTGCTTTGGTCAATAGTTCTCTGTTTTGTTTGAAATAAAGCTTATCTGGGTATATGTGCCCTATTTTCTGGATCTTTTCAGACTCAGAGTTTTTTTCCTTGGAAATATAAGTCTTTGTCCTTAGTAGGTGTTTTTTTCAGATAACCATTCCAAACATATACGTTTTAAAAAATAAGATCTAATGGCTCTTTATCAGACTAAAATTCTACTCATTTTTACAAATAACAAAGGATATCATTACTCTTCCTGTCAAAAGAACTCCAATTTCCCAGTCACACGTGCAGACTTCTGGATGAAGATTCTGGTATTTGTTTCTGTTGCACTTAATCCACTGCCAGGAGAAGTTTCAGGGCAAGGGGAGGAGGTCAAGCTCTTTCAAGAAACCATTAAATTTCTGGTACTGCTTTTGTAGAAGCTTATGAATAAAAATTAGGAAACACATTTGATAATTCCGTGTAATCTGTGTTTCATCCTGGACACAGAGTGGCCATTTTTCCATCCAAATTTGTGTGGTTAAACTCCAGTTAGAATCTATCCTTCAGAGCGAGTAGCCTTACTCCACAAAGGCTGGATGGAAAGATAATATTCAGCATTTGAAATTTCATATTTGAAAAAGCGCATGGATGTTAGAAAATGTTGTGATGAACATTAGTAATAGCACAATGTCAAAGGCAGAAACATCAGCTACTCTACCACGAGGAATAATGAGTGACTGCAAACAACAGAAGGCAAATAGTATAATCATAAATGAAGAATAGTTTTCTCAATATCAAGCTGACAGTGAAGGAAAGATTTTCACTGAGGACATTGTTGGCTGCTGTTACTTCATCTTACTATTTTTTCAGATTTTTGGAGTGTTTTCTTGGAAGAGAAAACGCCAGGGAATAAAATAATGTCAAATAGCAATACTGTCAAGAATTAGGGTTTTTTATATAGTTTTAACTGAATTATCCTCAGCTGCTATTCTAGTATTTCTTTGCTTTATTTTAAGCTTATGGTTTACCTAAGTAGAACTCCTTAAAAGTAAAGCTATCTTCAAGAATGCATTCCCTTTATATGCATATTTTCCCAGAGCCGTGCCAGAATTTTATAGCCTGTTCCAACTTTTTATTTCCACACTTCCTGAATGACAGCAGTATTTCTCTCTGGAGATTTTTGAGTGTCCCATTAAAAAAAAATAACAACCCAAAAATGTTGGGCAGTGGTCACTGAACATATGGAAATCTGGTTGCACAAAGTCTGCTCCAAGCCGACGCAGCTGGAGAGTGGGCTGGTGCTGACTGCTTGTTAGAAGAGCTCCCTCACCCTTATTTTGAGAATGGAAGCAGATACTGTGAGGACACAGATCATCCTACAACTTACAGAGGACAAAGTTTCTGGTCACAGGGTTATCTTTTTTTTCCCCACAGATGGTCAGACTCTTCACAACAGTCTGCTGCCCAGACACTGTGAAGCGCGGTTACAGCTCAGGCTGCAGAATCGCGTATTCCTGCTTTGCACAAATGGATTCAACCTGGATCCCATGCCAGAAGTCTGCTGCGAATTTCATTAAACAGAGTCTCGTGGCAAAGCATTCTGGTCTTCGATATCTTTGCAAACTAAGCCATCAGGACCTGACATTACAACAGTGGCATGGAAGGTCGTTTTTTTGATATTTTTTCTGTCTTCATTTTAGAAATCAAGAAAAAAACCCTGAAGGCTTTTTAAATTGTAAACTTCGATTTCCACCTCACTGTTCAACTAGTTTAGCATTTTTTCCCACAATGATACATTACTCTGATGTAACCGAGGCCCCGCATTTTTAAGAACATGGGCAAACAACTGTAGTCTGTCTCACTCCCCCTCATTTTTTTCCCCCCAATGATAAAACAAATGTAAAACAGAGCATTAATAGGGGATAAAGATGTCACTACAGAAGGAAATTAATTATGCTGACTGAAAGGGTAAACATAAAGCTTGCACAGAGCTTAATCCAGTTTTGCAAGGCTCAATTCAAGTCTTTACTAGTACAGAATGTTGTTAAGCTTACTAATGCCCATGTAATGCATGTGAAAGCATTATTCCACCCACAAAGGATAAATGCTTTACTTACCTGTTGCAGGTAATTCTTCCAAGAAAAGGATATGCAAATACATATTCTAATAGTTTTAAAGATGAGCAAAAACATTAGGAGAGGAGATCAAATGGTTTACACTAGGGATTGCAAAACAGAATCTGTAACAAAGCCCTTTTGTGTCTCTAATCCCCAGAGTTCATCAATGCAGCATACTTTGATATGTACATGAAATACTGCGGACTGGCATTCGGAATGACAGACAAAATGCAGGATCTTTTCTTTACTGAGAACTAAAAATTAAAACCAAAATATTCATTTATCACGTGGGAGTATCACCCTACATCTTTTTTTATTACAGTCAAGTTCTAGTATAATTATCTTATCCATACCAGCAGTTAGAAATTGAAATCTCAAATGATGAAATAACTGAAACTTTAAAAAATTTAATCTGTAAAGCAAATAACCTGTAAAGGAAATAAACTTAAAAGCAAGATAAAAAAAATTTCTTTCCTTGCTCCAGCTAGTAAGAATTTAAAAAACTGGACAACAGAATTTGGATTGCTAAATCCAGTGTTTAGATGTCAAGTTCCAAAATAAGTTAGAAATCATAACTGTTTAAGTCATGACTCATAAGATGTGCAACAGCACGCTTGCTTTTGCTTTAGTCATAGTCATTAAAAATACATGGATCCTGCATAAAAAAGATACCATATAAGAGATGTAACTTTATTTAGCTTATTTATAGTTCTATACAAATGGAAAAGCAAATTTTCTTATTTAGCCTGAATAACAGCACTCTTTTCTCATATGTAAATTAATGTAATGATATAGAATAAGACCTTTGATGGTAACACGCACTTAGATGCAAAGTCACATGAGAGTCCTATTTACATGATTCTCATCATATCAAGACAATGGGATGCAGTAGCGATTTCAGTTTGCATGGAAATGCATGCAGACACAAGTCCTTCACATTGAATATTTTTGCTTTTTGTACAAGAGAAGATATTCCAGGTTTCTTTATATATTCACTACAAAATGTGCTAAGTCAGATCATGTCACTGCTGCAAAAGTGAGCAGAGAGGTAAAAATTCCATTTCCCACTATGATTATAGTTACTGATAGTTCTTCTTCTTCATGCAGGAATCAGGCTCAGCTTCACAGCCCCATCTTCTCACATCATTCATGGCTTTCTCTGTTACAGAGGAAGAACAAGGTAACTGTGGTTCCTGTTCATGGTAATTTTATTAAAGCCAAAACTCATCTAAGAATTTCCCATTCATTTAACCATTTACTCTGTCATACGGAGAGTGATGTAAATATAGGTGAAGAGAGATGCGAGATGAATGAGTAAAGTGAAAAGAATTACTAGCTTGAATTAAGCAGAGATGATTATTTTTTAAACTGTTATTAACACTTGGAAAATGTTAGCATCGACCTGGATTCTTAACATGGGATCCACAAAGGTTAGCACACTGTACATAGATGTCCATTGTAGGAGATGGGGATCTGGAGACCCTTGCTTTTCTACAGGTTTTGAATACAAATCTCTGTACAGGAAGGTGTCATCTTCTCCTGCTGAAGATTTGAAGGCACGGACCTCCTCACTTAGATAATCACTTCCTCCTTTTTTTTTTACAGCTCCAAAGAAAGAAGGATGCCAGTCTTTACACCAGCAGTTCAGCAATCAAAATGTTCATTCATAAGCAGATGTTCAACTTTTCTCCTACTTTTGCTAAGATAGAAGCAAACTAAGCTAAAATCTCCTACCTGTCAGAGAAAAACAATAAGCTCTGGACTAGTGGAGTGTCCTGTCCTGTCCTGGACCATATTCAGGTGCTTTTCCTAAAGCTCATCTATTTACTGGGTTAATGTTCCACTAGGACAAGGCTAGGCATCAGGCTGCAAAATTCTTGGCCTTACATATTTTTGGTTCAGTATTTTTTGACACATGATACTGCTATAAAACAGAAAAACTAAAGGACACAGCTTCCCACAGCTCCATAATACAGGTTCCCATTTCTTTCTACAGTGCTCACCACTATTATCCTAACCTTAAAATAAAAATAACCAATGAAAGTACTATTTTCTTTACTGTTTCCATCTGACATAAGAAAAAATAATACAACAGTCTTGTAGAGCAGAGCCCTGAGTTCTAAGAAGACTAAGAGGAATTTACTTGTATCTATAGTGCAGAGTTGACTCACAGTGCACCAGTTTGAAGCCTTGTATGCTGGAGATCAGATATTTCCTAGAAGATACACAGAAAAGTGTTTGGTGGCTTCTCATATGCCTTCTGTTTTTAAGGTACTTGTGACTGTGGGGAATTGAATGCAAAGATTCAGATGGCACCTTTCAGTGCTGTACTCCTGAAGGTTTTACAATTTTTAAAAATATTTTATTGGAATGTTTTCACAGCCTGTTGAAAGTGAGAATCAACTTCATGCAGAAAGGCAGCAAAACTGGTGAGTTTTGTGCTGCTTCAACTTGCTGTTTGCATCTCTGGCTCTGTAAAGAGTTTATATTAATTGCCTGAACTTCAGTGTCATTTATATTGTAAACAACACATGAGATGCAGTGGTAAGATTATCACTCAATATATTAGTGCTCCCAAAGAAGGTAAACAAAAAGGCACAGTCTTTATCACTGCATTTTCATTGAGAGTATCCCATTGGTTTTAATGATCTTTATAACATCTCAGTCCTCTAACTATGATAAGACTTATGTCAAATTACATAAAATACCCTTATGCTTGAAATGTAGGTATGGGGAAGCTAAAAGTAACAGAGTTTGAGATTAATTCACTTCCAGTGCAACAGAAATCTACAGAAGAAGAAATATCTATTATAAATATAGTGGAAGTAGGAATTATTGGCTTTGATTACGGAATGTAAAGTAAATCACATTGTAATTCACTCTATCTTTTATAGATTTATTGACTGTAATTTGTACATACTATTATCTTCCTCTAGTTGGGTTAATTTCTCCATATGTTTTTTTCTGCTATAGGTGTTCCAGCTACCATTTCTATTTTAAAATTCTGTGTGCTTGTAGCCATACAAAATTACCAGTGACACACTTTCTGTGGGGTGGGGGAGGAGAAAACAAGAAGGTACTTTGTTCACACAAACAAGACACAAAATTTTGCAAAGCAGATAATTTTTTTGTTCCCGTTTTGTTTTGGCATCTTTTATAATCTTCCTGCAAGTCCTGACATTTAACATTTGCTAATATCATTTTTTCCTGTAAGCATTTAATGCTATGCACAAGATTCCCTGACATCCTTACAGAGCAAAGCTCCTTCTGTCATCCTGTGGAAGTCACAGCTCCATGCTAGTGCTCCTGAGCAGAGAATTTCTCCTGGTCATTCCCATACCATGTAACAGATTATGTCATCACCAGAACGTGCCTAGATAATATCCTCCTGCTACTAGAAGAGCTTGCCTCTCTGCTCACCTTTTACTTATTTTGCTCTTGATAGCAAGTGTTTTAATTTGCATTCATCTCCAACACCCCCACTTCTAAGGAAACAAAGATATCTCCATACAGAGACATGAACATACCACCATTGCTGCCAATACGCAGTGCATTGGGATGAGAAGTTAATCCCCTATTGCGACAACTACTGTGGTTAAACAACTTTTAGAGCTCTTTTAGTGACAATAAACAATCTGTCAGTTTTTGATCAATTTCAGCTTCTGATTATACTTGCAGAATCACAGAATAGCAAAAGAGTTGGGGTTGGAAGGGACCTCTGAGGATCATCTAGTTCAATGTCACTGTGCAAGCACTGGAGCAAGCTGTGCAGGATCACGTCCAGGCAGGTTTTGAATTCTTCCAGAGAAGGAGACTCTACAACGTCTCCAGGCAGCTTGTTCCAGTGCTCTGTCACCCTCACAGTAAAGAAGTTTTTTCTCCTATTCAGAAGGCATTTCCTGTGTTTCAGTTTGTGCCCGTATGCACTGGAAAGAGTCTGTCACCATCCTTTTGATATCCACCCTTAAGATATGTGCATGTATTGATAAATGATGTATTGATTGCCCTCTGTCTTTTACAGGCTAAACAGTCCCAGCTCACTCAGCCTTTTCTCATCAGAGAGGTATTTCTAATCATCTTCATAGCTCTCCACTGGATCCTCTCCGGTAGTTCCTCATCTTTCTTGAATTGAGGAGCCCAGAACTGGACACAGCACTCCAACTGAGGCCTCACCAGGACTGAGTAGAGGGGCAGGATCACCTCCTTCGACCTGCTGGCAATGCTCTTCCTAATGATACCACTGGCCTTCTTGGACACAAGCACATGCTGCCGGCTCATGGACAGCTTGTTATCCACCAGGACCCCCAGGTCCTTCTCCACAGAGCTGTTTTCCAGCTGGTCGGCCCCCAGCCTGTACTAGTTATGCTTCCCCAGGGGCAGGATCCTGCATTTGCCTTTGTAGAACTCTGCCCCGACAAATGGTGGTCTACCAAGGTGACAAATAAGATAGGAGAAGAGAGCTACAGATCTGCATAGAAGAAAAGGTTCAACAAAGACAAAAATAAGACGGATTAAGGGGTAGTACTTCAGGGTTCTATAAATCCCTCCCTTCATTATCAGAACATAAATTATATTTAAGAGGCAATAATCTAGACAAGTAAAATGTGCTGATGGTAATTTACTGTAGCCTTGTGTGAAGTAATATGTTTATGAATCAAACATGATAAAAACTGCAGAAACTTACATTTTAAAACTGGCCATACACTAGCTCATAAAAGATTAAACGAGTCTGAATTATATTTCCCTGCACAACTGGTTGGGAAGCTTTTTTTTTATTAAAGGATATTGAAAATGAAAATGTTACAAAGCTTTCATCAAAAGAAAAATGCATGAAATGAATTCCTATGGGTACACAGTTTTCACATGTTGAAATAGACCATCTTTATGCCAACACGGAAGAAAAACTAATTGAATCAATAGCAATGAAAGTAATGGAATAAAGTTAGCATATTATCATTTACACTGCCACAACCATTCAGGCGTCAAGTTGAATAGTATCAGAAATCATCTCAGGCTAGAGAGAAAGATCTGACAAAAAGGGAAATTTTGACAGAGGTAACTCCAGATAAAACAGTGACCAGGAGTTGAAGGCAGTAAAATAAAATTTCTGGAAGTTTTAATCTTGATCTTTTCTACTACTTTATAGACAATGGTTTGTAATTATAGAGCAGGGATTAAGCATTAGGGATTTTTTTTTCTAATATTTGTAATCAAAATATCCTTTTGACCATTTAAGCTTTTGTAGACAAGACTAAATATTTTAGAACTACAAGGCACTGTCACCTCTTGTTCTAAAAGGCTAGTCTCAGTGTACCAGAAAGTTAACAATGACAAACTGATGTAGAAAGGTCATGACATTTCATCAAGAGAGGGCTCTTGTTCTCAGGCAATCGGGCCTGTAAATACACTTGATTCTGTAAAGTTCTGCTGCTCCAGTAGCTGCCAGTTTAGGAAATGCTCTTAAATGCCATGAATCCTTATTCTAGTAAATCTATTTCTATAAAAACAAGAGTCTTACCAAAATGTAATTTCAAAGCAATCAATCAATTTAGATTAGGAAAGCAAATATTGTGTTTCTGTCAAAACTATTTCATTTACTTTATTTCATTTCATTTCTTTCTGTCACTCTCTTTAGAAATATATCAATGCATAGAAAGGTAAGAAAGGAAAATTTAATAGCAATCAGATGAGCTGCAGATAGGTTTACCAATGGCATAAAATTTTGCGTGGCAATGAAGACCGCTTGTCATGAACACTGAGGAGTGTTGCACTGTGGGCTGCTCTGCCCAAGAACGCATTAAAATCCCACGAGATGTTTCTTCCTATACAGGAACAAAAAAATAGGATTCCATAATGCTTCCTCTCTGCTTTTATTTTCTGTCTCCATGGATCAGTAAATGTGGCTATTTGGGCAAGACCAGTGATTAGCTCTTCAAAGCAGAAGTTATGCTTCCTTAGGGTTCAGGGAGAAATGCAGCCACCTATAACAGGGGAAAAAAAAGAACCTGGACACAAAAGACACACATGCCCTGCTAATCATGGTCTTAGGGCACCATGAACTCTCTGCTGTATTTAGTACTGGCAGGGGGAAAGGAGAAGGAGATAGTGTGTGGTTCTTAACTATGGGCTAACACAGCTGCCTACAGACTAAGAACAGTAATCTCTGCCATATAACGCACCACTCACAAAAAAATGCCTACTGTTATCAGATGAACTGGAGCACAGCTCCAATAGTTCAGGGTAGCTTTCCTGAAGGGAGAAAAACTAGCTCAGCAGAGGCACGTGGAAATTTCGGAGAAAAGAATGAGGTTCTGCCAGCTTCCTATCGACAGCACTGCATTCTATAAGTACTTCTATTGATCTATGGGACTATTTATGCAATAATGTTCTTTGTGCAAGGAAACAAAACTGGTTAAATGTAAATTCAACCTCAACGTGGTTAAGGTGCACAATCTGGCTCATTTGTTTCATAGCTACAACCCACTGACTTTCTAAATTATTATGGAAGTATCAACAGCTGTTCTCTCCACCCAACTATTTCATATTGAGCTGGAATGCACACTTATCCATCAGTAATGAGAACCAGCTCTTTCAAAGACTATGAATAAGCAAAGAAAATCATATTGGAAAAACTAGAGATGTAAAAAGTTACTTAGAGATCAAAATATCCCAGCTGTCTCAGCAAAAATAACACGTAGTTGATTAACATTAAAAAATCACCCTTGTGAAGTGGGGGGAAAAAAGAATGTTCTGCTTCTGTGCAAGGTGAATGAAAACATTTGCCAAATTTAGGAGGACAGATTCATCCACCCACTGGGGTAGAATGTTATTAGCATTCACACACATGAAAAACGACAGCTGTTAACAGTTGAAACTCATAACTTCCTTCTGATCCTTAGTTGTCAGGAGACTTTACAGATAGTCCAAGACAGAAGGGAATTACAAGTGCAATGAAGAATTCTGCACTGCACAACATTTCATAGCAAAACCAGAGTTCTCACAAAAATATCTTTACAATATTTAAAGGTGTGAAATAAAAGGAAAACTGGTACCTTTGCTATTCAGCAGAAAGACTGTTCAAGCCCACGTTCAGAAAACTGTTCAAGAATAGTTTATTTTTGACAAGGTTCTCTCAATTTCAGTTTTCATGACATGTGCTATTCAGGAAGGAAAAGGGGGAAAAGAGCTCCTAAAAATTCCTAGTAACCATTACAGGCACATTGCTTGTTCTTGGCAAGACATCTCAAGTCCTTTTTCTCTATGAAATTACCTGAGTTAGAAGTGAGATGGGGACTCTTGGACTGTTCTGCTTCCTTCCACTGTAAGTTCCAGTGGGGGTTGCATGAAACGTCATCATCATCAACACTCGGCTCAGCACCCAGCTCTGCACCAAGTGTAACTTTAAAACAAAACAAAACAAACCTGAAAAACTTTGATTTTAAATTTAGAAATGTTGCTTTATCCCACATTAAACATCAGAAATACAGCTAATGCACTTTTGCACACTTTAAGCTTTAAAGTTGTGTTTCCAACCTGTTTGCAGGCCACAGAATAACAATTGAAGACAGCAGAGTGCACATGGACGGCACAGATTGATTAGGAGGATATCCTGCACCAGATAAGGCAGGTAGGTGTAGATAGCTGTGTAGCATGACAACTGATTACTGGACAGATATAATGGCAGGAAGTAAGCAAAAACTCTCAAGCAAGTACATTTAGGCTGCAATTTAAGCAATCATCAGCCTGTTCTTGAAGCCAAATATGTCTCTCATACTCCTTGACAGACTCTTTAGCTGATAATTGGAGATAACCAAGGAGAAAATGTGGGATCTTGCTACCCAATGCATGCACGTATATATAGTTGAGGGGGAAGATTGGCATTGTTCATCTCCTCTGCCTTCATTGTGTTGCTGATGATGAACAGCCATTTGGTCCTGTAAGCTTTTCTGGAACTGCCCAATTCTGCAAACTGCCAGAGTAGTTGGATTTACGGCCAGTGAAGGCTAGAGCTGTCTTGCATAATATGGGGTCATAACTGCTTGGCTACAGGCACCACAAAACTGGCAGAGTGAGAGCTAGTGCAAAGAGCTACATTAGCAAACAAACAGGCACTAGCCCAATCCATTTTCCAGTATAAATAGATGGGTGCGGAGATGGGGTCCAAAGGAACACTTTTTACTCTCCATTGTTGCTAACAAAAGCAGGAGAGTCCCACACTCAGTGGTTAGAAGGATAAAGAGCAGTGGGTAACTAACTGTTCTTTGCTGCACTCAGCTGGCACAGGACAAGATAAAATGAATCCCCTGGGATAAGGAAATTCATAGGAAAACTATTCCTGACTGCGAGCCATCTGTAGCTGTAAATGGCCCCAGAACAGCAGTTTCTATGAGATATGTTTGAAATTACTGAGTAGGTTAGCAAGGCTATTTGGCCTTAGATTTCAACACAAGATTTTTAGCTGAATCACTGAACTGGTGTGCCAGTTTATTGACTCCATATGGCATTTAGGTCCTCAGCACATTCGTAGATAATGAATACCAAATGCCCAGAGCGAGACCAGCAAAAACAACAGAAGAAGGAAAACAGCAAAATAGCAGACCTAATTAGAGAATTAGGGATATTTTCCAGAACGTACTCTATTCCTAGGAAAGGTAAGAGCTTTTTATTTGTGCAGCAGGAAATCTATGACATAGTTGCCATTGCAGAGACATGGTGAGATATGCTGAAAAACGAGCCAGTGCGGAAGAAGATTGTTCTGGCTGAACAGGGAACTTCGTATGACATTTGGAAGAAGGAGCAGACAACGTGTGAAGACTACAAGGATGTTGTGAGGTTATGCAAGGAGAAAACTAGACGGCCCGAAACCCAACTAGAACTTAATCTGGCTACTGCTGTAAAAAAACGCAGAAAATTGTGCTATAAATAAATCAGCAAGAAAAGGAGGGCTAAGTAGAATCGCCACCTGTTATTGGAAGTAGGGAGAGAGGTAGTGACGAAGAATGAGGAAAAGGCTGAGGTACTCAATGCCTTCTTTGCCTCAATCTTTTAACAGCAAGATCAGTCATTCTCTGTGTTCCCAGTCCCCTGAGCTGGAATACAGGGATGGGGAGAAAAATGATGCTCCCATAATCCAAGAGGAAATGGTCAGGTACCTGCTACACCACTTAGACAATTGCAAGTGTATGGGCACGGATGGGATCCACCCAAGGGTACTGACATAGCTGGTGGAAGAGCTTGCTGAAGCACTTTAAATCATTTACCAGCAGTTCTGGTTATCTGGGTAGGTCCCAGCTGACAAGGACCTGGCAAATGTAATGCCAATCTACAAGGACTGGAGGAAGGATCTGAGGATCTACAGGCCTGTCAGTTGACCTTGGAGCCAGAGAGGGTCATGGAGCAGATCATCCTGAGTGCCATCCCAGGGCACATGTAGGACAGCCAGGGGATCAGGCCCAGATATCCTGGGTTTAGGAATGGCAGGTCCTGCTTGATCACTGTTGAGGTTGCACCTCAGATCCTTTGTTCAGTTCTGGGGCCCTCACTACAATAAAGACATTGAGGTGCTGGAACATGTCCAGAAAGTGCAATGGAGCTGGTGAAGGGTCTGGGGCACAAGTCATACGAAGAGTGGCTGAGAGATCTGGGGTTGTTTTTCCTGGAGGGAAGGAGGGTCAGAGGTGACCTTATCACTCTCTATTACTACCTGAAAGGATGTTATAGCGAGGTCAGGGTCAGTCTCTTCCCCCAAGTAACAAGTGATAGGATGAGAGAAAATGGCCTCAAGTTGTGCCAGGGGAGGTTTAGATTTGGTATTAGGAAAAAAATCTTCATTAGAAGAGTTATAAAGGAAGGGTTATTGGAAGTGGTTGAGTCACTGTTCCTGAATGTGTTCAAAAAAAGTGTGATTGTAGCATGGCTTAGTGGTGACAATAACAGTGCTGACTTAACAGTTGGACTGGATGATTTTAAAGATGCTTTTCAACCTTAACAATTCTATGATTCTATGAAAAGTCCTAAGATACTCACTGTCGTGATCTGAGCATTACTGATGTTCTTACAACTGCCTTTCTTTTGTCAGCAGTGCCAAACTGAGAGAGGTGCTCATGCTGCCTCGTAGCTCACTGCCTGCTCTGAATTCTCACCCTTGAGTAGAATGAGTTCAAACTTCCCTTTTACATGGCAGTGTCCAACAATGTAAAGCATGTTCTTGTGATGCTGGGGAATGAAAGAAATCAGCTTCAGCTCCCCCTCTGAAATGAACTTCCAAATCATACTGGGTAAAAAGAGATTTATTATAGAGCTCTGCACATTCATTTTGGCTTTTCCTATTATTTTTCCATTACTTGAAAGCACACTTCTCTTATCCATATCAAGCACCTAAAGTTATTGCAGGCTTTTTATTTAAGACAGATAAAATGGTTAAAGTATTCTATGCTTTTGGTGTAAAGAAAAAAAATTAGAAACTTTAAGGCAGCTGCTACCTAACAATGATTGAAACATCATCTTTTCCAGATCAAAGTACCTTTGCAGCAATATTTGAGTGATTTTGCACAAGCAGGGAACACTTTAGTGGTTAAAAAAATTACTAAAACCATGTTAAGAGATAGGTATTGCAACAAAACTCAAAATGATGGATTTGTCTGAAGACCTGAACCCAAATTCTTAAGTAATGAATAGCTCAGTTAAGAGTAGTTTTTCTTGAGAGTCCAAATGTTTCTTTTCATCTTCTGTTGACAAAGGAAAAACAAAGAAAAATATTTGGCTGTGAAAACTTTTCCTTCTTTATGTCTAGATGCCAAATTAGCAGTTACATGATTTATGGCTGTCATGAGATATATTAGTAATGTGCATTAAAATGAAGGCTCTTGTTCCCCCTTCATTTGTGGTATGGTGAATTCACATGTCTTGCATTACAAACTAATAATGGGTATTAGGGTTTACTGAGGAGATCTGTAGTTATCCTGCATTTCTGTACCACATGCAAGAAGGGCTGCTGTAACACCATGTACTTTGATACATTAAGATTTTTAGAAACCAAATGCCAGTGAAAAGGAGAAAACACATCAGAACATAGTACACATTTGTAAAATATTTGGTCCTTAATCCACTCACAACCTGTTTATTTATTTGTGTTGTAGAAAACGTGGCAGGACTTAGATGTGTCTCTCTCCCTCTCCCCCCATGCACAAAAACACCCTACCGCAGCCATAGCCATGCATGGTTTATGAAATTCTTTTTACTGATCTTCAATTTAGTGCCCTTTAGCTTAATAAATTACTGAGTTTCACTAAAATATGGCAAAGTGAAAAGAAAATAATTTCTCTGAGACTTTCATCACTTGCAGTACCTCAGGCAAGTGCTCCCAAATTCTTCTGTGCTTCAGGCTGAAAAATATTGGCAATTTATTTACAGTTTTTCATTGTAATATAATGGTATTTTCCACTAGAGATACCTGTAATTCCTCTATTGTTCATCTAGGCTATTATCCACAGGAGACTTCTTTTTAAATGGAGAAAGAGGAATTATTCTTGAGATAATTGATACCCAGTATTTGTGATTAGGTGTAAGTCAGATCAATGCAGATATCATTAATAGTTACAAAGACACATTTTAAATCATAACAAAAATTCACTAGAAAAACATGGAAAAAAGAAAAAATTCCTTCAGTTGTTTCTTGGATTTTTTGTTTGCTTTACTATAACAAGAAGAAAAAAGTCACAGGAAACTAGAAACTTGCATTTGAAATAAAGCTCAGACCTGTCTGTGTTTTGACTGTGCCTTCATCACTCTGTCTTGATAATTTTGATCAAGTGACAATAGCATGCATTTGCGTAGAAATATTCCAGATGTTCTTATCTAGATCCAGTAGTATTAATTCTTTCTGGCACTCATATGAGTTGGGACATTAAATATTTGTAAAGCTTTTCATAGACAATTGCAAACCCAAATTATACCTGTTTTGCTTTTGTTTGGCTAACTGACATGTCATAAGCAACATTGGACAACCAAACTAAGCAAGACACCTGCACAGACTGCAAAAGCCTTTTTCCACCACACCCTGTGAGAAGAAGATGAGAGATGCAGTGCTGTTCCATTTTCAAGCCTTATTTAACTGAGAATGAATTCCTTCCGAAAATGTCATATTCCTTCTTTAAGTAGAAAACTGATACATCCAAGCAAGCCAGAACTGGGTCTGGAAATAGATAAGTCCACTTTTCGAGGTCTTTTTTACTGTCCTGAGAACTAGAGAAATGAAGAATTTCTCTGAAAAAAGAACAAAACCTTCCAAAGGATGAGGTTGTGGAATAGTTTAAAACACACCACATGAGTGAGATGTGTGCTCATGGCTGGGATAAAATATTCTTTGATGTATTTCAAGAAGATGTTTGAGTCATAACTGGGAACTGTGATGAATAAAAAAGCAACAGCTAGAAAAGGTCATGAGAAAGGGAAAGGAACACATGCCCGGCTGTGACAGAGTACTAATTCTGTCTCTCGCTACAGACAGCCTCTACCTGCCTGTTCCTGAGGGTCTTTCACCCAGGTGGAAACCTCTTTAAGGCAGTTGGCCACTTAAATCCTGAGCATGATTTTCTTCTAATAGCACTGGTGTATACTGAGGTGATGATGTGAACTGCTCATGACACTCAAACCTCTACTTCTCTTTGCAGTAAAGTCAAGCGCTGCTACGTTTGCTTCCCCTGGATGTAAATGCTGATGAAGGGTACCCTGCAGCATGAGTTACAGAAATACTGTCATGGACAAGACACAGGCTTATCTGCTTGTTCTCTCCAGTGAACTAATACAGCAAAGGGAGATGAAGAGAAAAAAAAATATGAGAGGGAAGAAATGCTCTCATCTCATAAAAAAAAATTTTAAAAATGTGAGACTATTTCCCAGTAAATCAGACAGAGAAACAAAGCGGGCACTGCCGAAACACACAAACCATATTCCTTGCAAAGTGGCAGGACAGTGATACCTTCATTCATCATGTGCCTGTGAGATCACAGCCAACAGCATGTTTCAGATTGACAAACTGTCAAGATACAAGATAAGTGCTTCTGTTAACAAAGGACATCAGAAAAACTGGTGTATTATGTGTTCATCAAATAATCACAGGGGTTTTCTTGTATAAACAAAAAAAAAAACCAAAGAAGTTGGATGGAAAATCAGTTTTCTCCTTTTAGGAGTGATATATAAAGTATTACAGCTTTTGATTAGAAAAAAAAAAAAGATTTTCTTGTTCATTTTCATAATAATTTATTACATCTTTAAACCATGGTCAAAGCAGAAACCGATTTATTCATGGATCAGTAAAAATCAGGTGCTCTTATAAATTTCTTTGCCCTCTCATCTCTTTCTGTGGCTCAGTTAGCATTCCTAGCTTTTCACCAAATAAAGTAGTGCCTCAACACATCCGGCAGGCCCAGGGCCACCTGCTACAATAACAATTAATACTTTGTAAGACCTTTCATGCTTCACAAACCCAAAATAACATGAAAATCATATATATTATATGTGAATTATATATATAAAATTGGTGATGTATATATGGTAATTGACACATAATTATAATTCATTATATTTTGGGCTTGAAGACGGAGAATGTGGTAACTGATTGAGGCATCACACAGAAAGTAGGCAATATAGTTTAACTTGTTCATCAGTGACTTGGACAATGGGATGGAGTGCCTCCTCAACAAGTTTGCAGATTATATAAAGCTGGGAGGAGAGACAAATACCCGAGTGCTGTGCAGCCATGTAGCAAGACCTGGACAATAAGCTGGAGAGATGGTCAGAGAAGAACCTAACAAAGTTCAACACAGGCAAATGCACGGTCCTGCCCTTGGGCAGGAATAATCTCACGCACCAGTACAGGCTGAGGGCTGACCTGCTGGGAAGCAACCCTGTGGAAAAAGGCCTGGGGGTCCTGGTGGACAACAAGCTGTCCATGAGCCAGCAGTGCTCTTGTGGCCAAGAAGGGCAATGGTATCCTGGGGTGCATTAGGAAGAGCATTGCCAGTAGGTCGAGGAAGGTGATCCTGACCCTCTACTCAGCCCTGTGTCCAGTTCTGGGCTCCCCAGTACAAGAGAGAAATGGAGATCCTGGAGCAGGTCCAGCAGAGGGCTACAAAAATAACTGGGAGACTGTTTAGCATCTCTTTTGTGAGAGAATAGTTTGGGAGAGTTGGGCCTGTTCAGCCTTGAGAAGAAGCAACTGAGGCATAGCATCAATGTCTATCAGTATCTGAAGGGAGGGTGTCAAGCGGATGTTCCCAGGCTCTTCTCGGTGGCGCCAGGCAATAGGACAGGAGGCAATGGGCAGAAAGTGATGCACGGGAAGTTGCATCTNAATGGAGATCCTGGAGCAGGTCCAGCAGAGGGCTACAAAAATAACTGGGAGACTGTTTAGCATCTCTTTTGTGAGAGAATAGTTTGGGAGAGTTGGGCCTGTTCAGCCTTGAGAAGAAGCAACTGAGGCATAGCATCAATGTCTATCAGTATCTGAAGGGAGGGTGTCAAGCGGATGTTCCCAGGCTCTTCTCGGTGGCGCCAGGCAATAGGACAGGAGGCAATGGGCAGAAAGTGATGCACGGGAAGTTGCATCTGAACATGAGGAAGAACTTTACTGTGTGGGTGACCACACACTGGAACAGATTGCCCAGAGAGGCTGTGGAGTTTCCCTTGCTGGAGAGATCCAAAATCAGTTTGGACACAATCCTGTACAACTTGCTCTAGGAAGACCCTGCTCGAATAGGAAGGTTATATCACATGACCCAGGTCCCCTCCAACCTTACCGATTGTCCTAGGATGGCTCTGTTTTATTCTCATTGAGTAAAGAATGTCCCTTAGCATTGTGCTGATCTACAGATCTACACTAACTTCAATTCGGATACTGAAAGGACTTAGGTCAGTCACCTTGACTGCATCCAGTCACAATTATCTAGGAATCACAGTAAACAAGACCGTACAGAATGACTCCTGCTTTTCACTGCAGGTATTACTTAAGTAAGCTTTGAAGATGTTCTAGTCAGTATCCTGGTCCACCCCAAGTTTGCTTCATTTGGAGGATTTGACAAATGTTGTTTCAAATCTCTATTGCTACTATTTTTTCCAAGAATTCTGATCCTGTCAGAGCAACACCATGCCCAACGTGACAAATCATGAGCCAGCGTGGGAGATGTTATTCACTGAATTTGAAAGTCACCTTTGATCAAGTAGCGTGGGTATTGTCAGGAAGAGCATAAGACTTCTAAGAGGACAAAGTTCATGTGTGACATCAGGGCCACAAGCCAAAAGAACAATTTTGTCTTTACTCCTCAGGAAACTGATTTCTCTGAATAGTAATCTCTGCTGTGCTGAATCTTAATTACAGGGCAAGTAGATTGCAACATCACTAAAAGAACACATATGGGTCATTAATTTCTTCATATAAAATTTTATAGCTTACTCATTGCATGAGTTCACAGAATCACAGAATTTATTTTAAGGTAGCTGAATACATAGATACAAGTATTTTCAAGAATGAGGATCTGGCTATTACCCATGGGACAATTTTACTTGCAGTGACTGTGACAACAGCTATTGCAGGACACTTTATGAACCCTCAGCAACTGCAGACAGCCTGTATAAATGCTTTTAAGTCTGAACTATAAACAAGTCTCTGTTATTGAGTTACGTCCAAACCCTGGGAACTGCTGATGGCAGAGCATTTGCAGCCTCGCCCTCGTGCGCTTGCAGCTGAGGAGCTGGGGCTGCTGCCTCCTGCCAGCACTGCGACGCCAAAGGGGAGTGTGGAAAGCAACTGGCACACACGTATGCCTGTGTATCTATTGGTGAACACAAACACATAGGATTTATTTGCCTCTAAAATAATCTTTAATGATTTAGCACTACCAAGTTACATGCACTTAGCCCGGACTTGTGTCACTGAGGTCATCTACTGGCAGAGGAACAGAGCCAGGGCAGCATGAAAGCATATTCTTAGTGCTGTTACGTTTATTGATGTGTGCAGTTTGTTCTTCACTGTCTGCTATTGTTCCCATGGCTTGCTGGGACCTGTTTCATATTAGACTGCAAGTTGCTATTAGCAAAGTGTATGTGTACTTGGCCGTACCTACAGAATCCTGGCTTGGGGCTTAATTGTTTTTATTATAAGTAATGCATAATAAAATTAGTCACATAACCCAAGCGAACAGATAGCACTAGGCAGTTTTGAAACAACTTGCTGATGGGAACTATGCAAACAATTCAGCGAGCATTCAGTATGAGATATTTGACAAAAATTAAAACGTCTCATGCATCACTATCTACAGGCAAAGCTGTCCATGACAAACTTGAACAGAACTCTGCTTCATGTGCAAAGGCTTTACTTCCAATTGCTTAGGATTTTCTAATTGTTAGCAGTTTTAAATGAAAGTTCTCTATTCCACCTATTATTTGAATTGTACCTTTTCTCCCCCCTAATGTTTCTGTCTGAATATTTCAACCTTTTCTGAGAATGAGGTTGGGAGAAGAAAACACTGCTGTTTGGTGTCATATGAAAATACTTTAATAGTATTCAGGGTTTTACAATTTGAAAGGAAACATCATGCTTTTTATCTTGATCAAGACCAAAAATCAAAGAGTTCAGCTGGGAAATACTTAGAGAAATTTTGATGAAACCTATGTGAATTGTGAATATTCTTTGAATGTGTTTGTTCAATATATATTATTACTGTTAGAGAATTTAACCAGGGAAAATGAGTCATGTATCTTTTGGCTACTGACAAAAGTATACACCTCTTGCTAATTATCAAAAATTAGGAGAATCCAAGGCATGTTGTTGGAGCTGGTATGTTAGTGATTTGTATGTTAGTGATGAACATATTGCTTACTACAGGGTTTTGGATTAGCTGACATTTAAAGGTCCCTTCCAACCCAAAAAATTCTATGATTCTATGAGTAGAGTGTATGTTAACAAGATCAAGCTAACCCACAGTCTTATAATACAAAATTAATTCTATTTTTATTTTCCATATAAGCTATTCAATATTCACAAACTTATTGAAAAATGTGGGCAAATCAATTTGTCGTGAGAAAAAGGTAGTCACTCTCTATCCTGATGGAGCTAGCATAGTGGGTAATCTAAAAGTACACTACAATATGGGCGGGGTCTAAAATGTTAACAGTTTAAGACAGTAAATGACTCTAGGTAGTCCACAAGCCCAAGCCTGGGCCATGCTAGATGTGCTGATAACAGAAGTAGCCCCATACTCTGAATTCAGTCCTCTTTCCTGTGCACATCTTCACTCCTAACATTTGTAATGAGTATGATGAAACTGCCACAGAAACTGACTTTATTCCTGATGGTAGCTGAGTTTGAAACCAAGATGCCTGCATGCTTTAGACCGGACTGGCAAAAGGAAGACACTGTGGCAGTATACACATAGTAGGACAAAGTATACCTAAATTTATATATTTTTTATTTTTATACCTTTGTGTTATTTGCACCAAGATTTCACTTGCTTTGGAAAAAAAAAGGTCCTGCTTCTGATCTTACTGAACATGCAGGTTTGTGAACTGCAATGACATAAAACTTCAAGATTATAATTTCTAAAGTTTATATAAGACAATTTCTAGACATGTTAGTGAAAATGGTAGGGGTATGATAGAAGTAAAATTATAATCTCAAGAAGAACTACAGAATATACACAAAGGAATCTGAATTCTGTACTACTTTCTTAATGATGAATGACAAAGATCATAAGAGTTCCACATAATAGGTTTCTAGACATAATTTAATTCATGCAAAATATAATGAACCATCCAGCTTACATGGTCTGTCATTCTGGAGAGACGAGGCAGTGGAGTTGCTTTGGGTTTATGTTTGTTTGTTTGCTGTACAGTTTACTGCTGAAAGCTCGAGAAAGACACAGTGAGTCTATAGTCAAGGTGTGACAGAAGAGGATCAAGATCAAACAATATCTTAAAGTCAGAGGGACTTCAGGTGAAACCTCAAAGCCTCTGTAAATACATCTACAGCAACAATTCTATCAGTCTTCTATAATCTGCATTTTTTTTTCTGTCATTGCTTCATGGTGTTTGGAGAACTGAGTAGAGGTGTTAAAACTGGACTAAATTCCAGCAAAACAGATACTCAGCAAAAATTGCTCAGGGTCCTCCAGGGGAGACAGGCCACAGGAAAAGCACAATATTATCTATATTTCTTAACCTTGTAATTCCTGATCAACATATTCTATTGAAGGCAGTGAGGCTTTCCAGTTTTTGTTGTATTTGTTACAATTAAGACAGATTTCTCCTTTTTAAAAATCATTTTTATGAGTCACTGTAGACTTTGAAGTTCAAGTATTGTCTGCCAAAGAGTCAGAATGCACAGGCTCAGATACATATCTCCATAGAACTAACTTTCTACCTTATGCTCTGATATTTATAGGGAAAAAATCAGGACATTTTCAGAACTTCTATTTCTCCTATGGGGCCAACCACAGAAGAGCTGAGAAACGCAGCAGTGATTCTCTTGGACACTGTGCTTTCTTTGCAAAGATGAGCACTCAAAAAGACAGCTCATGATGGAGCCCAAATTCATTGTGTCAACAGCAAGACTTTCTTTTCTTTAGGGCTTTTTTGGCTGGATTTTCTTATACTTCTAGGAAGTTCTAAAGATCAGAAAAAATAATAACTCTATATGCAAAGGATATTTGTATGGCTTTAAAAAGATTCTAGGGAATTTAAAGTGTTTTATGCTGTTAATATTAACATCAAATTACAATATTATGAACTTCCCACATAATATTCAGTGCTAAGATAGAAAAGATACTGTGTCATTGGGCAGGTCTATTATTATCATAAAAAAGCACATGTAATGACATGCAGTGTTTTGAACACCATGATTTATTTGCCTTGATTTAACATAAGACTGAAGCATATACTCAGTAGAACAAAGCTTGAATGATTTGCTGATTGGCACTTCATTAAATTTGAGGAAAACCATAGCCTGTATTTTACTTTTTCAAATTCAAGAACTGTGGTATGAAAATTACATTCTTTTCCTTTAGCTAAAAGGAAGAGAAACCAGGTAGGAGCTAGAACTCTCCTAGTTCATATAAACCATGAATGATAATCCAAGCTTAGTTTACATTACAAAATCCATTCTAAAACGTGCAAAGAACTTCTGTGTGTATCTTGTTGTCGCTTGTTTTCCTCTTCTTTTTCCTTCAAAAAAAATCCTCTGAAGTTGGTGATGATTTGGCAAAGGCTTTAAGTTCCCCATCTGGTTCAGCCTTTTCTTCCTATCTCACAGCAGAATCGCTAAGGTAACTTTCAATGCCAGACTGATGCTCTCTGAGGGTGCTCTGACAGTGCAGGTGTGACTAAATGACACATCTTACACCGCATATTTCAAACTGAGAGAATTGTAGGGATTTTATAACTTTCATTGCCTAGTTAGAGCCCTCCTCTTCTGTTGGCTCCCTCTCTCTAGCCTTCCTTTCAATCCATAAACCTATGCAGAATTGATGGATTGCACAATATTGCTGAGGAGTACACCCATTGTTTTAGCAAAGGAAGAGCTATTTTTCAAAGCACTCATCCAGAAATTTAGCTGATCACAATAGCACTCTAGGTCCCTTAGGGCATTTCCCTTTTCTTCTAGATAAAAGAAGACACTGGAGAATATGTAATTAACAACAACAAAAAAGCCTCCAAACCCTACATATGGCAAAGTAAAGCAAACAGGCATTGGAATATTTTGCTTTTGTGACTCATTATGTTCCTGAATTGGGTATGATGGGTATACTGAAGAGAACAATTAGATGGTTGACTAGCTCTGGATGTCCTGAATTTCAGTCTTACTTCAATTCAGGAGTGTACATCTGAGATGAATTTTCTGATTGTCCTCATTTACCAGTTAGATTCACACAGGCACCAGGCTCTGAATAGCCACGTGAAATTTCTTTCAGATGAAACCAAACCTGGAGTGTGCTCCCAAAGCATGATCCTCCAAAGCCTAAAATATTTGGTCCACAGCCTGTAAGGCTGTAAACTTCCCCTGAAGTCCATATGGTGTCAGTGTCAGACCTCAACACACATCCATTTGCTCTCCTAATGCTTCTGTAGTGCTATACTGATCAGCACTATGAACGCTGCCTCTATGGCCACATTAGGATACAGTTTGTGCACACAGTCATGAAATCTATTTGTGCAAATATGAAAGACTTTTGCCTACAATCGTTCTGGGGAATCAGGCTCAGTGAGTGCTCTTTCCGTGGCACAGTTACTCTCCAAATGCTGCAGTATTTCAAAGCATATGACAGAGAGACTAAAGCTGAAATCAATAAAGGCAGAAACTCGGTGTGTTTAATCCCTTAAGATTTAAAGACCATTTTTTATTTGTAAATAAAGATATGTCTAATAAAAATTACTGTTCTGAGATTTTCAAAAGATGTCACAATTTTCACTGTTGTTTTTATAGTAGCATAATTACACCTATGTGTAGTTTCAAACTGATGAACTATCAATCCATCTGATCAAAAAGACCATTTGCAGACCCATGTTCACAGTGCTTCCATATGCCTATAGAGGGAAGATCACAGCAAATTACTACAAAACCTGATAAAAGTCTCCAGAAGCAGTAAAATTTTAGTTTATTTCCCACACGTGTGAACCCAGACATGATGAACCCCAAGAACAGCATTTGGGGCAAGTATATGTGTATGAACATGTGAGAATGATCAGAGAAAGGTGGATGAATTACTCTATGAAAGCATCAGTGTCTCATTACACAAAGAAAGTGTAGTTTGGCAGAAGCAAGTATTTCTGCATTCAGAAGAAACCGGAATATGTACATGTGAGTTGCTTAAAAAGTTGAGGTCGTAATATTTGTGTCATATTACAGGTATTTTTGTGAATATGAAAGCATAGTTGTGCTGTGTTTCTTAAAAAAAAAATATATGAAAAATAGACAAAAATGGGGTCCATATTTTCACTGTCTTTGGGGACCACACAGGTAAGAGCCGAAAATAGATATTGATGTAAAAAATCTCTCTCTCCTTGCGAAGAACAGAAACGGAAGATAGTACAGTAGAACAGCATATCAATGTTCACAGCTGATTAGGAAGAATTTTTGAGTCAGGAAAATGCAGGAGGAAAAAGTTGCTCTGCTGCAGTTTTCTCACAGATGTAAAGCCCTAGTTTTTAAGCATTAATTTATGGAGCAAGCAGACAGTGTACTGTAGAAATGAACTTGCATTTATAGGAGGTAGAACAGGGAAGAATGTAATAGGTCTTTTTCAATCCAAATATGCTGTTCTTTTCCTTGCTGAAATTAGTTTTGTACAATAGATCCATAGATGCTGATCACTGTTTCAGAGCTAAAGCTGCAAAATCCAACACAGTTTCAACTACAGCCAGGGTGTAGTTTACAAGAGACAAAATATGGTTTTATGTGACTGGTTTCTCAGCTCTTTTTCAGAAGGGTATGCTGAATTTTTTTAATAAAAGCTCTAAAATATAAAGAAAGATCAGAATACTGAAGTACACTTTTAAGGATTCTTTAATTATCTTGTTTCAGACATTTCAAACTCCTGACAAAGGCTAGTCTGAGAACAGTAAAGTCTCATATTAATATATTTTTATGACAAGTACTATAGGCTGAAG
Organism: Cnemophilus loriae; assembly: GCA_013397755.1. Classification (NCBI taxonomy): domain Eukaryota; kingdom Metazoa; phylum Chordata; class Aves; order Passeriformes; family Corvidae; genus Cnemophilus; species Cnemophilus loriae. The sequence goes on from VZTF01004030.1 coordinate 1,838,694, forward strand.
CCAGAGATTAAGTTAAACTAACCTATGTGTCTTTGGAATATTGTTGCCTTTTCCCTCAGTGATGCCATAGTAGAGACACTGGCCAATGTAAAGAATAAAACAGGGTGATTACTCAGACTTCTGTGGTTTCAATATTAGGCTGGAACACAGTTTCAGTGGCAAATACTTCTGGATACAGTAGGGATTTTATCAAAATGCAGGAGAGGACCCCAAAGATTGCAAGAGTACCCAAAGGTCTTCAAAGAAGAAAAAATCTTCATATTTACAGACATATCATATTAGTCTTTTTGATTACACTCTAAAGTTCATTAAGTGTAGGCAGGCCCTACATTTAGGCCAGGAGTCCATAAAATCAGTTATACAAGAGAGCAATCAGGCTGTTAGGCACCAGAAATCAGATCAGGTCTGCATCCTGAACCTTGCCAGCTGCCTTTGTTCTCCACCTCTCAGTTTATTAGAGCTTTGTTTACTTAGAAGTATGCTATAGGGAGTGTATCAATTTTTAAATTTATATTTAACAGAGTAAAATGATTTAATGGCCTTTTAGTGTAGATGGCTTGGACTGCAATTCACATATAGTGACTGATCAGGATTAAGGGTTCCAAACAGAGTGAGTGAAACACCACGAAATGCTCCAAGATGACTTGAAGTATTAATTAAGAATTCATGCTAAAGTCAGCTTTCCCTGATAATGGAAGGCATCAGTCTATGGAGATTTTTTTGGTTTTGCAGTCTTTTTCTTTCAACACTTTGTCGCTTTTAGGTTAAATGTTTGCACTGCAACATCTTAAGTTTATAATGGCATTCTAGAAGGAGAGCTGTCAGAAAAGCTAGGGCCACTTGCTTGTTCAATGACAATATGCTTTGTTGAAAAGCTTTTTAGGAGTATGTGGAAGACATAAATGGTATCTGTTCTGGTAATAGCATAATTGTGTGTCCCACAAATGGTCCTTCAAGGCTCCAGCATGGTAAATCCTGGTGATGTATTTCCTCTTAAAACATGTCAATAGTCCAAAGCAGAGAAAAAAAAAAAAACAAACCCACAACTTTATCAAACATATAATTAGAAATAAACATGAGGTTTCAGAGACTACCAGAATATTGACATGTAAAAATCAATTTAATCATAATCATAGAAACCCATATTTTTTATACTATGCATCAGTGATTAGTAGAGTTAATAGTGAGGTAATTTTTCAGGTGATGTTTCAATTGGCTATGCAGTGACATTATTATCTCTGGAGGTATTTAAAAGAGGTGTAGACGTGGCACTTAGGGACATGGTTTAGTGCTGGACTTGGCAGTGCTGGGTTAATGGTTGGACTCGGTGATCTTGAGGTTCTTTTTTAACCTAATGGTTCTATGATTCCACTGCCATAGCGGCTTTGTAAAGGCAACCATTCCAAATGCTCCTTTCTGGATTTTCACTCTGACCAGAGTCCACAGTTGGGACTATTTAGTTTGGGAAAAAAAAACCCCAAATCAACAAAAAACCTCAAACATTTTTCTCTTTGGATTCGTTCCTCGCGGAACAATTTTTGCAAGGGCAACTGTGAGTCACCAGAGGGACACTGTCAGCACTGTGACAAAGCAGCCCTGCTGATGGGGTGCAGAGGCGCGTTGGAGCTCCCTGACAAAATGGTGCACAGCTGAAGAAGCAGCATCAGAGGCTTTGCAGATGGACTATTAGAGATCATGACACTGGCCACAGGAGCATTGCCAGAGCTGATTGCAATGCAGTTCCTCTCCAGTGACCTCCACAAGGCATTTTTACCCTACTAAGGAAAAAAATTATTCTTCATTCATATTGAATAAGATGGATCCTTTTCATTTCCAATTCTAAGCATTTTCTATGTTTGTTGTTTAAAACTGGTCACCCAGCACCAGCATATTTATAAAAACTGATTAATTATATCAATCTAGCTGCTGGCTTGTTTATGAGGTTTGTTATTTACAAGATAGGAAATTAAACTTTGCACAGTGAGTAAAATCAGATTGTTACTATTCCAGTCATTAACTGTACTTCACTTGTAATTTTCATACTGTCAAACATATATTCCAGTTTGCAATTAGTTTAACGGCCTTTGTTTATTCCATCATATCAAGTTTCCTCTTAATTTTAAAAAATGTTTAGGTTTCCTAATCTGAATACTATAATTTCGTGATAGAATTATGATTACAATGCAGATAATGCTTTCCAAGGGAGTATTTAATTATTTGGGGTGGGTTGAACCAAGTGTTCGGGAAGAAAAAGAGGACAGAGAATACAGTATCACTTACTTGATATTTTGGTGTCTATGGACTTCACTCACTTATTCTGACCTGGATTCTCAAACAGCCTTCTGCAGGTGCAAAACATGCCTGCTCACCTACAGCCTGGATATTTCATATGCAGAGAGAGAAATTTAACTGGATAACCAGTCCCACACACAAGTCCACTTCCTATGTACATCCGCAGTTACTTACACCTAATCACATCAGTCTAAGTCTATCTGGAAAATTACTTACCTTCTCACATTGCCTATGCAAGCACAGGAAAATGAAGCTATAAATGTCCCTTACCCTGGTAGTTTGGCCACATAATATGCACTTCCCATTTAACTTCCCACATTGTTTTCCACTTGAATATGGACTACAACTCTGTTACTTTAAGAGACAATCTAGGTTTTGCACAAATATCATGCAAAAGCAAAATATTAAGGATATTTAATAAGGCCCCATCCTCAAAACATAATGGAAATTGGACAGATTATAAAAAATTAAGTGAAAAATTGACAAATATTTCAGGCTGTACAATATTAAAATTAATCCAGCTGAGAAGAATAAATTAGGTTAGAAGCTTGATTATTATTGTTTAATGCCAGAATAGCAGATCTTGATGGAGACTCCTATTTTTATAAACTATATTTATATTTCATTCGGTCACTTTTGCCTGATTTACAAATAATTATTAAAATCTAATGTTAGACACGCTACTAAAAATTGAATAGTTGAGGCATATAATTTGGAAAAACTGAGCCATGAGACTTCTGAATGGAGAGCTTGTCACTTAAGAATGTGTTTGTTTGTCATTTGGCTAAGCCAGAAACAGACAGTGTAAGTATCACCAGCTGGGAGGTATAATAATAGTAGTAGTAGTTAATAATAATAATAATAATAATAATAATAATAATAATAATAATAATAATAATAATAATAATAATAATTTAAAAACCTTCAGATAAGTACATTTGAGTATGCACTGATTTGTAGTGGTACATAAATACACAAATGAAACCTGTGGAACTAAATATCCATATGGGGTCATCCTAAAAATTGCAAAAACTTGGAGAAGCTTCCACTGAGTTCAACTTCTTCTGAAAGACAGTAGAAAACTCTAGCCAAGTTTTATAATGGCTGAGTGAAACAGTCACAGTAATTGAATCTTTCTGCTGCAAACAACACCAAGATGGCTTGTAACCCAGTATTACTGCATCAGGACATATGTGCTGGATCATTAAAGGCAGTTAAAGTAAACAGATAAGCAGGAAATCCAGTTTGGTTTTACAAATCTAGAGTGCAATCAGCTACTTCTACAAACTTAGTGAAGTGACCCAGAGATCAGCAATCTGAACAGTGAAAAATGTTTATGCATTTTACTCATAAATTATCCTTCAATGAATGCTTAGGGCATGCAAATAAAATGCTTTGCTTGTAAGTTTGTGGCTTTGGAAGAATAAGTATTCTTAATCCATAATAAATATATATTTTAAAATCTGTTCTTTAAAAAACTTAATACATTAACAAGGAAACAGCAGCCAGTACTGAAACAAATAGGGCAGTATAGACATGCGATATCAAAACCAATGGTTAAAGCACTGACTGACTGAGGTGAAAACAGAACTCTTGCTGGTCTGGATCTAAAATTCTTCTAAGGGATTCAAGTAAAACCTGAGAGTTTAATTAGGAACAGCCAGCATTTGACAGTAGAGGAAGGAGGTCCTTCCCATGTTCAGGTCCTCTGACCGTCAGAGTCTCTTTTAGGCTTAAGTGCTGATCCTCCAGGCAAAGGCATCTTAGGAGAGCTGAGGTTTGCAACAGCCTTTACAGGCTGATCTCAAGCCACAGAAACACAGAGATCAACCTTAAAACCTGGCATTAGGAGCTTGGTGAAAACAAAAGAAAAGTTTTTAAAAAAAAGTTTAATTCAATTTAAAATTTTGAAGCTCCTTCTTGGTGAAACAAATTATCTTCATTTTGGGTCCCATCCTCTTTCTCACACAGCTTTGGAAGGAATATCCTCATTTTCTTCTCTGCACCCACCAAAAAAGCCCTGAGAACCTGGAATACTGTTCTTATTTCAGGTCATACCTGCAGTGACAGCCCATAAACATCTTTTATAAATGACTAAGCAGAGGCTTAACATTTTATTACAGCATAGGGTATTAATGAAAACCAAGAAATATCAGTAGTCTTTGTTTCAATGATTTTTTAAAACAGATATTAATAAAAGGAATATATTAATTAATGGAAGAAGCACAATTTTTACTTAATTCAAGGTGCATTCAGTCAGCCAACATATCTAGATATCCAGAACGCACAGTCTTGTTCAAATAGTCTGCTGAAACCACAACAAAACTTCTAAATCTGAGCCAAAATTCAACATTTTGAGAAAGAAACAGTAACAAGGCTAGTTATTTGTAAAGCAGATGTTATATATTGGTATTTTCAACTGACTGTTATTTATCTTGCCTGGAAGCAAGCCTGCCATTTTCATACAGCTTTTTGTTGGTTTTTTTTAACCAGTTTTATGTCACTGGGTAGTATCTACTGATGAAATGCAGTCAGAAGAGCTTTCTGTGTAATTGCACTTTCAGTGAATCAGTCAGATCCTCTTCTTCAGCGCTTGCTTGCTCTCACACCCACATATTCTTATTCGTATGCAGTGTCGTATCTCTTGCCGTCTGGCCTGTGAATTATGTGTCTGCTTTTATGTTTTCTGCCAGTGTTTGCTCATCACTGGTTGGTCATTTTTCACCTCCTGAGTTATGCAGTCATCACTGTTACCACTTGTACTTCCATGATAGAAAAGTATGTCCCTTCACTTCAATATTTAACCCTTTGTTTGTGCTAAAAGAGGCTGAGGACTATTCTAATCACAGCATGTGGGGTTTCTTTTCCCTAATCAAGATCAATCTAAAGCTGAAAAATTAGGTAATATTTCTGCAGTGTATTGTTACTAAAATTCTCAGAGTCAGCAACAGTCTTGGCCTCTGTCTATGAAATACTGGGCCATAATAGATCATTGTGAGGTTAAGTGTGCTTTTCCATGTTATGGTGCACAGCAGGCTGAGTGGGGGAGAGACAAATTAAATGGAGATGCACACAAGTGTGTGTGAATTAGAGAACACTGTGGGGCAGCAAATGGCTTCCTGAAAGCAGCAAGAAGCACTTAATCAGAGGGACCAGGTGAGCAGCAGGATTTACTTGCTCCCTTAGCTGGTAGATGTGAGAGCATCTGATCCAATGCTGCCATTAAGTCACCATAAACACGCCCCATTCTCTGCCATGCAGCACTAAGAATCAGATCCTGGTGGAGTGACTGTCTTCCTGGTATTGCTGCCAAAAATACTTCAAGGGCATGTGTGAATGGAGGGAAAAACCCAACAGTTTGCTTTTCAGACTGAATTACCAGCACAAAAATGCACACATATTAATGAAAATTCTGTTCACATAGCAAAGTGTTCAAGAAATTGAAATATCTATGGGATTTCCAGTAGTATATCCTAAGAGGATTCCTCTATTTACTATGCCTTTTATTAATAAATTAATTGCTGACAAATTTGTCACACATTGTGTGCATAGATCTTCAATCATCTTTGGCTGTGCATTTCTTTGAAGCATTTTGTTCTTGACAATACCAGAAAAGTCTCTAGGCATGCCAGAAATAGTAATATTTATGCAAATTCCTTGGCCCCAGCTGAAAGTCAAGAGAAAAAAAGTTACCCATTTGCTAGTAAAACACCAGTATTGCTTACAAAAGAAAAAACAGGCTTAAATAACTACTTATTTATGAAATGCTGAATCATGGAACCAGATGTGCCAGAAACCTTGCCGGGATATGTTTCCCATCCAGTTCGGTTTTTTTTTTTACTGAAAATGGATTGAGAGAAATGAGTGCATTCTCCAGATCACAGTCTCTTCGGCAGAATTACTAGAAAAAGATTGATCACATGAGAACAAACTTATCTCTGTCTGGAAAATGGGTTCCATGGGTTCCATGCCCATGGCAGGAGGGTTGGAACCAGATGTCTAAGGTCCCTTGCAGCCTGAGCCATTGTAAGACTGTATGAAATTACAGTTTGACAGCCCACTTTGCACAGCAAACCCCTGTGGCCAGACACAGGAGGGACTCCAGCTCCAGAGGCACGAGGCTGTCTGACCTGACCCCAGGGTCCAGCCACACCCCTCCAGGGGGTAGCTCTGGGGGGAAAGAAATCCCCCCTTGCCCAGCCAGGGCACCAGCAGCCTGTTAACATGGGTAAAGCTGGGTTGATCAGAGGCACAATTACATGGTCAACTAGTATGACAAAGTTGCCCAGTCCTCAGAGAGCTACAGGTTTTAGTAAGGTAAATGCTGGAAATCACGGCTCCTTATTTCCAGCACATACTCGAGGAAAAACAGCACCCGAGGCAATGTCAGCAGAATGCCATATAGGACAGCTTCTGAAACACCTCTAGTTAAACCTTAAAAAAGCACAAATGCACCAAAACAAGAAGTTAAAAGTTGCTTTTCTACAGATTGGAGCTAAACCACAAGTCACTCGTCACTCGTTTCTCAGGAGGTCTCTGGGAACAATCAGTGAATTTGCTGCTGGGAAACATAAAAGGTAACATATTCACAACTATGGTTACCATTCCTGAAATGGCTGCACTGCCAGCCATGCTCTATAACCCCTGTGTTATCAGTGCTGAAATTGCCTTTTCTTTTCTGAGAGCTAGAATTGGGGTGAGAATGTTCAGGCAAAGACTGTCTGGTCGGAATTAAAGACCAACACTGTAGAAATGAACATGCAAAAGTTCATTGTCGTTTTCTGCAGTGTGAAGCAGTTAAGTATTCATCCCCAACCTTGTGAGCCTGAAAATGTACTGGAAGCCCAGCTGAATAAAACAGCTGTTGTAGAGCATGGAACAGTATCTTGTACTGCTTTAGAATGTAGCTGTGTAGCTAAACAGTGCTGCTGGCGGGACCCTCTTTTATAGAACCGAAACAAACGGCTGTGAGCAACCTGTGGACAAGACACCTTGGGTTTTGTGCAAGTGGCCTGTGCTGCCAACACTCTTCTGACCAGGGACTCATTTTTAACTGGAGAGAAGAGTGCCCCAAATGAGGCTTGCTCCTTGCAAGCAGACCCACCTGAAAATATATGAATCATGGGGTTTACGGAGTGAAAGTCTAGACAAATGTAGGGATTTTAATACAGTTTGAATGGCTCAGAGGGGACACATATTTGCTTTCTCTCCCATTCAGGACCTAGAAGCATCTTCCATAGTCCCAGTAAAAGGCCTTAATTTTTTACCTTCCAGCTCACTGGAGCGCAGACAGGCCATTTTTAACAATCCATGTTTATATATTTTTTTAAAAATATATGTGCCATTCTGGTCATCTATGCCAAATACTTTACAAAAACAACCTAAAATTTGAAAAATTCTCCTCCCATGACACATGAATTTTCCTGCGGGCTGAAAGATTTTTAAGGCATGTCTTTTACATGAGTACTCCATTGCCAAATATCACCTTCTGTTATCCGCAGTTTTGGAGGATGCGATTGAGTTCCACTGCCCCCGAAGAGAAGACAAACAAGCTGTTTTTCTCTAGCTCTGGAGACTGAAACCACTGAAACGGCATGGTTCTGTAATGAAAGAACGTCTCGAAAACAAATCCCAAACCTTTCATCACCTTGAATATATTCTAAAACAGACAAACCTACTTTATCTCACATTTGTTATTTTGACCTCAGAAACATCATGGGTTCAAAAGTGGATCAGCTGGACAAATAAAGAAAAATAAGATAAAAAGGAAAAGGAAAAGGAAATCACAGCAAATAAAGCTGATGGAATGTTCAGTTATGGAAAGGTCTGGAGAAATACGAAAATAAGCTCTTCCCTACTCCAGTGGGCTGATTCCTGGTGCCTGGGTTTATGTACCAGTCATGACTTTTCCAGCTTTGTGAGGGATGCTAACACAGTGAGCACTTGCCTTTCCCTCCACTCTCTGGCGAGGGGGACAGCCGTGGCAGGGAGAGGGTAGCACAGTTCGGGAGGCAGCGAGGCCTGGGATGCAGGCCTCATCTCCCCAGGGATGCCTCTCCCAGCTGGCTTCCCTCTCAAGGGTCCCACTGTGCCTCCACATCATTTCCCACTGCTGCTGTAAGACTCTTGAATGCTTTGACATGGGCAGCTAGCAAAGTATCACCTTCAGGAGGTGAGCAAGGGGAAAAAGTTATTCCATGTGCATAAGGCAAAATTCCAGGTAAAGCTCTCTGTGCTACTGAGCAAACAGTCTGGCTTATCCTGCGCAATTGCTTCCTATCTCCCTGCGAGATAAGGACTGGGGCAGTCCACTGGGACAGTGACCCAAAGTCTTTTCCAACACACGGGAGATAAGACAAAATTGAAACTGAAAGAGATTACATTTAATTTCCTAGCTGCTGCCAGAAGATGTGATCCAGTGTGAAAGACTGTTTTGTGCACACACATCCACATCCTCTGTGCTACAGAGTGGTCAGTGTCTGGTGTTGCCAGCAATTGTTGTTTTGCCTTTCAGGACAAAAGCTCCAGAAAGGAGAAGGCACTGAAGCATGATTTTAGTCTGGGGGTGCAATTACATACTTCCACTTCCACTTTTTTTTTTTATTCAGTAGCTTTCTAGCAAGTTTTAGAAGTGCTAAAAGTGAAAGAGGCCTTTGTTCCTGAGCCACTTGTAACCAAAACGCAAAATGTAATCGTGAAAAATGAATGTGAAAACTGCACTAAACCAGAAGTTTACATGGTCTACTACCTTTTATTATGCAAAATTATAAGGTTAAAATCACAGATTTAGTAGGTTATTTTTCAGTAATTAGACAAATCCTTTCTCAGGCAAGCACAACACGTGCTGAAAAAATTATTACTGCAAATGCTGTGTGTATACTATTCTCCTTTCCTCTTTCAATGTTTTTCATTAAAATTAACTTTTACCATTTCCTTTTTTATAAAAAAAGAAATTACATCAGTAGTAACAAATACTCTAAAATAACATGAAACTATCTTTCATGTTTCAACTTTCATCTTTCAGCTACTCTCAAAAAGAGTAAAAAAAATCTCACACAAAATTTAATTAAAATATGATGGTAAAATTTAAGAACACAAACAGGAAAGTACCCCTGTCAGGTGAATATCCCCTGAGCTATTATAACTTTCTCTGACTCAACAGACATAAAATACTGTAGCATAAAACTAATTTCATGCTGCCAGATAAATTAGCATATCATGCTCATATTACTACATGTCCTTGTTAAGTAAATGTTCACTTGAAACAAGGTATATGTTACATTATTTTTTAAAAAGCATGTAGGAATGCATGTATATATACAACGTGGCATTTAATGTAATTACAACTGAGCTGAAGTCTGCACAAAAATTGGGACTCACCTAACTTTCAAACCTCTGCAAGAATAATTTCAGCCCGCAAACATCAGCCCCACAGTCAAGAACTCAAAGGAGAGCTTTATATCAGGGATTCAGTTGACCCACCATGTATTTTCACTTCATTAGAATATTTTTCTTCATTTGCAGTAAGCATCTAAAACAGAGAAACATATTTCCAAACAAAGAGATGAAGTAATTTTATACATCTTTACCAGCTATCTCCTTTTGTTATATGCATTGGTAAAAAATGGCTTTTCAGCTTAAGATTGTTTTCACTAATCATTAACAAATGCCATCCTACATAAGATGTTATTCAATAAATGCGTACTTTAGAGTTTTCTAGGGAATATTTATTAGGAAATGTATTTAAAACCATGCTTTTTTATAACACATGTACATCAGTGAATTCAAGACAGCTTCAGTTTTCATTATGTTTTTTATATTTTTTGCCCATTAGTCATCTTTTATTCCAGAATATATTAAAGCAATGTCTCAAGGTATTGTTTATAAATTCCAGAATAGTTTGTATTTTCTTATCTCCTTTTAGGTAAAAGCTTGTTTTCCTTATGCTTTTCATATTCCATGGAGATTTTTTTAAATTTCAAGTTTATCTAATTGTTCATTTAACATTTTCAGTTGACTTGCATTCAGCGTTATTACCTGTATTCAGTTTTCATATACTTTCATGCTACGCAGATAAACTGCAATAATTCTGGAAAACTTCCAGCTGTATCAACACCACTAGCACATATTGAAGTCCCATTCGTTCTAACAATAATCATTATTAGTTTGTCCTGTTTCAGTGAAAATTCCCAGAGGGAGCCCAAAGTGCATGGCAAAGGCTACAAAGGACTTGTTTAACAACTTGTTTGTGGGTTGCCATCGCTTGGGCATACCATCCAGCCATTAGAACATCAACACTTCACAGCACTCTGCAGTATTCAGCTGTCACATTCTCAGCCTGGCCAGCAGCAGCATGGGGTGGGTCAGGAGATCCATGTGCTGTGGAACCTCACTTCGGGGGAAGAGACAGTGTGTCCCACCTACCCCGTCCCCAACCTGACAGCGTGGAGAAGTCACAACATGTGAACCAGAGTGAGCTCCCTTCCTGGATCTGTGACACACGAGATGTTCTACAGACATCAGAACACTCTGTACCGAAATGCTTTAACTTAAATTGCTTAGCTGGACTTATCTTTAACTCTACACTTCAGTTTCACAGCAGAATGCACTGTTTAGTTAGGTTACAGAGTCAGCGTGGGAGAGACAGGCTACCTTCCTTCCACTGTATTCTGCTCTTATCCACTGTGCTGGGTATTCAGGCACTGCAATTTCATTTTTGTAATGATTCAGCTCTTATATTGGGAGTTTGCATCTTATATAGTTCTTCTTCCTCCTGCAGTTTTTCATGAGCTTCACTTGAATTCCACTGAATGAGCGCACTGCCCAAATGAAGCCACAATACTTTTTTTAATAATAACATTTTTCAGCCACGGTTTTGGCTGCCTTTATAAGAGAAGATTTAACAAACAAAAGAGAAAACGTGCAGCCATTCAATCTATTGTAAGGAAAACCAACAGAGACAAGCTGCTAACAGATACCTACTACTCTGGATGTCTTCTCTGATCACTGAAGTCAGGATGTCTTCTTTACATGATATGTATTTTCTTTTTTCTCGAAATAAATATGTACCATTCTGAGTCTGAGGTTCCTTAATTTCACAGGTTAAGCATTCATTCTACAGTACAATCATTTGTGTCTAATAGTGAGCTTTAGTACTATTGTCGTACTGTCATTACACCTGTACCCTATAAGAGACTTTTAAATTTCACTCTTTGCTTTAGTAAATATTGATTATCTGTAACTATTTTTTATATGCAGATATGCATTGGGAACTTATGCATTTTGCGTAAGCAACTGATTAACAGAGAGCCTTGTAATATAGAGAAGACATGGAGAATTATGTAGTATAATAATCGGAATGTGAAATTTGAGATTATGTGCACAGTGAGAAAAATAAATACTGAAAGCAAAACAATAAATATTTTAAACTAAAAGATTACTTTGAAACACTAACAGAGAGCTAGCTTATTTGATTAAACCGAGTGCATTAGAGTATTTTCTAGTTTCTGTAAATGAGATGTTCTGTGTAAGTACACTTTTAGCCTTAGAGAAACAACAGCCTGAGGTTGCATTTGACTCACTGGGATAACAGATGACTTAAACATCCTCCTTCACTAAGTTTAACGGTTGAATTGGACAGCTTTCTGTCTGTCAGAAAGAAACCTTCTTTCCCCATGGATTTGTTCTTTCATGAAGGTCAGCATAGCCTCTGTTTTACCTTTGTCACTTTAAAAAAAAAAAAGAAGTCAGTAAGTGTACGAGTATATTTGCTAACCCTTGACTTCCTAAGGGGTTTTTTGCCCTTTTTTTAATGAACTAAAAAAAAAAAAAAAAAAAGGAGAACAAATGAGAGAAAGATATTTCTCATTGAAAGTGTTTGCTTTACGATTTCGTAATATTTATATAACAGCGATCTTCAAAAAAAACCCCATATTGGTATTTTGCAAGTATTTCTTTCCTTGTCAGACAAAAAAGTTATTTTTACCTAACAATTAAGGCACTTGTTACGATGCTTCTCACAGATATTTATTCCCATGCGACTATTTTGTCACATGATTGCTAACATTAAAAAGAGGATAAATTACTCTTAAGGGCTGTTTTCAATGAAATAAGCAGGCTGAAGAAAAATCTGAGTGCACTTCCAATTGCTGGACATGAGATATTTTAAATGCGTTTTGGTTCTATACAGCCTTCCAGTTGTTTGCATTAGCTGTCAACCATAAGTTGACTGTAAATTTTAGCCACACATTAGGTGGTGTCCGAGCTTACTAGTAACGCACTTTGTATTTTTAAGAATCAGTCATAACTCATACAGCATGCAAATCCAACAAAGAAGCCTGAATATAATCTTGTTCAGTGTAATTTGAGGGGACAATGTAAGGCACATGCAAATATCAATATTATTCTCTGTATGTAAATATTCCTTCTGTTTGCGTAATCCTCATGGGTATCATGTTTCTGTATTTGGCTGCTTCTAGCAGACCAAAGGGCAAAGTGGGGGAGAGATCAGCAGTAATGCACATTATGAGAAGCCTTTGAACAAAAAACGCTTTTTGGCCTTGGCAAAACCAAAGTCACCAAATTCATTTTCTGGTGATGATTAGGTCAGTTTTACATATGTCAAGTGATGTTTTCAGGAGTCAAACAAACAAGATACTGGCTAGTGCTTCACCCTTCTCCCTCAGCCCCCACTACAGCACAAGTACAAGGAAGACACGCTAACTCCACCCTGGGGTGTGGTGCAGCTATTTGTACATCCACACACGCTCACACTCCTCCACAAATAAATAAAACCAATACTTTACAATTCAGAACATAACCCCTGCCTTAAGATAAAATTTTTCCTTCTCTTTTAACCAGCTAATGATGCCCCTCAGCTCTGGCAGTCGGGTCCATCAGACCAGGCTCAGGCCAACAAGACTGACTGGACATACATAGTGGATCCCAGTGGCGAGGCAGCTGTGTGAGGGGACCTCATCCATGTCTATCAGTAACTGCAGGGAGGGTGTCAAGAGGATGGATCCAGGCTTCTCTCAGTGGTGCCAAGCAACAGGACAAGAGGCAGTGGGCAGAAACTGATGCACAGGAAGTTCCGCCTAGATATGAGGAAGAACTTCTCTATTGTGCGGGTGACTGAGCACTGGAACAGTGGGTTTTGCTTTGTAAAAAGCAAATACAATCGTTTTCCCTGCAAAAATTAGGCTGTTCTTGTCTAATATTGTTGACTTTAAAACAATGGCATTTTTATATTTTGTTCATTTAAAAGTTTTCCAAAATGTTTCATTTATGTACCTACAGACTTTCCTACTTGCAGACCTCTGCCGCAGATTTTGGACACTTGTCGACCCAGAAACCTTCCTGGAAAGGCATCTTCACAGACACCCCTCAGTGCACAGCCTTGCTCAGTTAGCTCCACATTTCCAGCACGGGATTCAGTTTGAGCTTCATGTGTTCAACCAGCAGTTCCAGCTGACCTCCTTAAGGGACATTTACTTGCCAAAGGAAGTTTTTTTAGCAGTAGTATTTTTTAGCATCACTGACTCTTATCTCAGATAAGTTAACTTTTATTGCAGTCCATTTCAAAACTCCAAGCTGTTCTGAAACACATTATCACCCACCATCTGACTTTATAAGTCTGGGTTTTTTCCATGTATCACATGTATTCCTAGAAGGATTCTAATTAGAGGCTTTGCTGTTTTGTTAGTGTTTAAGTCAGTAGGAAGCACATCTTTGCACATGCAACTCAGTGATCCAAAAAGTATTCTTACTTTCTATTGCACTGCCAGGCGTTGCATACCGTAATTCCAGTTTCACCCCCCAGTTTGCCCCCTGCATTTACTGCCTCAGCTAAGCCAAATAATAAACTTCGGATGCAGATAAAGGACCGCATCCTTTGCCGATTATCCTAGCAGGGCTACCAGCAGTGAGACACTTGTGTCTTTGCACAGCCACAGCAGGATTTCTTTGCACTGCTGGTAATTCCTCGGCACGGTACACACAGAGTGTAAAGGAAGGAGGAGGAGGAGGAGGAGGTGGGGGTGGCAGCCGGGGTGGGTCAGAGCATGTCCCTGGGCTGCCCTGACGCTAGGAGGGCACAGCTCGTGGGTACCGGCCTGTGAGTAAAACACGGCCTTGGCCACAAGGCAATGGCAGCGCCTCGGGTCGAGCTTAGCCTCCATTATTCCACAGGGTTTGCAGCTGACATTTTAAAGACAGTTTTGGCTCCCTCTCGTGGGGCATGAGCCACAGGCAAGGTTTTCCAGTGCAGTGGTTACACGTTTATTTGTTCCTGGCCCTAAAGTTTAGAGAATAATAAGATAAACTCTTCCATTAAACCGATTAAAAGGACCTCACACTCCGATTAAAAAAAAAAAAAATTAGTGCCTTTATCTGCACTATCTTCCTACACTAAACCACCACACTCACCAGCATAATGCTCCAATTCTTCATCAGACTTCAGCAAAGCTCCAGAAGGCTCCTTTCCTTCTTCAGCACTTCCCTGACTTTGCCTACCTGATATTCACCTTCCACCTCTAGCTCCTGCACACACCAGGCCTGAAGATGGAAAATGCCCTTGCCAGAGTTCTCCCTCAGCACGCAGCACCACACAAAGGTCTACCTCTAGGATAAACAGAATCAATACTGAAGATAATATTTATATTTTGTTTTTGTGGTTGTTTTCTGAGATGTTTCAGGGTTTTTTTACAGCATCTCTTTCATATGAGTGAAATAAAAAGTGGCACTGCAATGTGGTAACAATAGCTAATGTCAGATGTAGAAGTAATGCATATTTTCCTTTTCTTCCTTTGTGTTTCAATTCAGCTCTCCATGGATCCATAAAATATGAAGATGACATCATCTTACTAAATGCTCATGTTTATTTGATGGTCCTTCATGATCTGAAGTCCTTTTTTTCCTTCATTAAGCAGAAGAAAATGCAAAGTGAAACAAGAAGCAAGGGGAGAAAAAGGCATTATTTAGACTTAAATCTGTATGAGAGGATCCCACATTGTGCTTGACTGGTGAGAAAATACCTTGCTGTTTCACTTCAACATGAAGTTTTCTACGTGATTTTTATATGAGGTATTAATTGGTATGGCATATCAAAATAAGCAACAATTTTTAAGGCCAGAATCCCACCATGTGCCGTGTTCGTAACTGCACTCAAAGTACAGACCACAAGAGAAGCCATTTTTTCAAAACACAAAAACTGTTTTGAAAAAAGCAAGTTGTATAGCCTTATAGATACGAAAAGGAAATTGATGGCATTACAGGCACTACAGGGTTGTTCTGCAGCACTTAAAATGTCACTCATTAGTCTTACTCTTCATTAATAAACTAAAGCAAGTTTTATATGATGTGTTTTATTTTTGTCTATAAGTGGTAATAGATATTGCAACTTATAAGTTAAAAAAAAAATCCACAAGACTGTCAGTAAAAGAGGTGTATGACTTTACACAGAAGCATGCCCTAGAAGAGGGTTACTTGCATTTTTCCCAGCCTCTGCAGGCCTCCACTGAACCAGTGAAATGTTTCCAGCACAGTAAAATGTTGTTTTTCCCTCCACGAGAGCAAAGAGAACAAACAGAACAGCTGCTTCCTAGGAAAATGCAGCCAAAATAAGTAAAATGGGTGCTCCTGGAGAAAGAGTGGACACCTCCTACACCTCTCACATGTATTCTGGTCTTGAAAATGTCTACATAATCCAAATCCAGTCCACAGCAGGCTACTTGCTTATCCCAGGTTGAACTGTTTGGTTAGCCTAATCCTTCTTACCGTGTAAGCACTCATGCCAGCAATAAAGTAAATAATAATAATAATAATAATAATGCTAAGTAGTGTTCCTTGAGAGAATGTAATAATTTTGATTTGAAATTTCTGTACTAGTGAAAGCTGACAAAGACAACAAACATCTTTGGAAAATCCCTGCTCCTCATAAATTGAGGTTATTATGGTGGTTATATTTTTTCTCTTACATTTGTTATGTGTTTTATTTTCACTTTTAATTTTCAGAAAAACAAGAGTCTAGTAAAGAATCTAGTTTGCAATAACTCAAATCTGTGAAAGCACAAATGGCGGTCAGTCCGTAAGAACTCATTCATTTCAATAAGAACTCATTTCATTATGGTTCTTGTGACTGGTCTTTGCAATATTTTCTTTCAGTATTTTGAGGCAGCTCACAATTAGCAAATTCACATCTACCAGGAACTCGCCCTCTTACTCAGATGAACTGGAAGAATTAAGTGGCAAACACAGATTCTGCCAGTATTGCTGGTTCTCAGCCAGCCAAAGCTCTCAGCAAAGAGGACTTGAACAGAACTAAAATTTTTCTGGCACAAATATTTTTAAAATATGATATGAAAGGATAAAAAAAGCCAAATCAAAATGAAAACACAAGTGTGCCTCCCTATTCCACCCTTGAACCACCCTTGAACTTAAACATAAGTTACATAATGGAAATTGTTCCATGCATAACAAAAAATTTGCAAGAGGCTTACAGGAATGTCAAAAAACAATGCGTGTGTCTTGCTAAAACCTTCAAAACTCTGATAAAATCACAACTTTAGGCTTCTTAGCATCATTACAGGCCAAGATAATATTTTATTTGTATGTAAGGAATCAAATAATATCATAATTGCTTGTCACAAGGCAACCATTGATTTTAAGATGAGTGATTAGTTCTTGGGGACAAAGCATAAGATAAACATAACCAGGAGTTACTGGTTAATTCTTTAAATAATCATTAAAATCAAAGAAATGCTCTTTTTAACTCCCAACTTGAAAGAATCAGCAAATACATTAGTGCGGCTTTGCTAAATCTGTTCTTGCTTTTAATTATGTAGGAGATATAAAAGGGTTTGTATCAAAAAAAAAAGAAAAAAAGAAAGTGAATATGAGAGACAGACTTCAGTGTATCATAAATCTTTTCTATAGCTCAGGACTGAAAGGTACTGTTGGGCCATTTTATTGTGTCTCCAATAGCCTCCTAGCAACAGTATTTTCATGTTACCACACCTTTTCTTTTTTTAATGCTTGTTTATCTCTGCCACAACATAGACTGAAGGCTAAAACACAGAAATATGTTTTTTTCCCTTGGTTAGAAGCCATCTTCCAGGATCTAGCCTGAAGTTATTTGCAAACTAATTACGCACATCAAGCATCCATTAGTTTATCTAGCATCAATTACCCATTAGTTTATCTGGCTCTTTCCCATTGTGCTCAGCCTCTGGATTTACCCGTGAGTAAATCCTGTTCTCCCTCTTCCGTAGACAATAATCAGACAGTTTGCTTCCTTTTGCACCAAAAGATCTCTGCCCCCTTGATGTCAACTCTCTGCATCAGTTCTTGTCAACTTTTATTTTTCTTGAGTATGCTCCAGTCGTCTTCTTCCAGATCTATATTTCAACAGCACCTTAACACTAACATTCCCTCTCTTCACAGGAAATGTCTTTACTGATGATCTGCCGATTCTCTCTGCCTACAAATGAGGGAGTGATCTGGCATGATTATTCCTTAAAACAACTCGTTAAAATTCCTTAAAATACAAGCTTGCAAGGGAGTGAAAACAAACAGTCCTTCTACAAAACACTTCAGACATCTTTACCAGTGAAAGAAATGCAGGAATATGAATGGAAGCCCCTAAATGTATGAAATTCTAAGTGTGGTTGCCCGGGCCAGTTAGCATAGCTAGGAATGGATTGGGCGATTGATGTAGGCTGAATGTGTGGCACAGCAAGCCTGGGAGGTGGGAGAAACATCCTGTTACCTTGTGCCAGGAGAGCACACTCTTGGCAGAGTGGTAGTGGGAAGTGTTATGTTGGAAGTGACCTGATAAAGGTGAGGAGATCCAGAATCCTGTCAGAAGAGTTACTCATGCAGCTGTCCAAAAACTCTGTGTCTTAGTATTAGGGAAGGAAAACAAATTCTGTTAATTATTTCAGGGAGAAGACAGTTTGGCAGAGAAGGTGAAGAAGGCAGTGAGAGAATTCCGATGGTCAGCAGTGCCGCCGGGAGAATCAGCTGTGCATACACAGGCAGGTCAAGTAGCACAACCATTACATGCTAGTTTAGCATTTCTGCGGAAAAAAAAGAGGAAGAGAAGCAAGAGACACCAAGACAGAAGACACCAGTTTCAAGGAACTGATTATACTTCACTGGAAAGAAAAGAAGTACACCTCAAAGAAAATTTAGGCAATTAAATCATTAAAAAAAAAAAAAAAAGAAGGAGAAACTTAAAAAAAGATCATTTGTGGGTCCTCAATTATCTGAACTCAAGAAGAAAGTATACAACAGGAAATTAATGAGGGGCAAAAATCTTTTTGAAGCATGAAGGACAGAATGAGGCTGTCCAAAGTACAAGAGCAGATCCAACAGGCAAAGGTCATAAAGGACAGAAGAAAATACGCCGTCCACAGGTATTGTAATGGGAAAAGCACAGAAAGAGATGGCACAGAAAAGGTCAATGTTTATTCATTTTCTGCTTTGGAGTCACACTCACAAGTCTGTATTTTGTTGTATATTGGCTCACTCCTACCAGGTGCAGATCTTTCACGTCTTCCTATTGAAATGCTTATTTTCCTTCTACTGCTCCTAGAACTACCTTAGCTCATCGAGGTTATTTGCAGCGTTTATCCTCTAGCATGCATTATACCCCTCACAGTTCCATGGCACACTCTCCATCACATAGGCATAATATGGGTTAGCATGTGACACAAAACACACCCTTGCAAAATATATTTTCTATGTCTTTGATAGTGTTCTCAGTGACAAGTTTGTTTGAAATCTGAATTCTAGGTCACGTACCCAGCTGGTTATACATTGCCTTGGCCATATTTCTCTTACAAGCCTGTCATAAATAACAGTATCAAAAGCCCTAATAAAGCCAACACAGATTAAATTTACTTCTTCCTCTCTGTTCAAATGACACATTAGCCTAACAAAGAAAGAAATACTACTGGCTCAACATGACTTGTTGATTATAATTAATCTAATTTTGATCTTTCAAGTACTTATATGTATTTAGAATTTTTATCCCAGAATTTATCTGGAAATTGGAGATAGTTGACTGGTCTACAACCGCCCACCTATTCCTGCTTTTCCTCTTTCCCTTCTTCCTCTTCTCTACTTAAAAAAAGTAGCACATCTGTTTTCTCAGCACTTTTCCTCTCTTTCAAGTCTTCAGAGAGTGCAAGCAGCTCTAATTTTCAAACAATTTCAAACAATTTTAATTTGGGGTTGCATAAAATGTTGGCTAATGCAACATCCTGCCTCTTAATTGCTGCTCTAAATTCTATTATTTGAGAAGGACTCCTATTGAGTAGTTCTCAATAGTATAAATTACAGGCACGTCTCCCTACAAAGATCATTTCTAAAAGTTTGCATTTCACATAGAGTAAAAAATGAACAGGAATATGTTCAAGTAACCAGTAAAAATTCTGTTAATCTTTTACATAAAAGTGTATCAGATAACCTACTAAAAAAAGAAAAAAGAAAAAAAAGAAGACTGGAAACAAAGAGTGAATAAGATTAATATATTACACTAATATGTTTACACTAATAAGCATAATAATTTATTTCATGGCATATTTTTATTTTCTGTCCTCACTTCTGAATCAAAGTCCTTGAATGGTCAGATACTTCTAATCACTACATTCTCAAAAGCAGAACACAGAGTAGCCCAAGAAAAGAGAATATTGGTGGAAATGGAAGGCAAGAAAACAATCCATATCTCAAACAGATGTCTGGTCTTCGACATTTTAGATATTCCTTCATGTTTGTTAATTCATTTCTTGACTCTCTCTTTCCTGGAAGTCTCATTTACTCAGTCACTCGTGTATCTTTTGAAAAATAACATCATTTTTACCTAGTGCTGACAGCTTGTCATCTTTCTCCCAAGAATTCATACTGAGGAATGCTGATTTGAGGTGTATCCAAGACTGAAAGAATCTGCTTTTGGTTTTCGCTTAATAAGCTAAAATCTATAAAGATCTGTGGTACATGAGGTTGCACTGAAGTAATGGAATCCATTTTCATTTACAACTCTTCTCAGTGCAATTCTCTAATTTTTAACCCTTTATTTAAAGCAAGCTTGTCAGAGAGAGCCTTCCCCGTTTGAGAAGAGCTTGAGGGTCAGAAGGACATAGACCCATCTTACCCCAGAGCAAACATCCCTACCTGGAACCCTGTTTTGCAAAACTGGTGCAAAACACTTCTAGTTCCTTGTAACAGTAGTGTTTGACCTCCTCTCAGGAGTAGGCCCCCTGGAGTAACTTTGCTGTTCCCAGTTCCTTGTTCTTTCTGCAGTGAAGGGTTCAGAAATGAAGGGCTAGCCTACAGAAACTCTGGGGTTGTACTGTCACCAATTTTTAAGCCTGAAGAGTTGTTCAAAAAGTCCACATCATTCAGATGTGGATATGCTCAAAATCATGACAGTAAGGGCAAATGGAGTTGTACTCATATAACAAAATTCCCACTGATTAACCTTGGGGAAAATCTGTTTAAAATACATCTCCAGTATTAGACCATCACAATGCCATGTCAGACCACTGAAGAAGATGAAGTCTAACGAACACACACAAAAAATAAAAAAATTCTGAGACTAGAGTGGATACGCAAAAGAGCAATTAAAGTCATATAAAAGTAATGGTTTGTTCAAGTTTGTTTAGTTGCCTTTTTTTTTTTAATTGAGAGAGAAGACCTGGGTGGCTATAATTTCATTACAGGGAGCATTACCCATATTTAATACTAGAATGGAAGTTCTCAAGTGCTTTTATGATGTGGCTGTATCACAATGGGTATACAAAATTAATTACTTCCATTTGCAGTCACAGAAGATTCCTGTCTACCCTGCAGAACTGGATGAGATACCATGCTGTAAGCGTGAAGTGTGTGGAGCAGTGCCTGCTCAACATGATCAGCCAGCTGTCTTAAGGCCACCAACAAGTGTTTGGCAGATCAGAAATTCCAAAACTCTTCAATGAACAAATATTTAGAGCGTCCATGTCTACAAAAATGTTTTCTTGCTACATTTTTTAAACCCACAGAATAATCTTCAGAGACATAAAGGCAGTGAAAGGTCACCAGAAAACACCATTCCAACGTCTGTGCTTCTCTTAAGCTCTGCAAAACTCAGACAGGACGATTCATACAAACTCGCACAAGATCATAAATGTAATACACCATAATTTGTCAGGGCAACACAAATCTGAGGACAAAAATATTAGCACACTATATAGTGTCATCTACTTTTGACCTTTGCTGTTTAGAAAAGGGCGAGCAATTTTTGGCTCTGGTCTGTTAGGAAAAACCATCACAATGAATGACAGAGCTGTGTCAGGACATTTCAGACATAACACTAAGCCCTGCTCCTGCACAGAGTGGTGGTAGTACAGCGCCACGTGCTGAAAAAAACCAAAACAGGGCGAGAACCATACTTGGTTTTCTCCAGCTTTGCCTATCAGATCGGCTGCAAACTGCAAGGTTTCGTAATTCACTCTCTCATGGTGATTATCTGATTTACAACACAACACAGGTTTATATTAAAGCCACTCTTCCTGTCAAGGCATTAAGTTTCTTTCACCCAGCTGCCAATACCACAAAACTTGGAGGAACTGTGTATCTTCACAATAGCCAGCTTGCTATGGTTCATATCAACCAATGAAACCAGCATTTTGAGATAACGAGGTACAAATCCTTTGGCAGCAGTGCTTAAAAGATAGCATGAGGCTAAGAGGAGGAGCCTGCAGTGATGATGTAGTGTGTAGGGAAGGACTCCTTAGACAATACATTTACATATAAGCCAAGTATTAACTGGCTCTAAATAAATTCTCTTCGGTAAAGTACTGACAAAAATTAAACATTTCCAAATTTGACTTCCAATTTGATTCTAGTTCTAAGGTTTGGAAGTCGTGGGTTTAACAATCTGATTTATTCTATTGAGGCTTTGAAATTTTTTTCTCCTGACCACAAAAATCTCATTTCTTTTTTGCACAAAAAAGGGTTGATAATGAGGATTTTCCAATTCCTATATAATCCTTTTACTAAAAAGGAAGAAGATCTAACGGAAAAAAACAGAGATTATAAATGTTTTATAGTCTGCAATTACACACAAAAATGTTACCAGTACTATGACAGGCTGTTTTGCATACTGGTAATTGGTTAAAAATCAATGATATAATAATTTAGGAATACATTACACATAAAAAAATCCATAAAAGGATTCTGTCAAATGAGAAAGTGAAACCTGTGCTTTTCCAAAGACACTGCTTTTGCAATATTCAAACAGTAAGTATTGGTTATGGTCTAACTGTGAAAGAAGCTTAACAGGTCTATGTCCAACAACTACTGCATTATAGTGTGACTTGGTGCTACAAGAAAGTAAATTATTTAATAAGTGAATCACTGAAGTTTATAACAGAAGAATTTACTTCTTTCACTGTCAGCACTTTATACCCTCACATATCAAATCATTATGCCACCACTTCTCAGAGTAGTAGCCTGGATAGATTTGTAGCCCAGAACTTTTAGATTAATTAGGAAGACAATAGGTATTTCAGAAACCAATCCACTTCTGCACAGTTATTGTTTTTATTTTTTCTAATTCTATCATTCCAAGAATGAAGAGTATGGATCCAGAAAGATACATCTGTACAAATATGGCACATTAGGAAAGTTTGGTGCATTTGGAAGGAATTAGAAGAAGTTAAACTACTATGAAAAGTCACTTAATCCATTTTTGAAGGATATAGAATTTCAGATAAATATATACAACAGGAGGTCAGAGTGTAATACTCTCAAATAAACCAGCAGCTATAGGAATACTTATTAAAACTTCTAGAAGTACCCAGCATATCTAATCTTGTTAAACTGGCATCTATTAGGACATACCCTAAGCCAGAGATGAGCTACAGGAAAAGTTTCATACCCACTGCAGTTTTGTACTGCAGTACAAATTAGATGTGTAAACCATCAGCCATTTAAGTTTCCAAATTGGTGAGGCTGCAGCTCCAGTTATTAGAGCACAGTATTTGATGTAATCTCTCAAACACGTCTCGTTGCCAACAAAAAGGTAAACATGTCTATGCAGAATTTAACTTTGCAGGCTACCTAGACTGCCAAGTTTCAGCTGCTTGTGTTGGCCAAAATCTGTCACACTAAACAAGGATTGCAGAGCACTTCTCTCCCAACCTCTGAGCTGTGCTCCAGTCACCTAAATCAGGAAGCAGAAGACAGGGACTCAGAACAACTGTTGGGCCTTCGTGCTTTTGGAGATGAGACTGAATATACATACTCATTTTTTTCAAGTTGCTGAATTTAGGCAACTTTCTTTGTTAAAGACCTACTCAGAGTTCTCCAATGTGATTTCTGGTAAGATAAAAAAATAGCATTTTTGTTCACTAGATCTTTTTTATTCTGAGCTCAAACAGTCTTTATTCTACAAATGCAACTGAAATAACATGGCATCTTGAGGTGTACAATTATTCACTTTAATTAAAAAATATCAGGTGCTTTATGACCATCAGTCTTACTCAGTACCTAAGTGACAGAAATCAGAAGGTTTTGGCTTATTGACCTGTTTCTCTTGAAGTTCCACCAGAAATAATAAAAATGTAACAGAAAGAATTCTTCTGGTTTCTAACAAATCCCATAATTACCTTCTACTTTGTGAAAATGTAGAGCACTACTTCTACCTAATGGGTCATTTTCTTCAGGGCAAGAGGCAAATGACCTATTAGATAAAATATACTTTTATCTTCATGCTTCTTTTTCCATGTCAGAGAAACAGTCAGGAGGACACTTAGCAGTGGTAGTTCTGAGTGTGTAGCCACCATGTTAATTTTTAATGACAGTACTGACTGACAGTGGCACTTGGACGAAGCAGTTAACTGCATAATAATCACTGTGGCAAATGCCACTGGATTCTGTTAGCAATACACTTACCAGTTGATCAGTTTATAAATCAAATAGACCATTTTTCAGCCTTGGCCCTTCTACCGATACTACTTTTTTGCATATCGTAATCAGAAGCATGTACCTCTGAAATCAGTCTGTATTCATAAGCAAATCTGTATTCATGGGCAATCTGTATTCAAGGGCAAAAAGCCTGATTATCTCACAGATGACACAGAAAGGGGAAAGCAAACAAAATTTTCATTGGTTATTGACTAGGAGGATAGGGAATCAAATTGCTTGTTGATAAAGGACAAAACAAATAACAAATTACATAAGAAACAGCATGCAAATATTTCCACTATATGCAACACCTTTTATTTTGGCCCTAGGTCTGTTGAGCAATGAGACACTTTCTATGAGCTTTTGCCACTTACTTCCATGCTGCTCCAAAGCAAGTCCTTCTTTCCCACCCTACTGTGACCACCCTCAAACAGGAAGGGAAGGGCGCCCTTTAACACTTGCACATCCAGGCAGACCCAGCCAGCACTGACAGATACCTGCAAAAGCCAGAACAAATATTTGCTACAGCTGACGGATCATTTCATGTTTTAACTGGAACATTAGAAATGTTTTGTGTGAGCTATGCCAATTTTCTCCCATTTGTGAGCAGCTAGAGTGAGCAACTTCCATCCTAGCAAGTAGTTTTCTTCAGCGCTTCTGCTTCTGACTTTCAGAAGTCAATCAGCCTGTTTTTACTTAAATTTTCCTAAAATAATCTATCAATAGTATTGTCAGGCTGGAAACAGACATCTTTATTCAGCTTAAAGGTAAAGGGACATAAGAAGAAAGCAGCTGCCAGGAAGCTCTTGGATCAACAATTTTATATATAGTTAATAATAAAAATTATCTGGAGTGGAAGGAGCTGTTCCACCTTATATTCTAGTCTACTTCTTCCCCTCAAACTAGCCTTGGAGAAAAAGACCCTCAACCTTTTTTGGTGAAGATACTAGTAAAGGATGACACTTGAGATATCCCGATAATAATAGAAGGTAAAGATATCTTACGTAGAGAAACATGCTTTATTCACTTTTCCCACACTTGTATTGTGAAAAATTTTTGATCTCTTAATTCTTCAGCGCTTATTACAGAGATATCAAAAACCAAAACCTATATGTCAATCCCAGTCCTCTCTTTGAAAAGTGTTTTCAAATTGTAAGAAATTGATAATTTAATTTTAAAAAGCATGAGCACTGCAGGGAGCACCAACAGGCAGATCTCCCCTAGTAAGCAAGGCAACATGTAAGCAACTTCATTCTCTTGGGGCTAAAATATCCTGCATTCCTGATTGCACCTTAAGATTTTCCATACTGTTTAGCTTACAGCCTTGCTCCAGAAATCATGTGAGGCACGTAAACGTGTGCAGCAGTGCCTGCCCCTTCATACACGCTGCCAAGCCCTTCCAGCCTGCCCTGCTTCAGGCACATCTCTCACCTGACTCACCGTTTTGTTTAGCTGCTGACTCGGCCCGATTGTCCGTGGGACACATGGCAGAATCTCACATGTAGCACAGCTACAGCCTGTCTCACATCCAGATCATCACGCAGAGAGCTGCCGGGCTGAAAGATCAGAGCCATTTCCAGACTACCCATTTTACCCCTTCTCTTCCTCCCATTTATTTGGTGTCCCTGTTCAGACAGGAACAGTCAATTGTGGAGATGTAATTTAACAAGGCAAAACCTGTGTGGGAGCTGGCTGTGGCTGACACCTGCGGTGCCAATCA
Organism: Cnemophilus loriae; assembly: GCA_013397755.1. Taxonomy (NCBI): domain Eukaryota; kingdom Metazoa; phylum Chordata; class Aves; order Passeriformes; family Corvidae; genus Cnemophilus; species Cnemophilus loriae. Next base: position 1,864,657 of record VZTF01004030.1, read on the forward strand.
GCACTCCACACATATGCATGGTCTTGTCATTTTATTCTTAAACAACTTCTTTCCTTGTTTCCTCTGAGTGCAGTGATGTCAACACACTGTAAGAGGTCAAGGTGCTGAGCAGTACCTCAGTCCCTGACAGGCACACATGGCCCAGGCCAGCAAAGCTTCATCCATTACCCCTGGGGTTGTCAGCACATGAAAGTCATGAACCAACCCCACCTCCGTCCCACCCAGCCATCAGCCCATCTCCTGCCATGATAACCAGACTCACATCTGTGGTTCAGGCTACCTCTGAAGAAGGCGTTTATCACCAGACTGATGTCATTGTGGCAGACTCCCTACAGAGTGAGGAGAACTGATGAGGGAAGAAAACAGGCTAGCCTTTAAGCTTTTCCAAAGGGGATCTCCAACATTTTAATAATTAGTGTTGCACTAGAAAAAATCATGTACACTTTACCTTCTTGCTATGCTTTTAAACATTATTTTAAAAGAAATATGAATCTGCCTTATTTATAATCTTCAGTTTGTGTCTGTGGTGAGGCAAGATAACCAACAAGTATTTTCACAAAGTGTTTTGCAAGGTAAAAGCAAAATGCTGTAGACTTCTACTCCCCTGTGCCCACAAATTGTGCAGAAAATCTGGGAAGGGGAGGTTGTCACACCCTGTCTCCCTGTGAACATGGGATGCTTTATCATTCCTATGGAGCTGGTTCCCTTGCAAACTTCTCAGGCTAGCACACCAGGCCATCCATCCCTGGTACACACCCTGGGAACAGGAATGAAAAGGGAGGGAAGGAATTCCTGAGTATTTAATAAGTTTCTTTCCAGCTAGTCTGGCATTGTCTTGCCTTTGGATACTCCTCCTGGTTCTACCTAAGCCACTCATCCAAGCTGTGCTCCAGGGCTTAGTAGGGGTAACCCCAACCTTGACAATCCTGAGCAAGTTTTAAATTTCTGGACATGGCAGCTTTTTGAAATACTTCTAGAAAAGAGCAAAGAATAGATTTAATTGTCACCAGAAGGACCCGGGAGGGACCCCACTGAATCCAGACATCTAAGGGAGGGAAGCTGGCATCCCATTGAATTTTCTATAGATGTGCCTTGTGGAAAATGTCTTGATCATTTCCTGAAGCTTGTGTTGAGAACACCTCCCCACACAAGGAGCAGAAGGATGTCCTCCCATTTCCCCTCCCTAGTGGGGCTGCCCTGGCTTGTTCTGATCACAGCAATTTCTGGACTGCCTGGGTAGATCTCCATCTGGGATGTAGACAAGCTTAAAAGGTCACTGTAGAATGTAAGTTTTCTTGAGACACTCTTAGGTAATTTGCCAAGACAGAAGTTACTGGCAATGGAGGGCTTCTTTGCAGGTCAGTGGCTAAAAAGATCTTTTGACAGAGTCAGGGAGAGGCAGTTTTTCAGGGGCTTAAGCTTCCAGCACCTGGTTAAAAGTTATTCCAGAATCCTTCCTCAGGTGACTTCTAGATGACCAGAGGACACTTGTGACTTGACTTGTTACAGCCTTGTGCCACACATCGACTCCAAACAGTGTGAACAGGAAGGAAAGAATAGGAAGAGACTGATATTGTTTGAGGGAGAAAAACAGAAAATCTAGTAATACCTAGCACTTCCCATGCACTAAGCAACTGTTCATAAGCTCTATACACACCAATACTCGCATGCCAAAGGGCACTGAGAACTCAGCCCAAGAGAGGTCAGTCCTTGGGAGATGGAGTCTAACTGGGGCTGATGTCAGTGGTGCCCATGCACCATTATACCCTCACGGTGTTCTTAGTGCAATCCAGTGTCAAGGGAACATACTTCTGATATTCCAGTCCAAACTCTTGTATAGTGTTGTCTTCACAGTTGCATATGCTCCACTGTATCAACTAAAACACTTCTTGTGAGACAAACTTGGCTTTTTAACAATTTTGTAACCATTTAGATAGCACTGGTTTGTTTCTGCTGTTTTACTCAGCTACGGTGAGTAAAATAGCAGAAATATGGCAGGAGGAGGGGTTCATGGTCACTGGCTGCTGTGAGACCAATGGAGTTCATATAATACTTTGAGTTGGAAGGGACCTTAAAGATCATCTTGTTCCAACGCCCCTGCTGTGGGCAGGGACACCTTCCACTAGAGCAGGTTGGTCAATGCCCCAACTAACCCAGCCTCGCTATCTCCATACTGAGACCCTGTGTGCAACCTCTTCTGGGTCTGTTCTCTATTTACCATCTCCAAGTGCTAACAAGCCAAGGTGTCTTGGTTTACACAACAGTAAAGACTTGTTTTTATTATTTTACAAGAGTCAGAAAATTTAGTACTTTATTTGCATCTGTCTCCTAGACTCACATAGAAAGTCTTTTCCTAAAAGCACAAAAACCAAGGAAGTTCCCATTCTTCTGCTTGCCAAACAGTAACAGTCAGCTCTGATTCCCACTGAGGAGAGGTTTACATGCCAGGGAAATGAAGGGGACAGCAATTTCAGCTTGTGTCTCAGGATCTGCAGCTAGAGGAAGCTGTCCATACATCTTCTTAAAGCCTCAGTCCAAACCCATAGAAGAAAAGGTGCTAGTATATTCATATTAGTTGGCACCGGGGGAGACTTTTGTCCAGGTTCGCAAGCTATGTTATGACCACCACTGCGTAATATTTGCGTTCAAAAAAGACCCTTATAAACAGAGCAGGGCACAAGGAATATTGAGTTGGGGCAGGAGAAGTGCAAGAAGAATGTCCCATGGATTTGAGACTGGTATTTTTCCCAGGAGTGCCCCAAGTAAGGCTGCACTAGCTGTACCAGAAATCCCTTACGGGATCATGACACAAACGTGCGAACACTGTGTCACAGGAATCTCTTTCTAGGGTGTTCTTCAGAAGCAACTCAAGACAGTGTATATGATGTAATAATATCTGCAAGGCTCTGCCTCTGTGGAAGATGTGGCAGTTCTACCCCTTACAAAGCCTTCCTGCTCTAGGGGCCCAGATTGCCAGTAGCAGACTAGCATTCCCAAAGAGACCCATGCCCCCCTGCTGAAAACCCTGTTCACCTCCTTAAATGTCCCAGTCACACGGTCTTACCTAAACATCTTCAGCTGCCTTGCTCACAGCCTTGCCCTAATCTTAGCCATACACAGACAAAAGGCACTAAATTGTATCATCTGGGTCAGGAAAGATAACAGATAACGCTGGGTGTGACACACACAGAAAATGCCACGGCTTCTCAGTGCCCATATAAAACACATCAAATAAAACACGTGGCAAAATGGAACTCTGCCTGTAAGATGACTCGTGAATTACTGGCCAGTTGTTTTTCCTTCCAAAACTGTACAGCCCAGAATTCCGACAAATAAACAAGGGATAAGAAATAAGAGATATGTAGTATATTTCTTTAATACTTCTAGAGAGGAAGGAGTTAAAAACTGCTGCATCAGAAAGCCTTTACTATTACTATACCAGCCTTTATTAGCTGCATCTCCTGTTGCTGTTGTTTCTTCATAATTACATGCCTTTTTAATACCTTGAAAGAGACCCAAATCTTCGATGCAAGGTGGGACATTGTAGAATACGTTTCTGAAATCACAGCAGCCTATTAAAGACTATTAAAGACTGATTAATTAGACAGTAGTAATTGTGGATGCAAGGCAAGGGGAGTCTCAACAGTCATGTTTAGCTTGGCTCTTCATCATCATTCTGAAAATTGTCACTGTTGAATATTTTGGGAAAAAATTGTGAATGTAATTTAAAACAATAAAAAAAGAGCTACTACTGACACTCACTCCTTTCTTCCCTTTTGTTTTATAGCTCACATCGTTATTTGATCCATTTTCTGTAGGTTAGAATAATTTCAGGTCATTTTTTTAGAGCTGGTGGTGTTATCTCTGCTGAGGGAGCAAACACAAACCAAAGGCAATAAAAGGCTCAAACACCACAGAACAAGCACATTCACTGTTTCAAATTCAGCCCTTTAAAATGGATACAATAAAACAAAACACAATACTTGCACACTGTTCTTATGAAATACTGTGGCTAGATCTTCATGTAATATATATAAGCGTACATTGTTAAAAAAAGAAATTCAAGTCTCAGCATGCACTGCCTGTTTTGATTTGCCAAGTGAGACTTATTGGGCAAACTGCATTAATACATCATATTTTAATTGCGGTTTTTCTAATTACTTAACCACCCCCTCCCACTCTAACCACACACAGATCGCACACTCACTGCAGACAAGGATGAAAGGCACATTTGTAATGGCTTACTCTACTTTTATAATGTAATTTGTAATCTTCAAAGACTGCAGGATTAGGCCCACAAAATCCACACTTACAATAAATGTTCTCTATTTAAAACCATTTCTTTGTACTGTTTTTTTTTTTTTTTGGTATTAAATTAGTTTTAAGAACAGGCTTCCTCTTCAGGATAGTTCACCACTATGCAACAAATGCAGCTTCTTGATAGTAAAGAGTATACCTCATAAGGTTTTTTAAGTGGGTGGATTTAAACATATTGCTGGACTAAAAAAATCAAGTATAAGTTGATCAAGTAAAACCATACCAAGGCTGGAAAGGCATGATTAGCTAAATCAAAAAACCCTAAAGTTCACAGAATTCATCATATTTAAGTAAGTTTTCACACTGTGAGAAAGGAGTCAGCTTTATGTTACGTATGAAGGACACAGAATATCTTTTCCTAAAATACACATTTAATCAGAGAAGTGATTTTACAAGAAAAACCAAAGAAAAACAACAATAACAAAAAAACCACCCAGACCTCTTTCAGATGGAGAAAAAATATCTTTTAATTAATTTAGGAACAGACCTAAACCCTTCATCGGAACTGTAATGGAACACAGATGTTTATTAATCCAAAGTAAGGATAAAATAACCTTTTGCACCCTGTATTATATTTCCAAGATTTAAGACCTGAAACTCATTCCTCAGGTAGTCCTCTGGTTCTAAAAAATTGTAGAGATTTAATTTTACTCCCTGCCATAGTGGCTCCAATTAAGTTGCTGTCACTTTTCAGGGTGATTTTCTGGCTGCCTTTAAAACCAGGATGGAGACTTCCAGTTCTCTTAGAAAAAAATTTAAAAGCATATTAAAAGCAAATAAAAAAAAAAAAGAAAAAGAAAGAAAAATGGAAAAAAATGGAAAAAAATGAGTACTATTTCAGGGACAGTTGGCCTGAAATCAACTCATTAACCACATTTTGTCAAAACAAATTATCGGCAATGAAGGAGAGGAGAGGAGAAAGTTTAAAAGTTCAATAAATGTTTTTTTGTACTTATATATGTAACATTGTAAAAAGAAAGACCACTAAGACACATAGGTTCACTCAAATCATAAAAAATATTTTATTGTAATTTTGGAAAAGAAACTTTTAAAAGCACAACACCAAACCCAAAGGAAATTTCACGACCCTGAAATACAGTGAAATTTTCATAATTTCAATATGGGTTAATATCTGCAATGATTATTGCTGTTACCAAACTTCCGCTTCTCCCTAAAAAGGTACTTTTTAAAGTAGGAAAAGTCAATGAATATGCATTGACTGAAACCAACACCCAAGCCCTTCTTTCTTCTGTGCCTCACTAAAGCAGGAACAGGATTTTCATAATTTGTCCTGGCTGAAATATTCATTTCTCCCACATTCAGCCTCGTCTGAGGCACCGAAACAAACAAGAATCAGCTCAGAACCTCGGCGTGCTGAGGAGCACTGTCTCGCTGGAGCTGACGCAAGCAGACGATGTGACCCAGGGGCACAGTCCCAGCTGGGTTTCGGGCACACCCCAGGCACCGGCAGACACAGAGCAGGAACAATTCTCGTGCCTGGCGGAGGCTGGGGCAAAGCCTGGTTCATGCACCGGGCTCTGGGGCAGTGGCCCCGGCAGCCAGGAGTGAGGAGCCTCATTGCCACCATCTCCTCAACACTGGTAGTGCTGCTCTTGGGAAACTTCTCCTTCCTAGTGGTGGTTTCTCAAAATATCCTTATTTGGCAAATTGCTCTTGATAAAATCTTTATTGGCATCGTCCTGCACAGCAAGACAGGAAGAGAAAGTAATTACCACTTCTGTTCCACAGCTTGATAACAAAACATTCCTGTGAGCTTCCCACACTTCCACAAATCTTATCTTAATAGTTTTCCAGAAATATTTTTTTCTTTTTTTCTTTAATTCTCTCCAAAGAGAGATACATACATTACATTTGAATAAATGTAAGACATAATTCTGCATTAAAAACAGTTTATCACTCAGTTCCTGTGTTTTTTCGGTGCTCACCTCAGTGAGAAGACAAACGATTTTTACACAAAATGTAGCAACAATAATTTTAGAAAAGTGGGTGTTCTAGTGCAATGATAAAATTACATCCCTTGGTCTTGCCTAAACACAACAGAAGATTAGAACTTCCCAGACCTGAGTATCAGTGAGAGTTTTGGGTGCACAATAAACATAACTCTGAATCCCAGTTAAGTAGGGATTCCCTTGTGGGTTCGGATTTATTTAGTGGAAGGAGTAGGGGGGAATATGTCTCTTCTTCTCCCCATCCCCCCTAGTTAGATGAGAAAAATTTAAATATCAGACATATTTATTCTTAAAAATAAGAGAATAACGACAGTGGTCACTTTCCTGAGTTCCACCAGTTTGTGACAACTGGAGCATATACATTTTATACCAAAATGACATGAAAACATTTATAACTTTTTAACTAATGTTGTCCAATAACACAATAATTCACTAATGGTACTTTAAGTTTGCAAGCAGCCTAAACTCAAATCTAAAGTCATGATCAAAAGAGATTTTCAAGCTCACAAGCAACAGCTGAAGAAAGACAGCAACAATCCCAGAAGTACCTAGTCTTTGGAAAACTGAATCTTAACAAGAAATTATGTGCTTTGCAATCATATAGTTCCCATGTAGCAATATTAGTATTCTGGTGGAGGTTGATACGCAATGCCTGTTTTTCTAAGACTAAATTTGACCATGTCAGGAGACAATTGGATCTCTAAAGTTAAACCCATTTAGAGAAACTGTCCTCAGGAAATGTACTGAACATGAAATATGTTCATACATAAAAAACTAAAATTAATCGTGCCTTTCAGTTATTAATATGCAATTTGCAATACCCTCTTTTATAGTTTAAAAAGTTATTTTCGAAAATAGTGTGAAAGAGAAAACTGCACACATTTGCAACAATGCCCTGCATTGGACTACATCTTTCCAGAGACTGCTTACTTGAAATCTTTCTTAGTCAAATTATCTTAAAAAGCTAATATATCTCCTATTAGAACAGTCAGCTCTATAAATTGTCAGGGTATGGAAGTGAAGTGGGACACCTAATGCCTCGGAAATTCTACAGAAATATTTCAGTTTTATTCTCCCCCTGAAGGTTTTACCCACAGCCCCAGTCAAGCTGCAGCTTAATTCCACTCCAGAAGGAGAGATCTCTATTACAGCTCAGCACCATGTTTCACAAAACAGCCAAACTGATACCAGTCATTTAAACAAGGTAAGTCTCAGATGGGATAAACTTTCATGTGTTCAGGACTCCTTTCATGATTTCTTAATTAAAATGTGTTGTTAAGATGATGGTCACATAATCAGTCTTAAATTCCTTCTTTTAATTTTTCAGCTGGTTGTTTTTCCTTTAAAAAACACTGTATTTTTCTGAACTCTTGAATTTGATCTTTCTGCAGGTAATCTTTTCAGAAAAAAAACCCCCGAAACATTGCTAAATCACTAAAAGAAACACTTTGAAAACAAAATGCATATAGTGATTAGAAATATTTTTTAAAGCACATAAAAGTTACAGACAAAGTTTGACTATTTAAGCACCTTCTACATACAAATACATCAAATAACATCTTTTTCACAAGTTTATGCCATGGTCTAGAGTTAGGTCATATAAGAGGGATTGATTGGGATCTAAACACATGATATGGGGCAAAGTACAGATCACACCACCTATTTGTCACTTTGACTGAAGAAAAAGGTGCCCACACATTTAACAGACTTCTCAACATAAGGAAAAAAAAAAAAAAAGAGATAAAATCCTGCCACTACTGAAGAAAAGAGCAAAACTCCTGTTAAGACTCCAGCATCACCTTTCAGTCATGTTTCCACTCATGCATTAAGCTACTATGCTGACTTCTTCCATCATTACGTTATTAAAAAAAAAATTAAACTGAAGCAGTTATCAGTCTTCCTGATGTTTCAGCCAGAAAACTGACATAAACAAAGCAGCTAAAGAAGTTTTTCCTTTATATTTTGCACCGTGACAATCTGCATGAACTATCTCGTTTTGTGAACACACATGTTCTATCATGAAATAGTGTTCTATTCACATGTTCTATCATAAGAAATTGAAAGAACTACTTGCCTAGAAGGAAAGATGATCTTGGTGATAGAGTTTTGCATGACTGGAGCTTCATAGTGCAACTTTTTCAAAACATTTGACTATTGAAAATGCAAGTCTCTAACTACCAGACCCTAGAAACAGTCACAGATTTTCTTGCATTACACAAGGTACTAATCTCCCCACAAAAGAAGAGTCCTGTGGCATTCTCTGAGTTGCACATGCCAGCAAGTTGAAATACACAGAGATGTTTTCAGACAATGTTTGACAGAAGAGAAAAAAAGAAAACAATAAATGAAAACAAGCAAAAAAGTGACAACTTAAGACACAATAAGAACTAGATAATTTAGCCATTAATGAGTCAAAATCCTTGTTCAAATTCAAGAACTAAACAATCCATCACATCCCATCTGGCACTCATTAAAGGAACAAGCAAGGATAGGTGCTCCTTATGTGGAACTGTGTTGATATTGATCCCTATTCTTTGCCCAAATTGTCGTGATGGGCAACCCTTAATAAAGTCAAGAAGCTCAAAGCTGAAGGGGTGGAAAACCACCTCCCTCCTGAATCTTGACAGAATACTTCTGAAGAAGAATTTATTAAATTATTTTCCAAAGAAAAAGAAATGGGAAATGTATAGCCAATCTAAAGCAGAGTGTAATTTACAGACAATAAAGAGGACTAAGAACCTCCTCACACAGGAAGGAAGCAGCACCATTTCAGTTCAAGAGAATGAGAGGAAACTATCCTGAGCGTTCCATATATATGCTCCCTAATATTCACACCCCAATATCTATCTCCCCTTAGAAAAGCACTCTTGTGAGAACAAAGAGGGGTTATGGAATCTGCTCTCTGTGCTCGTGCAGAGGAGGAAAAGTGATGTAGAACTCAAAACTCAGAAAGTATTCTGGGCAGGAGATGTGAAGGGGACACTACTAAGATATTTCATACCCTGTTTTATTCCAAGCCTTTTCAACTGCACATGACAATTTTTGCATTCTGAATTTACCTAGGAAAACACATCTTGCCTCTAGGTTTGCCTTTAGAATTTGGGTGTCTGTCTTCCACGCTGAAACACCTTCCTGAGCTATTCACCAGCCTTTCTTAATCCTCTCAGATTCCACAAGATGAACTTTGAAGGGGGGCGGGGGAAGGGGTGTAGACGACCAACTCTGTAGAAACCATCCACCTTGCCCTACTGAGCCCAAGCCAACAGCCTGGGGTAACCCTTGACCGGAGACAGAGCAGTCCCGCCTTCCACAGTCCCTCCGAGCGCAGCTGAGGGAGCGAAAGGGCAGCGCATCAGCTTTCAAACCAAGCCGCTCTCCTCCGAAAAAGCGACTTCACAACACGGAGCGGTTTTTTTGTTGTTGTCGGTTTTTTNGTTTGTTTGTGTGGGTTTTTTTTTTTTTTTTTTTTTTTTTTTTTTTTTTTTTTTAAGGATATCTTCCCCGCTGATGAGCGGCTCTTTCCACGTGTAGTGCCAAGATCCATCCTTCCCTCCCCGGCCACACGCACGGCACTGGGCGTGTAGCCGGGGTTCTATGTAACTCC
>VZTF01004030.1:1874554-1923039 GCA_013397755.1 Cnemophilus loriae
GGCGGCGGGGGGCTGCTGAGCCCGGCCCGGCCGCCGCGGCCTCTCTCGGTCCCTGCGCGGCGCTCCGCGGGCTGCGGGCGTCATGGGCGAGGCGGCGCCGCCACCATGACCGCGGACCCGTCGGCGCAGATCCCCGACAGCCTCCCCACGGATCATGTTCCATGGTAAGGAGCGCGCCCCGCCCCGCCCCGCTCCGCAGAAGGCGCCCCGCTACACCTGCCCCCGGGCTGGGCTGGGCTCCGCCGCGCTGCTCCGCACCCCCGGCCGCGCTAGCTCCTCACCTGCTCCGCTGTCTCCGAGCCGTCGGCCCCGCCGTCTTGCCTGCTCTGCCGGCGCGGTGCTGCCCGCTGCCTTTTAAACCCGTGGTGACGGCCGGGGAAATTCCCAGTTTTGCTTTTTTTTTCCCTTTTCCCAATAGAACGAAAGTAAAAGAGACCGGTTCCCATCACGCCTGCTGCCGGGAAGGGCAACTCGGGAGTGGCAGAGGCAACGGGAAGGCGCGGGGCGGGGGAGCTGCGGGAGGCATTGCTCCGCGCCGGTCCGCGCTGCTCCCGCCGCCCGTGGCGCCTACCTTCTCGTGGGCATCTTCCTCCCGTGGGCACCTACCTTCCCGCGGGCACCTGCTGCCCCGCGGGTGCGCCCGGAGCAGGTGCGGCGCAGCGCCGGGGGTGCCTCGCCCCCGGGCGGGAGCGCTCGCCCGCCCGCCCCTCCGCACGGGTCTGGCGGGACAGAGGGAGAAGAGCTGGCAGTGACTCGCTCCCCGTGGAGATTGCGGGCTGCGGAGCGGGGCCGGGGGCAGAGGGGGCTGCCCGCCGAGATTGGGGTGGGTTGTGGGGCACTGGGGCTGCTGCAAGGATCCCACTGGGTGCGGCCGAGTCCGTGCTTCGGGCTGTATGGATAGGGTGGTTTCTTAGCATTAAAAACCCAAGTGGATTTTTTTTTTTTTTTTTTAATATGTGGAAATACTGGAATGCTAGCTCTTCTTGTCTTTTCTAGGAGAATTTCTGGGGCTTTCCAGATAGCAGCTTCTGGGAGTTTACTGAAAAAAATGGGTTATTACCAGTAATACATGCTTTCTTTCCTTTGAATTGCTGGCCATATGGAGTGCCATAAACTCACATTCTTTTGAAGTTACCTAACTTTAAGAAAATCCCTTTCAATTTTCAGTCTACATCTCCTAGAATTTTTTATGACACTTGTCTAATATTATTTACAGAGGACTCATTTAAGAATGTCCAGAAAGGTTTGATCACCATCCTGCAGTGGCTCAAGGGACTTCACGAGTGTGCAGCTTGTGACCTGCTTTTATTCTGTAATTTCCTAATTTAAAAAAGATTGGCAATCTGTACAATACAGAGAAAGTAAAAATGACAAAATAAAAGTCACTTTGCGTATTTCACCTCTTATTTCCACTCATTGCCAGACAAATCAAGTTTAAAGTAATAGAGTCAGTTAGATTGTTTTAATTTAGAGGATTGCTATTTTTGTCCCTTGAAGGACATTTGTGAAGCAGCATATCCAAGTTGTTTGTATTACCCTATCGGCAAACAAACATTGCAGTTCATCTTTTGCACTGGAATCAAGAGGTGCAATGGGAGATTGGAAGAATGTTGCCCTATAATTGAGTTCTTAAATGTTTTTCGTAAACGTCTTTTAAAATACTAGATTAGTCCTTCAAACTGATAAATCGTTCAGCAGAGATTTAGCTAGCATAGAGATTTACAAAGGTAAAGCTCCATGGAAGTCAGGTGTGTCCACTTGGAGCTTGACGATCATAATAGAGTCACCTTACAGAGTTTTAAAATTTACTACATGTAGGATCCATTTGAGATCCACTTAGCTCATTAGGCTAGATTTTTTGAGACATTAATAGACCTCAGTTGATCAGTAAATGAAAACGTTAGAAAATCTGGTTTTCAACCCATCAGAATTCCCATTAAAATTTGTCAGGCAACTTCCCACAAGAATTCTGTGATTTAGCTTGTACAGGTAAAATTTTTCCAGTGCTGTTTCTAAGACAGAGGTATTTATCACAGCATGTTCACAAGCAATCTATCAGAAAGAGAAGGCTTCACTAGTCAGGAAAAGCATGCGTTCTGTTTTGAAGATTCGTTCTGCTGTGTGTGCTGGGAGTTGACTGGGATGGGCTGTAAAGCGACTGTGTTTCTTTTAATGGCAGTGAGCACGTGGTGTGACTGTGGTTCTTGCCTTGAAGAAGTTAGGTGGGTCAATAAAAATTATGGTCAAGTTTTATTGCTTTCTTCTTAGTTCAAAATTTCTCTGTGAGGCTGTGATTTACTAGCGATGCCCACATCCAGAGGTGCCCATCTCTTGAGTGCTGGACTGGCTGTACTCAACAGCCCATCCTTGCTGAAGAGGAAGGAAAGTAGCAGCCGTGGAGAGGGCATCTCTTCTTCCTTTCCTGGCTGCTATCCCACAGCTACTCTGTATGCAGTTGTTATTCTTACTCAGTAGTGGAGATGGGCAGAAACAGTGCATACTCCTCCGGGAACTTGCTGTGATCTTTCCTAGTCCTCCAACATAAATTTCTAATTTTGTTCTTTTTTTTTTTTTTTTCAAAACCTTCCATTTAAGCATCATCCTAGCCAGACTAGTGATAGGCCTAATCACGTCTTATCATGTACTCGATCTCCTTCATTCCCAGTCTCAGGTGAGTCACCTGCAGCATCCTGTCAGTCCCTTCAGGCTCTTTTGATGTTTCGGTCTTTTCTCTCTGCCCATCCTCGCAGAACTCATCTTTTCCTGGATGCCATGCAAAGACAGAACAGCAGGGGTCTGAGCAAAGCAAGATGGTCCACTAAAGGGAGAAACAAAGTGAGGGGCAGTGAAGTTTGCTCCAAAACATTGCAAAAATCTTCCAGAGAAGGTTGTGTTGCTGCTTTATCTTATGTTATGGCCAGTAGCATGGATTTGTACATTTGGTCAGCCTGAAAATGTGTTTAAAAACACCTTTCTTGTAATGATGTGTTCGTGGAGATTTGTAGGAGTTATCAAAGGAAAAATGGACAATCAAGACGAGATTCAGCTGCAGGTTAAGACACTTGAATGTCTAAACATATATGATTAAAACAGTCCTCTACATATGTGCGATGTGGTTATGGTCCAATAAAATTCAGTGCTTGCAATGAAGCCTGGAGATGAATTCAGCCCAAGCAGTCATCAAGTAGCTGGCCAGCTCAATAGTTGTAGGCTCTTATCCACACTGGCTGAATCATCTTTGGGTATGAGGGAGTTTAGACACCCAAAGAGTGTCTTAATCTGGAGCTGAATCCTTCCCTCAAGCAAGGCACAAGTCATCTGGTTGTACAAAGATCCCTTTCAAACTATTTTAACAGATTACAGAATGTATTTGTTAATACAACACACTCTCTGTGACATTAATATGGACCTAACCATTCTTCTTGTAATCCAGCCTTTTTTAGATCTACTTTACCAGTACTGCCACTGTTCCTTGTTCTGTCTCCAGTGAATTCATCTAGTTGTGCAATGGGAAATAAAACAACTGAAATCCGTGTGAAGTATGAGAATATACTAAGTCACGACATCAATGAGCTGGTAGGTAGTAGCTCTTGGGCTTCCAAAAAAATGTTGATTATTTTTAGATGCTAACAATTAATAATAAAAGCTCTAATATTAAAACATGATAAAAGACCAATTTAAAATCACACGTTATGCTGGAATGGTGGTTTTATTTGAGGGGGTGCAACAATTCAGTCTCTTTAAGATCTCTGAAATCTATGGATAGTACCTATTTGCATGTACAAATACTGTGATAGAGTTTTTTGCGCCTGTGCATCCTGTAGTTAGACACATGTACCATTTGGCCATAAATCACATATTTCATTAAAAAGTACTCTTCTCTAAAGTAATTTCATGACTACTTCTGTTTGTATCTCTTTATCAAGAGAAGAAAGCATTACACAACCTGTAATTTGCTCTACTAATTAGAGAGTTCTTGACCAAAGTTTTGTCGTCCATTGAACACAAACGCACAGAGGCACAGAATTCATGTGCCAGTAAAAGTTTCTTTGTATCTTAATAGATTTCTTTGTACCTAATAATATATCTTGTTTAGCCAACAAAAATTATCTTTTCTAGATGGCAGCAAAGAAGAACTTAACATTCTCATGTGTAAATCTCCTCCATTATGGCTTTATCATCCACATTTATTACAGCTTTGCAAAATAGTTTCATAACAGTTTACCAATCCATGCCCAAAATTTACCTTCCAACTCTTCCTCATGAATTATTAGCAATTAAAATCACCGGTCAAGAACACTTCCATGAGAGAACACTTAACACAGTTGTATTAGTAGAGGTATTCCCACAAAAAAATGGGATTTTTCTGACAGGTTGTCACTAAATGAGAATTCACCATTCTGTTGCAGTCTCGAATCAAGATCTATTTGCATGAAATACAAATACTATACAGCCTTTTCCCAAGGGCGAAATCAGGAGTCATTGCATTTCTTCATGCTTATGAACTACCACCATCCTTCAGAGCATTATGGCAGTGGTTTCCAACCTTTCTCTACCAAGACATGTCAACCCTCATCTGGAAACAAAATACCTTTAGGGTCAGGGAATGATCTTTTAACATTTTGATCATGTTACGTTTGTTGAGATTATGAAGAGAGAAAGGTATTTCTCTGCAGATAAATGACTTTATCCTGAATGAGGCATCAAATTTGGAGAGAATATTAATGGCCATATTAGAATAGGTAAGTATTCCCTTTAGTTTGCTGTCTTATTTCTGACAAAGACAAGTATTCCCTAGAGAACAAAAATAAACCCTCTTGGTGAGCAGTTAGAAGATAGCTGACCTATAAGAGAAAATGACACGAAGGAATAACACCCTTGGGAGGCAGATCCTGCTGCCTTCCTGTGGTGGAGATCCATGAGGTGCATCCCAGCCCTGCTCACGATGCAGGGTCAGGGAGGCTGGGGGACAGTCCCGGCCTGGATAGGGCAATGCCTTGCCACTGTCCTATTGTAGGATGGAGCTTGATGCAGTCGGTGCCCTGGGATGCCATCAAGGATTGGAATGGAGCAATGCCATTATTCCACGTGCATTTTGAAAGTTTTTTTTAAATTTTTTTTCTGTTGCAATAAATATTATAGAGATTTTTTAAGACATGGGATTTTTTTAGAAGACTGTATGAAAACATATTTTTTTAGAAGACTCTATGTAAGAGAGTTATCAAAATAAATACATAAATAAAACCTTCATGAATTAATGTTTGTGAAAACTAATGGGAATGTACTGAGCTCTGAAGCTTTTACTTCCTAGAAGACATACACAAGCAACTATCCTGCAAGTTCCTTCATTTTTCTGTCTTTACTTTTCCCCATTTAGGAGAAATTTGTCTTCTATGTAAAATCAGTGTACTGTCACTATAAGTTAACAGCAAATATTATGTGTGCTTTGTGGGTGATAGCAACTGCCCAGTAGGCACTTTCCTGCAACTGCAGAGCCAGAGTCAATAGCTTTCAGTTCCTCAGCCAGATGTTTGGAGCAGCTATGAGTTTGCTGCAAAGCAGGATAGTGAGTTACACACTAGATCTCTGTAAGGTAATTTAATTTTCACTAATGCCTTTTCTGAGATCAGGATTTCCCCTTTAGTCACAGCCAATAAACTGCCTTCAGATGTGGTTACTGTACATTATACTAAAGGTGGTCTGAGGAAACTAGTGAGGAGCGAATGTGACTAGCTAATGAAGCGACAGATATATAGTTTTTAGGGTGATTATATATATATATGTGTATATATAAATATATGTATAACTATAAATTTTGGTGCTGTGTGACTGCAGCAACATTTCATGCTGTTGTGGTGCAAGAAAAGATGTGCATTAGCTTCCAGATGTCACTGATTTTGGTTTTTTTAATTTGGTTTTGTTGTTTCGTGGTTTTTTTTTTTTCCTTTGTCAGTGAATATTTGACTCCCTAAGCTCTGGGTTTTGAAAACACTTTCTGCATAAAGTTCTGTTTATCTTGGGTGAACTTATGAAATACAGGCAATTTCTGCAGAAAAAACTTAAAGACTTAACTGTCTAATGTGTTCATATGCATGCCTAAGTGAAGAGATCTAAAACAATACTGTCGTGAGCTGCCTTTTTTAAAGCCCTTTGGCTTAACTGGATTATCTGGATACAGACTGAAGAAAAAGACGAAGCTTCTGTTGAGTTGGCTTCCATTGTCATCTTGATAACAAGTGTGAAAGTCGAAGAAAAAACAACAAGAGAGTATTAACTATTGATAAAATATTATAATCAGGCAAAAGACCATGTGATGTTGCTTAGGCCATCTTCTGTTATTACATATGCAAAGTGAGTGCTACCATCTGTTTAGAGCTGAGATGTATTTATTGAGGCAAACACTAACAAACACTGTATTCGATGTAACAATTCAAATGTAAGATTTAAACATTGCTCTATGTTTCGAAATTTCCAAAGAAAAAGCAATTCGATAGAATACGAAGATTTAAATTGGACAGATTTATGTCCATTTCTGGGCTCCCCAGTTTGAGAGAAATATGGAGCTACTGGAGAGAGTCCAGCAAAGGGCCATGAACACGCTGAAGGGACTGGAGCATCTTTCTAATGAGGAGAGGCTGAGAGAGCTGGGATTGTTCAGCCTGGAGAAGAGAAGGCTCAGAGGGATTTCATCAATGTGTAGAAATACCTCAAGTGAGGGGGCAGAGAGTACAGAGCCAGGCTCTTATCAACAGTGCCCAGTGATGGGACCAGGGGCAGTGGGCACACACTGACACACAGGAGGTTCCCTCTGAACATCAGGAAAGAGCTTTTTCCTGTGGGGGTGACTGAGCAGTGGCACAGTACTTCCATGTCTAAACATGTATGATATTTTACAGGTAAATATGTCTGCAGAGAATCGTGACAGGTGCTGCAAGAATAAAAAATATGAAAATATCAAAGTGTTTTTCTGCAATGATACTGAGGTAAAATTTAACTTTTCAGAATTTAAAGAATACACACTCAAATGAGTTCTTTGTACAGTCCAGTCCCTGAATAAAAAAGTGCGATAGAGTAGTATTTCCTTTTAAAAGTCAAATCACAATGTTCAGGATGGTTTGTTTTTTGAATCTGTAATCATACGATGTGTCACATAAATTGATATTTTAAGCATTTAAATATTAAGCAATTCCATATGCAAGAAATGTGGGTGGTTTTTTCTTAGAAGAAGAAAAAAACACAGAAGATTCTTCTATATTTTTAGTCCAAAACAGACACAACACTTTTCTTTTGTCAATGGAAGTAAATATTAAAATTTCCCAACCTCTGTTCTTATTTTTCTACAGAAAATTATATTAGCTAAGCTTTTCACTTCAGATCTGAAAGCTTTAAAATAGTAGGTTTGGGCAGATCTCAAATGCCAAAAAGCACAGTTGTCAGCTGTTGCTACAGATTTTATCATGACTTGATAAAAGGACTGGCTGCAAAAATAATTTGTTTTCTGAACTGCATCAATTGAGTTCATTATGGCTGTGATTTCTCCCTAACATCCTTATGCTATTATTACTACTAAAAATTGCTGCTTTAAATATCTTGAAGAGATGGCAGGTAAATCAGATTAGTTATGTGTTTTATTGAAAAATATTTGCACTATGAAAGCAAAAGAAACAAATAGTAATTGATGGAGGGTTTGGGGTTTTTTTTAAAGACAAACCAATATTGCAAAGAACTAATGGTGCACAAACTTTTCAGGACATATTTTCATTGCTCTCTTGACAGGAAATAGAATCACTACAGAGCATGGCATGCAACATGCTCAGATTCTTTAATAAGCAGAGAATCAGCAAAGCCTTTAGACTGAAAGCAGCATTCGTCTCATGTGAGACATTACAGGTTCTACAGTGCAAATGTGAAAGACCTAAAAAAGAAAAGGTGAGTTGTACTCGTTCTACAGTTAAACTATTTGACTTATTTTCTAGAACCCTTCAACACAGACTATCACATCTACCTCTAAAAGATACAACTATCATGCACATGTTCTGTGCCAGAGGAATTTTGCTCTATATAGCATGTCTTGTAATAGACATTAAGCCCACTGCAAAGACTAAGACAATCATCTGGAAGTCTGTGGGGAAGAGATCTGCTCTGGTTCAGTAGTGATATACCTGAGTTAATTCTCCAGAAAGAGACAAAGACCAGACTTGTGCAAAGAAGGTGTTTAAACTTCTCTATAGTATAAAGTCACAGTTGTTACTTCTCACTCACCCTAAGAGTAATGTTTAATGTGATTTGTTTCAACAAACAATTAAGGTGAGTTTCTCTCTTTTCTGTAATCTCTTTGGTCTTCATTTTAACCACAATATCCCAAATGCAACAAGAACAATTAGGTATGATAATATTTGGATTTTTAGTCATTGGCAAAATCTTCTTTTTGATGTGCCACTCAAATGTAGCACAGTGATCTACAGACTACTGTAGCAAAGGAAAAGTGTTCTTTTAAGTGTGGCTCAGTGTTACCTATTGAACACAAAATTATTAACCAACATCAAAAAGTCTCCACCTAGGCACCAAAGGATATAATGCTTAAATAGATGGATTGAAGGCTTAAATTAATTAATTCTTTTTCTCCTTGAAGTGGAGAGACTTATAATCTGGGACCAGATCTTCAAAGTAATGTTGGTGTCTATATTTTACTTTGTCGCCTCTGGTGAATCCAATATTTGCCTTACTTTATAAGGTATCCCAGTCAAGTCATACAAGTCAGTGTCACCCCTGCAACTCCTGCCTAACCTCCTGGATCCCTGTTTTTATTTAAAGATCAATCAAGGTAATTTAGCAAAAAATTATGAGCGGCTATTGATTATGAACAAGAACCATGCTAGTTTTGTCTGGCTGAGATCCAGAACACTAGGGCACAGCACTAGCCCCTGGAACTGGTCTGTCTTGTTCCACTAGCCTCAACATATATAGTCAAAGTTTGGCTCACAATTTAATTGGCTTTATTTTCTCAGTCCCTCAGACAATGGAGGATAAATTTTACACTATGATAGAGGATGTACACGTTCTCAGTTGGACACACTGGTTTCAGGCACCCTTATTTGCTGTGAGTTAATGCCATGTTCTCACAGTCCCATTGGCAGGGTCTCTCCAGTATTCAGATGTAATGCAGTTGGTTTGCTTTGAAAGATGGCTACAGGAATAGAATAAGCAGTTCTCAGATAACAATACAATCTGTTCTATTTCAGGTTTGCCCACATGTATTTAGTACAGAAGATACAGAGACAGGTGAACAGTCCAAAAAGAAATGTAACCAAGAAGTTTGTGAACTGAAAGAAAATATATCTAGCCTTCGATCCTGTTGGAATAAATTTGAAAAAATAATTTCCAGGTGATTCCAGGTGAATCCTGCTCTTTTCTTTCAAAGTGGCATTACTTGGTATCTTTGCATTTCATATGCATTCTTAAGTAACCTTGCTCGCTTATATGAACACTTTCTGCCAGAATTCTGATGGAAGGCTACTGTACCTTGTTCTTGGAGATGACAGAAACAGAAATGGCTGAACTAAGCTGCTGAAGTCCAAGAAGTGGAAATAGAAGACCAGCATTTGAAACAAAGAACTCTGCAGAAGTCTGTCTCCAACCTTTGTGCTCTGGAAACTACTTCGAAGTTTTTGATTTTTCAACTAACTTTATAATACTGTCATATGAAAGCAACCACTTACATGTCTACTGCAATTTATAAAGACATCTTGGAATCTGCAGGTGAAGAAAACAGTATGAAAAAGTAGCTGGTTTCTTTATATCTATGCAAAATGCATCAAGGACCAAAAGTAACAATTTACCAAAGCAGCAGTTTATCTTGGGTATGTCCTCCTGACACAGAAGTGTTTTTGGTGTGGGTCTGATGGGTCTGCTAACTGATCTGGGTTTAGAAAAACAGGGAAAAAGTTAGCTTTTTGAAAAACATAGGAGGGGTACTGATTTTTGAGAGATGCAGCATGCTTCTGCTGGCTGAAGAGGCAAGACAGTGAGTCCTGCAGAAGGAGAAAAAGGAGATGTCTGAATGTAAGTTTGTTCAGTTGACTGGAAACAGCACTATCCTCATGCATTTGGTCAACCCAGAGTTAGCTGCAGGAGGAGCTAGAATTCCTTAGCTTCAGGTTGTGATTTCTCATATGCAATTATTTTATATAGCATGTTTTAAGATGTTAGGCAAACATGACTTAAAATGTGTGAATATTGTCAGAGAATAATATATTGGCATTTAACTAATAAAGTGCTCATATTTAATTTTGAACAAATATATGTATTTTTATAGTTGTTTATAACTCTTTTGCAGTTTCTTACTTTGATATAATTCCTTTGGTAATAAAATATTTGTCTTCTATGAAATTGGGCTGTTCACTTTTTGACTGCCATTACTCCTTTTTTGTTTTTTTTCAGTGATAGTCATTCGAAGCACAGCTGGTAATGTAACCTCCAACTGCTGGCGACTTCCTGTTTTAAAATACCTATTTCTTATCTACTTGTAGCCTGCCCAGTTTAGGTAAACATTTCCATACCAGCCCTCTGCCTTGGACTAAATACTTCAGCAAAGCTTTAGTTAAAGCCAGCCTGTTGTTTCCTGGTTCAAAGTAAACTAATATAAATTGTTTTATCTGTGCTAAAAGAATTTTTCTGTAAAACTACTCTGTAAAAATTTAGGTATTCAGAACAAACACCTGAAAAAGCAGTAGGATGTGCTTCAAAGAACTGAAACACCAGTAGTCTTATGTATTTGACTGGAATAAGATCACCGTACTGAATCTGTGAGGGAAGAGGTTAAGAGCAAAGCAAGCATGCCATGCTTCTCTGGAATACAGCCTCTCCAATCCCCCATCTATTTATAGTGACGATGAGGCAGGAGTGGTAACTTTGTAAAACTGTGACTGACACTTTCACATACTCTATATAAGGCTTCACGTAAGAGAGTGCAACTTTAACTCCAAACACTTTCAAAATCTGAAACCAACACCAACCCATAAATCTTTTATGGAACAGAGAAAGGAAACATTTTCCAGTACCATACCGCAGATAAGAGAACGTAACCACAGTTGTAAGGACTTCGCTGGAAATCCCTTCTTCTGAAAAATGACCCAGGAGACTGTGGATTCAGTTGGTCTTCGAGACTGAAGAACAGTTGTTTTGATATTATTTGGAAATTCAGGAACATTTGAAAGCCAACACTTATTTCCTAACAACCACTTGGCAATGAAAGGGCAGTGTGAATTAAAGCAAAAATACCCAGATGCAGTATTAGCTACTGCAAAATTGAAAGGTCAGTCAGTTTAAATTACTTAAGCAGCAGCCCACAACTTATGTCTTGAGAGAAATAAAGCAGTTCCAGGACTACCCTGGGGGAAAGACCAAGAGTAGACCCAGAGCAGAAATTTAAATAGAGTGTTTGTGAAATTGTGGATTTTTTCTGATTACTTCTCTTAATAAATATCCTGTCTGTCTGATTCTTGTTGCCAAATTTCTTGAGTCACTGCTTACATGCAAACACTAACTGCTAAATGCAGTGACTTGTGCTCTCTGGTTTATTTCTTCCATTTGAGAACTTCCCTCTGGTCTGAACTTAAAAATGTGGCACTAAAGTGCTTTTCAGGAATTGGCAAAGGGATTAAAACCATGCATGGTATTATCACCATCCTGCCTACCTCCCTGCCACTTTCACTTACACACTTATTTATGTATTTGGCTATACAAAAGAAATAATATGAGGTCAAAACCATGATTTAGAAATACATGGAATTTATGAGAAGGCGTCAAGGATACAAAAGCAGGTATTTAAATCAGAAGAATTTTAGCACTGTTGTTGCAAGAGGTTCAGGTTTGAGACCTGATGTGATACATCTGTGGGTTCTGAGGGAACTGGCAGAGGAAGTATCTAAGTCACTCTCCATCATATTTGAGAAGTCATGGTAGTCCAGTCCCTTTGGATGGCATCCTGTCCTTTTGGTGGGTCAACTGCACTGCTCAGCTTTGTGTCATCTCCAAACTTGCTCAGGGTGCACTCAACCTCACTGTGTCATTGACAAAGATATTAAAAGAGCACCAAAACAAGAGTCCCAAAATAAGAGTCCTGAGGGACAGCACTCGTTACCAGCCTCCACCTGGACATAGAGACACTGACCACAACTTTCCAGCTGCATCCATCCAGTCAATTCCTTTTCCACTGAATAGTCTACTCTTCAAATCTGTATCTCGCCAATTAAACTAAAGAGTTCAGTNCCTCACTGTGTCATTGACAAAGATATTAAAAGAGCACCAAAACAAGAGTCCCAAAATAAGAGTCCTGAGGGACAGCACTCGTTACCAGCCTCCACCTGGACATAGGAGACACTGACCACAACTTTCCAGCTGCATCCATCCAGTCAATTCCTTTTCCACTGAATAGTCTACCCTTCAAATCTGTATCTCTCCAATTAAACTAAAGAGTTCAGTATAAGGAAGTTTCCCCTAAAAAAAAAGGAACAAAAAGAGGAATTAATTTCTATTCATCCATATTTAGCAAAAAAAAAATCAGCAATCCAAACCCTTATTGTAATTCCTGCTCATAAGTGAACTTCTGAAGAAAAACATAAACTTCTGTTTCTTTTTAATAACTTCATCAATAAAACAGTGCTCTAATGTCATGAAGGAGAACGAACCCATATAAAAATCCTTATAGTTTTATTATTAAGAAAAAAAAAGAGAAAAAAGAATGAAATACTACAGATGTCACAGTGATGGGCTCTACATAAACTAAATTCTCAGTATAGCTGGGGAAATAGAGGAGGTACAGAGTTAACTTTATATAAGCACACCACACGGATTTAAATATCTGGTATATTTTTCAAGGTGACTTAGGAATCCAAATCTCATCTCACTCAATTTAAAAACTCTATTCTTTGTGTACCTGAGATCAGACATCACAATATCCATAAGGTTGAAATTATATTACCTACCTGTATGCTATGTTAAGATAATTTCACATTTGACTACAAAAATTTGCACATCACAAGAAGTTTTATTGGTATATTTGCTTTATTGTTAACAAGTGGCAAATTCGCATTAGGCGGTGATTTACATTTATTAATTAAAACAGAACTGACACTTTAAAATAAACATAATATACCAAATAAGAGGCAAACCCAGGAATTCTGGCAAAAAAAACCTTACTCGATGGTCACAGACAAATATTCCACATACTGAGGGGCAAGGCAAACATAATAAATGCAATGCTGAAAAAATTAATCACCTCCAACACATGAATGAACACACCATTTAAAAACATGGAACATCAATAAATAAACTTATGAATAGAAACATATTAAGTGTCATATGAAGGATGAACACCAAGAGTTAGAGCAATCATATAAAGTAGGTTTTGTAACAGTTGTAGTGTACTCAGCACTTCACAGATCCCACTCAAATCCATTCATGGTTCTGCCAGAAAGCCAAACAGAAATACAGAACTGTGGTAAACCATACGCTTCTGTTTAGAACATGGGTTCAGTATTCAGCTATATTAAACTGAGTATTTGATTTGCTGACTCAAATGCTCAAATTGGGGAAATAGAATTTCCCTACTGATTATTTTTGTAAAGAACAAACACTAATTAAGAGAAAATATGAAGAAGCTGTTTTCTGGCAAGATGAAGTGGAATGGGACTAAATAGGATCCTCCAGAAATGTGTATTATTCTGGAATGACGTAACACCAAAAAACCAAACCCAAAACAAAACAAAAAATGAACTAGTATGCAAGAGTAATCTCTTATACTGTGAATACTGGAACGAAAATATCAACCAAGTAACTACTGAATTCAGCTAATGGAGTCTTTTACCTAACACTTCTTCCAGCAACACAATTAGGTCACTCAAACCTTACTTAGTGAGTTGGAAAAAAACCAACCAAACCAACCAGCAACAAAACAATCACAAGTTGGAATAAGCTGTACTTGAAAGGCGAGAAAACTATTTCCACCAGAGTCACTAAAACAAATTCTACCAACGATGAAAATTCTACCTTCTCATACAACCCATATAACTATTCATAGCTTAGTCAAACTGGACAGAAGTAAAATTGACAAAAGTGCTCTTACTAAACACAAAATTTTCAGCCAAGATTAAAAGCACTCGTAACAGGTTTGTTCTTTGCAGATATACAAAGTCTATGTGATGGAAACTAGCACTTCTTGTGACCTTTGTAATACACAGACAATACCATTTAATTTTATATGCAGACTAATTACATAGTCTACATCAGTGTGCACATATCTTGTTTATTAGCATTTAAAGTACTGCAGTCATACCTCCTTCCTGACTCGGTAAGCAGGCATCATGGAAACACTCTCCCCGCGCTTCAGGCACTAACTCTCAGCTGTGATGGTGAATTAGGAGCTAGTCCCTTGCAGACAACAGAGAACTTCCATGATGCATAAAGACTGGGTCAGGTGCTACAATACAATCTGGAGTTCCCACCCTGTGAAGGCGCAGGACGCGTGGCTGCACTGGAGCAGCCGCTGCCCCATCACTGCGGGAGAGGCTCACTGCCAGAGCACCATGGAGAGCTCCCCCCTCCTGCTGCCCTCCTGGCCGGGGAACTCTCAGGTGGAGCTTTCCCACTCCCTCCAGGGAGTTCAAGGGCTCTTCGAGTCTTTGGCAAATTTGAAAAATTCTGCCTACATGTTCATTTCATAGTTACGACTTGAAATGGGGGTGAAGCACCTCCCCATGCCCACCTCCCTGCAGTGGTGTGTAAGACTAATTATCCCTACGAACACACATTTTAATTGCTGTATATTTAGAGATTCCAGTTCTGAAGCTACCTAGGGTGTGGGCATCATGCATAAATATAAGCCTGTGTAAGGTACATCATAAGGAGATTAAACTTTATGCTATGCTGTTTTTACTATTGAAGCTAGCATTTTTCATAACTCCGTTGCACTTCTATCAGCATAGTTCCAATGAGCCTGCACTACTTCCTGGCACAGAGAGGTCCTTCATGTAAGAGAAGATCACAAAAGTAGAATGGGAATGCAAACTCCCTCAGGCCAAACATGAAACCCAGCCTTTTCTTTGTTTCTTTAAATGGAATTTTACCTTTGACCTTTTTTTCCCCTCTCTTCTTTAATGAATGGAAGAACCTTAGGAAGATAAAATGGCAGACAGTAAAAGAAAATCTGTCATAAGGTTAGACATTGGTATAGGAATCATCACAACTATTACATCATTAAATTTCACTATAAACAGATAGTGCATAGTTCATGTTTTTTCCTCCCATGAAAACCAAGGCATAAAGGTGTGGGAAAGACTAGGGCAAGAGGGTTTGGATGTAGATCACCAATAAATTAAATTTGGGAACTTCCTGACACATGTAATACACTAAAGATTGAAAATTCAGCCCAACTCCCTGAAAATTGTTTTTTTCTTTAAATATAACAAATTTGTTTCCCACATTCAGTTCTGCAGAGACATTATGAAAACAAATCTACTGTTTTGTACAAACATCCATTGAGATGGAATTACAATGATCTGTGGTGATAACTTGAGTAATACAGGCTAGAGCCTGTAACATCACACGCTTCAGAACCCTATGTAATTCAGTAACAAAACCAATTGATAAACACAAAACATACTGGGCCTCTCGTAAGTCTTACCTTACAACAACAAACTACACAGTCAAGAAGAATTTCATCATCTGCTTATATTTACTGTAGATTACAACACATGCACATTATCCAGTGTTACTATCAACAGTCAATTATGTTTCATAGACCTTCTTTGTAGGGCCAAATTAAAAGATCAGTTTTAAAAACCTTTTTTTCTGTTCAGGTTAATTCCCTATCTAATCCTCATGATAAATCAGATGTGTAAATGAAGCAAATTATGTGCTACTCAAGTAATTTACTAAATGCTGCATTGAAAGCAAAGAATCTCACAAACAGTTCACAAAGCAGAAAATACAGTAATTGTATGAGGATTGATTTGAAACTACGAAATCTGAAAACCTGCAATTCAAAGGAGAAACAGTCAATATGCTTTCTTCTACAGTTACACTAATCCTCGAAAATCTGAAAGGTATTTAGTGCCGTACTAAACATTCCCTTTGTAGAAAGCATTTTTAGTAAATGGTAAAATGCATTTTCCAGCAGAAACAACTGAAAATTTATCAGGTCAGACTAGATTCACTATCTGATCAAACCTATTCTGGACTGGTATCTTTGCTGATGGACTCTCAGCTCACAATAGTTCAGCCTGCAGACCTCCATGGCCCAAGTCCAGGGCAAATTTTCCAAAGCAAGCTTATCTATGGAAAGAGCGCAGAATTCCAGTTTTTCCAAATACAGACATGAATGTGCCATAATACGGATCCTAGAATCCAAATTACCTCAAAAATAAATTGGCTAGGATCTGTCAGTTCTAACTATCATTACCAGTCATCTATCCTATCATGCTCAGTAGCCAGCTTACGCCAATTATAATAAGACTTCACAGAATGAAGGGTAATTTCTAAAAAAAAAAAAAAAAATTGTAAAAAGTGCAAGACATTCATTGAACTAATTTTAAAACATCAATAGCTTGTGGCCTGCAACATAACTACATCAAGTCTCCTAAACCTCTTAATTCTCTTAGACTGGTATCTGCTTTGAAGATACTTTTCTTCAATCATGCTTTCTTCCAAATTGGCCCCATTGCTAATCACAATTTTTAATAATGCAAGCAACAACCATAATACTATCATGGAACACTACATTAAATTTTGTATAAGTTACAAAGAAATGAAATGAATTGAAACTAATGGTCTTTGTGAGCTGAAAGTACCAGTTTCTGACAAAAAAATGTATTTACCGTGGGAAAGGCACAGTTAAGTTGTTTCAGATTGTTCTGTCACGCAAAATGAAGATGGTGCAAGTACTTCAAAGCAAAACTTCACAAAATAAATTACTACATTAAGATACAACTGAAGTGATTTGGCTTGTGAATGGTTTTAGTATCCTATGTAATCAGGAAAAAACCCAACAACTTTGAGTCTCTCCCTTCTTCTCAACAGATTAATGTGAAGTCTATTACTAACTTGAAGAGACTGCTGTTCAAGGTTCAGGAATACACAAAATTGCAAAAAAACCCCATCAGGTACTGACACACAAACCTGTGAAGCACAGTTGCTCCCCTAGGCATTCATATGTGTATGCTGTGCTATTTTCACAGGAATAAGGATAAAAAAAGAGTCACTACTTAACATCAAGATCTACTGCTCTAATAGCATTCCACTTTATAGAACTATTTTTTTTTGGTATTGGATACATCAGGAAGGCTGTTTTCAAAATAAGAGTTCAACATTTAGGTAGGATAAGCATAGACTTCGAGTTTCCTTGACAAAAGGAAGGAAGAGGAAAAAAAAATGAGCAGGACCTTTGGAAATAGGACAAAGACAAAGCACAACATCTTTACAAAAAAGCACAACAAAGCATAACATATGCTAGTTATGGTGGAGCACAGAAGGAGGAAGACAAGTATTTCAAAACAAAAGGAACTTAAGAAAATGAATCATAATAAAATGAATACCATATTTGTCCTTATAAATAGATAAAAATATTAACACGTTCTTACTGAAAAACAGAACATGGAAAGCCACAAAAAGAAAATCTTGCCTTTCTTCTTACATGTAAAGAGAATTCTCAGGTAGTCTTTCCACTTTGATTCTCTAAAAAATCCTAGGAAGCAACTGGAAAGTCCAATTAGCATATTACTGTTAAAGAGTTTAAAGATCCAGACTTTCTACACTTTCATCTAGGAATTTATAGGGAGTTGCTCGTGTCATTTTCACTTAGAACACAGCATCTAAGTTACTGTCACAGATGAAGGAAATGCCTCCACAGAGAAACTTTTGAAGCCCAAGTTGTTCATGGTTAGTTCCCTATAGGTAAGTATTACCCTACATAAGTGATTTAAAAAATCCTTTATATAGTAGGATTTACAAAAAAAATAACACTGAACCACTTCTGCTACCTAGGTTACTTAACACATTTTTACCTTAATTTTAAATATTTTCAACAAAGAGTAAAGAGTATTTCCTTGAATGGCACAGTTTTAGGTAGCTGCTATCTTTATATACAGTATATATATTTGTTTATAAATAACTGTGTAACCAGAAGATTGCACTCAGAAAATTACAAAATGATGTTTCGACGTTTGCAGCACGAAGTCCAACTGGATGGAGTGCTCAAGCTTTCCATGCAATAGTACGTAGCAGATGTTCCAATTCCTTGTCTTCTTTCTGCTTTTAAGAATGTGTTCACACAACCATTCTTCGAATTCCACACTCACAGCAGAACTTCGCCCATTCCACTGGATACTTTGTTCCACATTCATGGCAGAACTTGGATAACTGTACAGGTGAAATTCCTTCGCTGCTTTTTGCACTTCCTCCATTGACTGAGGATGGGCAGTCTCCACTGTCATACCCAGTTTTCCCATCAGACCTGAAAATCCCCAGATGAAGAACATTCTCTGTAAGTCAGTTCAGTATAACGACGTAAAATTAGTCTAATCCTTGCAATGAATATAGTTATTGTTCCTGTCATTTTCATGCCTGCACTTCCTATTTACAGTGGTGTATCTCACATACAATGCTACCCAGGGTC
The DNA here is from genome assembly GCA_013397755.1 of Cnemophilus loriae. Classification (NCBI taxonomy): domain Eukaryota; kingdom Metazoa; phylum Chordata; class Aves; order Passeriformes; family Corvidae; genus Cnemophilus; species Cnemophilus loriae. The sequence continues at coordinate 1,893,225 of VZTF01004030.1, forward strand.
CCATATGTATCTCCAGATACCCACCTTCCCTGCAAGAAAACAAAAAACACCAAAGTTCTAGGAGCAGGATCAAATATTTCATTGACTACTTAGATTAACTGGAGAGTTTGAAAATGTAAAACTTAGATTGTCAAAAAAAGAAAGGCTAAAGCACCAATACAATTTTCATCCTACCCTTTAAAAGGGAAAGAGAATTTGTCTGCTTAGCATGCAGATTACATTCAGTTTCTACTGAAAGAATATTTGCTTATTTTTTCAACAGCTTCCAAGCAGTTTTTGGTATTTCTAACAGGGTCTTCTGTGCACGTCTGAGACAGCTGATGACAAAGGTGTGCTGTCAGACGATAAACATGCAAAATATATTGAGCATCTTAAGCCAAATAATATTGATCATCTATTAACTACAGAGAATAATACATTCCCCAACTTCTTTTGTAGTAAGTAATCCCCTTTAATGAAGGCTCTATTGATGACAAAATCCACGAAGTTAAAAGCTACCTTAAGTAAATGTCTGAATTGCTAGTTTTCCTTCTGTTTGTTAAAGCACCTGTGCTCATGGCTCTTGCCACACTAGGAGGGGTTGATGTCCGGGTTTTGGTTGCGCCTCTAGAACAGAAGAAATATCTGATGATTTATACACACAGAGAGAAATACATACAAGAATATGCCTTTTCAAATTTTATATATATATATATAAATATATATATATATATATATTTAAAAGTGCATCGATCTACACATTAGTTAATTGTATCAAAAATAACTCATTTCCTACCAAAAGCAGACAGAGGAGCTTTAGCATGAACTTGCATGGTTTGAACTGTTATGACTTGAATCCAACAATAACAAGTTAAACGAAACAGCAAGTCCCTTCCTGTTCATGTGTCTTACTTCCTAATAGGAATCCAGGCAGATCCTGCACTATTGGTTGCTCAGTACATTCTAATGTCTACCATGACAAATTATACGTCACTTTTTAGGACTGGCAGATCTTTTAGAAAAACAGAGAGCAGATGACTGCAGGTTTCAATAATTTAAGATCTGTAGAAAGAATACCATATTTTCAATACTTTGTGACCAATATGAAGAGTCAACAAGACCTTTTTCTTAGATAATGCAGTAAATCCTTTTTCTTCAAAGCATAATTATATTTATGAATATAAATAGAAAGAGAAGAAAGTGCATCCAGGTGGGCATTAGGCCCTCAATTTTTTCTAAGCTGTCACAGTGTTCCTAAAGTTGGCATCAATAGTATGACCACACAGATATAAAAACTGCTTCCCTCAGGACTCATGAGCATTATGAGAAGTCAGTACACAACGAACAGCACATCCCAAACACTGAGAACATCTTGCTGCTGGCTTTGATGAGTAGAGAAACATCAGAATCTCCTGAAAAATCTGAGTAGCACTAAGAAAAATAAATAGGAAGGGGCATCGTTTTATCATTAGTGACCAAGGACAGAAGTTTTCATCATTGCTCAAAAGAATTACCATTCACTGGGATTTCTTCTTCTTTGGCAAGTCTTCAGACTATGACATCTTGTGCATGACCAAGTTTTTCTGTTCTCATTCTTGAACACCAATGCATAAATGAAATTTAAGTTGAGACTCGCTCAAGGACATTAAAAAAACTTAAAACAAGACTCCATTAAAAAAATTAGTCACCAAGACACCATTTGTTCCCTTCAGATAAACCTAACTTCTCCTTTCAGAATTATAAACCATCTGGTCTTAGTTTGGTTTTCAAACTACATATAAGGAAATGCATTCAGCTCCAGTAACTTCAAATGCAACACTGACACAGCTGAGGAACATGTAACAACTCCTGAATTATAGACATGCTGCATAAAATATTTCTCCCTTCATGTCATGAACATGGAATAAAGATGGCTTTTCAGTGCCTTCTATCACTTTAATCAGTGGAAAAATGATCAAATAATTAAGCACGAAGGTGGAAATCAGCAACTAAATTTAAGATTAAATAAACTGAAATTATATCTAACTAAAGTATTCAAGTTTAACAAGAATGGCTTCTACTTGCAACAGGTAGAGTGGAATGATCAAAGACTATGGCTCCCTGGGCAGAACACTAACCTTCTCCACTAGTTTTCCTGTCTGCCCCCTTATTTAGCAAGGAGATTCTAAAGATGGACTTAATTGAAAAAAAAAAAATACTGTGCAGACTGAAAACTTATTGAAAGTTATGTCAGCCTTTCAGAAGTTACAGAATTCTAGAACAGAAGTTCTAAATGTAACCTAAATTACACTGCTACGATGTACAGATGCTAAACACTCATCTTGTGCTATTTTCCCCACCTCATTATATGATGAGGAGACACCTTTGCTTATAATTGTGTAGAACTTATTAGAGCTCAGTAGTAGAAAGAACATACCGGACTGTTACTTTACCTGTTGTGGAAGACAGAAAAGCATATAAAGAAAAATTCAGCTGTATACACAGAAACATTATGAGATCATAATGGATCAGGGATGATCAGGCAATGAAGCAAAGAATAGAATTGTGTCTCAATTCCTCTTTCGACAGCTCCAAGTAATAAAAGAAAAATTTTCAAGGTTATTACTGTGTCAAGTTTCTCTGGATTTTCACCTTGGGACCAACATACTGCTTTTTCAAAACTAACAGCATTAATTTCTTAAATTGAAGTCTCTCCAGAGTGTACTTTCAATCAGTTTTGAACATCACGTTAGGAGTCCTAGATATTTGAAATAAATTTACATGAAAACTAGTCCACTATTCTTTCCTGTATTTCAGGAATCATACACCCTCATCCCACTAGGTACTCTGAAAATTCACCTGATGCTTTAGTACTAGGTGTATATCAAAGAAATTTCAGAGAAATCTGTGTGTTTATACAGCATTCAGGCCACTAGTGAGCTGGGGAGGGGAGGAAATCGAAATGCTGAAAAGCCACATTCAAAGTGCACAATCCACCGTGTGTATCAAAGGAGGCAAAGTCTCATGAACAGATAAAACATCACTCATTAAAGGTTTAACAGGACATCTTCATTCCAAGATGTTTAAACACAGCTTTCTGCATAATTTCTGCAGTCTTTTTCCACGACTAGTTTTCTAAAAATATAGAAGAAACCTCAAATACCTTTTCAGACTAGAAACTTCCCTTCCAACCTTACCCATTCTGTGATTTCTGACATTTTCGATGAGTAACCCAACACAAGGAGTAGGCTGTCACCGTCTACAACTTTATTCAGCCCAAATCTAGATACACAATTAAGCATCAGGTTTCATGTATGTTTGGTGACAAATCTTGAAATTGCATCCTTAAGTAGCAATCTGATCTCTAGAGACAGATGTCTTCCAACAAAGTCAGATATTTTTGGTTATTTCAACTTGTGCCACCAAAGCTTGGCTTCTTCTGATCTGCCCCATTTCTGCCTTCTCTATCCTACTTGTCCACTTCTGTTGTTTTTCCTGTTTGGTTGGATTTTGCGTTTTGTTTTTGAAAAGCTATATAAATCCCTGCTCTACATTGTATCACATGAAGTATGAGTAGAGCCTGACAGCAGATGAGGCTGTGTACCAATGCCAGCTAGAACTCTTGAAATCTAGACATACTCTAAAGAAAATTATCTACTCTCTATTTTAAAAGAAATAAGATTGAAAGTGACTTCCCTTCCTAAAGCAGCTCGTGTAATACATCTAGTTGAATTACCACTGCATGCAAAATAAAAATCTGAAAGTAATTTGTAAAAGAAGATTGTCTTTTTCTATGCATGTGTTCATGATTTGGTTGAATTCTATCATAAAATACTGATATATAAAGCTTGCTTCTTAGAGTGTTTTCAGATATTCTTGACAGCTGTCATGGTTACCCACAACAGCTCATAGTTCCATGCAAAGTCATAAATAACTTTCTGCTGACTAACGGCATGCATCCCGAAGTCTAGAAACCTTTGCCATAAACTGCAACCATCCACACTGCTATGCTGAATTTAAGAACGGTTAGGAACTATTCATACTTGCTGAATGCTGTTGGCATGCAATATACTGAATAATCTACTGCAAGTAAGGCAGATTTAATTCCTGAACTCAGTAGATACTTGAATAAGAACAACAGGGACAGTACGAAGAACAGAAGAAGTACCTGTACTTTTAAAGATTTTCTCTCAAGAAGAAAAATCAAATCACTGCTCTACGGATAGGGATTATTTTAAGCAGTTGTAGCTCACCAAGGTAAATTTTCAACATCTTAATAATGTATTACAAAATGAAAAACTGAGCTAATTTTTGATGGTTCACAGGATTTATAACTAACCAAACATGTAAAGGAGCAAATGAAAACAACAAAGAAATTCTGTTTGCCTAAAAAGAACTCCCGTTCCTTTCATTGCTTTTGCTTCTTCAAATAAAAACCGAAGTCAAATATTCTGTCCCTGTCTCAAAGATACTACAGCTTTGGTTACAACTTTAAGAGATTCAGACACATTTCTACTATGTAAAGCAATACATTCCATGTATGTGCTACATAATGCATTACTTATTTCTCTTTTACAATATGAAAAAGCAGTCTATTTGAATTTGGCATCTTCCAAAATATATCACAGGCTTAACTACAATTTACTATCTATTTCCTTTTAAAAAAGATTAGAATAATTAGAATAACCTTCCTTCTAAACTTAGATCTTATAAAGACTTCTGAATATCCAGAAATCTTTATATGATGTAAGCTCGACTTAACCAAAGACTTTACCTTTCATTACAAAGTCTGCCTTCCTCATGTTTTTGGACCACCATAGCTACCTTACAGATGTAGAAGTTAGAGAAATATGTGACCTTATGAGAATAAAATTACTTTGTCAAAAAACAGAACAGTTATCGGGCTTAAATGCTTACTTCAGCTTTGCATCATGCAAATCAGTTTTATCTTGGGTTTAGAAAGACACAAGTTCATTACTTTTAATCTGTAATCAAGTACTGACAGAAGAAATCAAATCTGAGGGAAACCTTCATCTTCCCTGTCCTACTATGAAATTGTTCACCTCACACTGATACTAATTATATTATCTACTCTTCTCCCACAGCATTTATATTGAAGACATACTGGGCAGCTGATGTTCGTCAAGGGCACGCTTTTCTGCTTAGGAGAAACATTTTTGCAAAATAGATAAACCACACTGATTTGTAATACTTACTTCTTTACAGGCAACAACTCATTTGGTCTTTTGACGGTACTGTCTGTTTTTGTATCAGAGTCATAAAACCTTTGCACATCTCTTCCAGTTCGCAGTGGTGGGCCTAACTTGTCCATCTTACTATTAAAATATATAAAGGGGTGCTCATAAGGACAGTGCTAAATTGCTATTCAAGTTATGCAAAAAAACAAAATTAAAAATACTCAGAATTCAATACTTATATTACCAAAGAAATCCCACTGACTTAAAAAAAAAAAAAAATCAAATCAGACTTTAATTATCCAGCAAACAATTTTCTTCTTGCTTTGATGAGGAATGGATTTCATAGACATTGGATTAGGTTTCCAAAACATTTTTTAAAATTCTTTTTCAAACAAAACACTAATGCCAGTTATCCTCACACTCCGCACAATGTACTCACATTTGGTCTCTTTTAAGAACTGCTTACACAAAGTCATACAACATCATGAAAGGGGGGCTCATAATTACAAGTCATAAGTTTAAACATAAGAAAATAACAGATATATAAGTACAAGACTCCTTAACTTTCCAATTATCAAGAAGAAAAATTTTTCCCTTTTTAATTTTTTCTGTCTTGTAAAGGCAGAATAGAAGACAACCTGAAAAAAACCCAGCTTTGTTTTAACAACAAAAACCCCATTCACAATAGACAGTACTATAAGCACAGGCAACACTTTAATAGCTTTTTTTTTTTTACTATTATGGATAATATTTCCAAACCAAAAAGAATAAATCAAAAATCAAATTTTAAAAACATTTTTAAAAAAGGCAACCAACAAAATAATTTAAAAAAATCCTTCCCTCACATCATCATAAGGAAAACTGTAGCTTTTCAGAAATCACAACTTAGATTAGAAAATTAGACCTTCAAGTTAAGTTCTGCATTTTACGATCTTATCATCATAAAGTAAAACCTACAAACAGCCTCCCAAACAGATGTTCTAGTTCAAACTAATTAACTCCTGTTTGACCCAATACTCTTTACATACTCCCAGGAAAATGAGAAGCAAGACTGAGGTCTTCAACACTGCAAGACACATACTCCAACCTAACATGATTTTCTTAGTTATTTTTGAACTTTAACAAATAATCTGTGAACTGCAGGCACATACAGAGTAGAACACCAAAGAAGTATCCTAGAAGCAGTCATAATACTGCCAAAAAGAACTACAGTATTCTTTCACACCTTAACAAAGCCAAAAACCCAAAGCTGACAGCCCTTTCACGTTCTAATGAAAAAAAACATGATCATCATTTTCGAAATGCAAAGATCTCCAAGACAACTCCTTATGTATCTTGATTTCATTGAACAAAGCCCTGTAAGTTACAGTCTTCATAAAAGGAACAAACTGTTTTAAAAAGATAATGTTTTTAAAGGCTACAAACGCTTTATGGCAAATACGTAAGCGGAATTTAAAATTCACTGTAATTCATTTGGTGTGCTGTTCATATTCTATTTCAGCTGTAAGACAGTAGTGGATGTGTCACTAACAGACATGATTCCCAGCAGGGAAACATTAACATTAAAGTGCATGCTTCACCCCCAAAATAAAATCTAAATTACAAATTAATTTCTAAGGGTTCATTTTCCATATTAAAAAATATCATACAAATTTCCAAGTCCCATTAAAAAAACAAACATAACTGTCCACAAATGAAACATGTACAGACAATTAATCTGTACAAGCAAAAGATCTCTGGCTGGCCACAAACAGTGATGTCAAGTTCTGCTGGGCAAAACAGTTTGCATGTGGGTGTGGAGTTCACCTGTTTGCTTACTCTTAGGTTAGGAAGAACCTACCCAGTTTTTTCTCCTGAACACCTGATTACTTCTGACAGCTTACTACAACTGCCATATGCCTCAAGAAAGGTAAGACACTGCTAACCTCTATCCTATCACAAAATACACATCAAACTTGGGTTCATAACATGATATCAAATTATAAGCCTAACGACAGACAACTTATGTGGAACTAATTTTTCTTTTCTCAGTTCTTCAATATCAAAAAGAGAAAAAACTGTTTTCATCCAAAGGAATGAAGGTTTTCCTACTGACTAGAATAGTCACACGCTACTCTTGCACTCTCACTTGCTTCTCTATGACCTACAAATGATAGGACTTATGCAACTTATGCAACACTTTCATTCATACTGGAAGAACTGTCTGTGTTCTTACTCTGTCCAGGCAGAAAAAGAGAAATCACAGCAGAACTCAGCTGACACATCCTGATCTACATGTACAGAGTAAGCCTCACTGGCACTAACGTAGCTTATGTTGATGATACGGTGCTGTGCTCTCTCAGGAGTCCTTTACTTAGAGCAGAACAGGAGAATTCCAATTTTAAAAAATAGGACATCGCATAGTAAAAATAACTCACAATAAGTGAGCTCATAAAACAGGGTTCCATTTCTGCTCACACAAAGTAAAAGCCCGTGCTGCGACGTCGCACACGAGGTTTGCAGGCGGTGATTCCGAGCTCCCTCCCTTGCCGGAGCTCCGCCGGCGAGGCCCGCCCCGGCCCCGGCCCCAGCGCTGCGCCAGCGCCACCTGGCGGGCGCGGGCGGCACCGCGGGGTCAGCACAGCGTCCCCTGCTGTCCCTCCGCGCATCCCTGCACGGAACAGCGACCGCGGCTCCCCAGAAGGCAGCGGTGTCCCACCGCATCGCCCTCTCCAACGTACATAGAATTCATCCATGATATTGCGCAATATAATTGTAATGCCACTATTAAGCCGCTCTTCTATTACCTCTCTGGCAAATCCAGAATTACAACAATCTAGGCAAAGATGGAAGGTTACACACTTAAGTAGTACCTAAAAAAACCCCCAGAAGTTACAGTTTACCTTAGTGCAAACTGCAGGAACTCGTTTCTTACAGCAAAACCTGGAATTTAACCTGGTCAAAATAATGTGTGTAGGTTCTTTAATAATTGTCAAGGAGAAAAGAAAAAGTGATTGCTTACCACCCCATTTAAAAGATTGCCCTCAAAACTACACTGCTCAGTAAATTGTTTCACTAACAACTCAGAAAGAGCATGACACCTTCTCTTCCAGCATCAGCTCTGTCTGACTTTGGTATAACAGAATCCCAGATCTCATGCTATGGCTTGTCATTCTACTGGTTAAATCATAAATGTAGTAAAAGAAAAAAATCTTGTTTAAACCTACTGAAGGCAATGTTCAAAAGTTCTTCTATTTCTGAAAATAATTCCAGCTGCATTTAGCTATAGCCTAAATTGTAAGATGTTTTAATGTCTAAAATCTGTCACTGCAGTATTAACTATTTTCACTCTCATTGACTGTTAGTGTCTCAGTCCCTGCTTTGGTATCATTTTGTAGATATTTCAACAGAACCCGATGTACTTCCCCCTCATGCCTGCATACTAAGGCAGAAGTCGAGATGATTAAGGCCAAAATTGTCACCAGTGACCAATCTGAGGAACCTAACTTCTCCATGTTGTAACTGGCTCCTACACGTCTTTGCTTCAATATAACTTCTGACAAATTTGTCCCCAGAAGTGAATGCAATGAAGCTAAAAAAAGAAATGCCAGGTCACAGATACAACACTTAGGAATGAGACACATTTAACAGCCACCTATGGAAGACTGGCTAGTGTGAGCAGCAAATATCAGATGGGCTAGTTGGAAAACAGAAGAGAACAAGTTTTTCAGAGCAATGAGAAGGACTGCAGGCAGAAACACACTCATCACATCCATACTCTTAAAATCTGAAAATTGTGTAGGCAATTGAGGTTGTAAGCCAAGCTAACTTTTACTGCCTTTCAGCAGAGATCATTATCTGAGAGCTGTGCCAACCAGAAGCCATCTATCTGTGCTTAGCAGAATGCATCAACAGAGAGAAGCTGTGCAAACATCTCCCCAACTGCTATTTGGCTTCATCATGTCACAGTTCTTTCTCCAAGCAACAGAGGAGAAAATTGCAGACTACAGAAAACAAAGTCCAGTAAGCAATTGTTGAAAATTGCCAGACTTATTATGTCAAGATACAGACATGCTGTGAGTTTGTGGAGAATTCACGAGGCTGTTAGAGCAAAAATGTAAGCTAAGCCACTTGCTTATCTTGCACTAGGCTGGATCAAGGCTTAACAACTGAATGATGCCTGGGGTGAGGCAGAGCCTCACAGCCCAGTGCTGTCCCAGTGAAGCACAGGAATGCACCCACACATTGGTACCCAGCCTCACTCCCCCTTATCCATGCACAACCAGCCTCTGTTACACATCTGTTCCTTTGGGAAGATAATGATATGAGATTGTAACATGCTGACGGGAGTAATATCAGGTGGCTTTCACTGCTCCCTCACCTGGGTGGAGGATGATAATGAGGTACAGGCACAGGTATCTGTGCTGCCTTTGTTACAACCAATTCAGCCAAACGTATCCAAAGATAATTAATATATTTAAAAATGAACCCACTAATACGAAAATGAGAAAAAAGCTGCTTCCCCACCAACTAGGACCACAGCAACTGGAAACCAATTATATTTGACTATAGTCACATCTCTGTTTTTCCAAAAAGCCTAAAATTGATATTTGAAATCCTCCATTTTTAGAGTCTGAGAACATGACCTTACTTTATGGACAACAGGCTTGCTCCTCTCTCCCCTCCCCAAAGCAGGGATGATTCTGGTAAGGTTTGCGCCTCCAGCTGTGTCAAGAGTATATATCTGGGAACAGTTACATGTAGCACTGAACACTTACATTTTGTAGATCTACTGCATTTATCACCAACAATCTAACAACAGTCAATAATCTGTTGCTTCAATAAACGACATTATTTGTGAATCTGGAATTGTAAAAGCTTTTCACTGAACATAACCAGATGTAGTGCCTAACTAGTCATAATCAGAAATTAAGCCAAGCTGCATCCAGCCCCTCTGATCTCTGAGGAATAGCTGGAACAAAAGGGGGTTTATTTTCTACCAAATTTCATATGCTTATTGCAACAGCAACTGACTGGTAAAATTAAATAGAACTTCCTTGTTAACAAAGGAAGACCAAAATTACTGCACTCTCACAGACGAATACAGACTTCAATTAGGAACTTTCAACACGAAGAAACCTTTCCCAGACAGCTGGGATACACTACTGGGCTCAGAAACATGCTTTCAAATTATCTCAGCTGACTTTTTTACTGTGGCTTGCAGACCTGCTTGTTTGCCACTCATCAGCAGGTGTCAATTCAACTTCTAAAAATGGAGAAATAAAGAAAATCAGTGAATAAGAGGCTGGGATTTTCTGATAGTCACAGCATAGATGCCTACAAACGGTAGTGAAGCTGACCAAAGACTAGTGAGACACCAGGAGAGGGGGGAAATAATAAAAAAAGAAAGACATCTGTCAATCTCATGGACTGTTTGTGACCTGTGTCTGAAACAGTCATCCTGAGTAGGTAAAGCAAGGAGAGACAGAATTGAATCCTGATGCTACAGGGCATTAGGAGGGAAACATGACAGAGTTGTAATTCATATTCATGCATAACCTGTAAAACTTAAGGGTGATAAACTAAAAATGTCTAGTTTTGTCTAATTGCTGTCCAAGCCCATGAGTTTTCAGAATGTCGTTTTTCTTCCTCACGAACTTAAGACATTAGTTTTTTTCCACTTTATACAGTTTTCACCAATCTGATACTCATTTTCATAGGAATAAATCTTTTTCAATCACCAGTGTTATAACTGCAATCACTTCCTTTTATGTTTTGTGTTCTCAGTGCTCCTTGGTACTCCTCAAACTTCTGTAGAATTGCACTACTTTTCTTCAATCTCTTCCATAGATTTCTCTATGAGATTCTGTGAAATGTCTACCCCTCCAGCAAAGTATGAGTCACAGCCTAGATCACACCAGCACTTACACTGAACTCTAATAATCTTCATGTAGCATTCCTTGCTGTTTTAAGTGCACTGGTTTCCATTTGTCTTATTTGTGCTCATTCACTTGTTGCCTCTTAAGACAGGAAAGGGAAGAGAGAAAGCATCCATCCTTTTGTGCTAAGAGAGAAGATCCTGTCACAACCGGCTTGTAATCTGTGGCAGAAGCCTCGTTCTTCTATTTCCACGAAGTGCAGGAAATTATGCCTAATGTTTTCTGCTTTTTTAAGTCACTTCACTTTTACCAAGAAAAAATTCATTGCTCCTACCACTTCTGCCTATTCTGTAATTTTTAACATACTTTATATCTATTTTATCTCTTGACCTCCTTTGCTGTTACTTCAACTTGATAAAACCCACCTTTGCCTTCTCCAATGTTCCTTAACATCAGCTGTATTTACAGATAAAGCATAAATGCAAAACACTGTACTTCTAAAGCTCATAGGAAAAAAATAAAAAGCAAGTGAAACAAACCACAGAGACTTCTAGAACTAGAACAACATAAATATGAAATTAAGCACAAATGACAACATTAGATGGAACTTACCCTGCTTGTGGGTTCACCATTCCCAGTGAGTTTTTATGAGCTGGTGATAACGTCTGAATTTTGCTCCCACTGGATCCAGATGAAGACAGTGCTTTACTTGAAGAGGCACCTTGCAGTTGAAAGCAAACATGAAAATACAAGAAAATGTAAGATCTTGCTGCTGAAATGATACAATTTATTAAAAAAATTTAATTGCAAAATTCAAAACAAGAGTTTTAGAAATACAAAGAAATGAGCCAGTAGCAAGATAACACAAAAAGAAAATATGTTTAAAAATTTATATAAAATATGTAATTGAGACATAGTGTTTTAGTCTAAGAAAAAATACTGTATCTCAATTACTTTGCTCAGAAAAAAAAAGGGAAAGAAAAGTTGAAGTATGTACAAATAGAAAATGTTTGATATCCAATGATATCTGAAACCCAAATTAGACCACTGTTTGCATAATCATAATATACATGCCTTGACTATGTATTTTCGTAGTCAATTCATGATCATATTCAGCAGACGAATTAGTTACAGAATTAAGCATCAGATAAATTTCTGGTGAGAAATCAGTGTTCATGAAAAATCATGCATTACTACACCAAATGATTTTTCATATTCAACTCAGAAAAAAAAAATAATTTGACCTGATATATAAACCAGAATCCTAAGTGCTCAAGTCTCGTTAGATAGATGGCAATCAGTGCCCCTTCCAACTTTATTTTAAATGAGATTTTACAAACTGCTACGTCAAATAAACAATCAATTCTTACTGCATAGTTTGAGAACGAATATTTAGAAAAGAAATGGAACAATTCATAACATTCATTTCATACCTACAACAGTTTTGCTAACACCACTTGGCTGTGGTAAGCGTGATGATGGTGATGGTGTTGATCCTACAGAAGGCATCTTCTTAACTGCAGCAGGTTTGTACTGTAACAAAATACAACCTAGAAATTTAAGCAATTAAATCAAGCTATCTATATAACACAACAGGTAGTTCTTTCAGGTACTATGGGAGAACAGATGATAATTTCCTACTAGGTAACCTGTTTCTGGTATGGGAACAAGCAAATGGTGTCTGATAGTCTGTTTTCTAATACTCACAGATGATACTAGCAGGAAACATTCTCTAACTTAGTGGCTTTGTTGTTCAACTGGATGTCTTTCTGCATTTTTTGCTTTTCTACAGCTTTTATCATATTTTTCCATAGCTGGAATTAAACTGAAGTTAAGATTAAAAGTATAATCTCATTACCAATTAATTTAAAAAAGAATACTCAAGCGCAGAATTATTTTTGTCTTTCAAATCCAAATCTTACTTTCACCTGCATGGTCTGGATCAGTTCCTGCACTGATTCAAAATTCAGGTGTAATACACCTGAATCCCTCTAAAGCCTCTAATTAGCCAACATACTGCTGTCGGTTGTCCTGTAGTCAGGTACCTCTGTTTGCCCCTTAAGCAAGTCTTTAATTGGATTCAGAAACCAGCAGAACAGAATTTCAACTTCCTTTACAAAAACTTAATCTTTATTTCCTGCTGCTATCTTTACCTGTCATTTCCACACTTCTCAATTACATTTATGACTGATTTTGCAACTGTTGCCATCTGACTTACGCATTCCTGCAGTTTAAGAAAGCAAAAGCCTCGTTCATGCTTAGTGTCTAATTTCAGTCAGTGTAAATAACAAAATTACCGAATAAAATAGTTAATTCCATTTAAAAGCAACACACTATTTCACAAGCTTGATTTGATGTTGAATGCAAGTTACAAGTTAAGGAAAGTGTTATAGCTCACCTGTGTTCGAGTAGGAAGCTTCCCTTTGGTATCAGCTGCCAATTTCCCTTTATTGGTAATACGTGCAGCTTGCTCCTTACAGAAATTGATGTGTCTGTCAGCTGCATTTTCATTGAATCTCCTCTGACAGTATGGACACTGAATGTAATCTTAAAAACATAAAAATCTAACATTAATAATCTGTTTTAAAAATTAGAGTGTTTTAAAGTCTTTCAAAGACCAGCCTCTCCCCTCCAGGGGAAATTACGGCTTCTCGAATCTGAAAATGAAATACAGATTGCTAGGTAAAACAATATTACCCACATGTAACACAAAAGATGTTTCTCATCTGATGGGTAAGAGTAGATGAGGATCAGAAATAACCTAAGCAAAGTCAGAAACACTTTAAGAGATGCTATTCTGCAGAGAAGGTAGACAAAGAGGTACAAAGACATGGCAGAGATATCAGCTGGAAGGAAGTGGAGAAGAAGCTAAACAAGCAAACAATTAAAAATTTTAAAAAAACCACAAACAGTTCAGTTTGTTCAAGATATGGGAATACATTAAAACCTTTCTCATGCAAGCAGCAAAAGACGACAAAATCTGTTTCCTCTGGCAATTTTGAAAGAATTGAGAAATACTAAGTGCAATACTGGAAGTGATCATTAAAAAAAAATCAGAAATTTAACAAATAAAAAGAATCAGAAGAAATTCAGCCTAAATTAGGAGCTATCTAGAGACATGCAAAAGAAAGTAACTGGTGGCTGTATTACTTTTGCAAGGTTAATTTAGTGATATTGCAAACAATATTACACGCAGGAAATATTACTCTCCTTAGGGAAAAAAAGAAAGAGCTACATAAATGCTTAAAATATTAAAAGATACATCATCTGTATGCTGGAAATACCTTAAAATACAGTGACCTTGGAAAATGATATATTTGGATTGCAGTTTCAGACAAGGTATTTCAGTATCTAGAGATATTCATGCCGTATGCCCCAGATTACAGTATTCAAAACCATGTAAGCATCAACTTAAAAAAAGCTTGACATCGGCAAAGCAGGTTACATTAGTGTGTTTCTAGGTCATTTTAGAAATGTATTGAAGAAAATGAGGTGAAATTCAACAGTCACTGCCTCCAAAATTACAATTAGATGCTATAAATTCTAAAATAAGTTTTGGATTACATGTTTCTAGTCCAAATGCAGTAGATCTGGCTTAAATACTTGTCCCTCTAAAAATTAATAAACAGTTTTGAGTAAGTTAAATGATATAATGGCCACCAAACCATGAACTCTGACCCAAGAAGTGTGAGCTAAGGACACAGGAAGAACACAGAGAAGTGACAGCATGGGAATCTCATGGGGTAACAACAACAATTTTTTATTTATTTATTTTACTTATACTCCACTACTGTCAGAACACTCGAACATCAACTATAACTGAAGAGACAAAATCTCAGAAACAGAATTGTAACATCTATGTAGTCAAATCAAAATTGTTCCAAAGAAAGTAAAAAAAAAAAAAAAATAAAGCAGCTGTGTAAGCTCCTAGATAATATGCCATTTCTAATATGCCATTTCTAGCTGGTGGAAAGCTCAATTCCCACAGAAAACTTTCAAAGCCCACAAATGTATCAGACTGTAGAAGATGAATGTATACTCTTAAGAATCAGGAATTGTATGTTCATCCTTTTGAAAAACACATATTACCAGTCAGACACTTGGCTATCTGAAAGTACTGCTCATACTGCTCAGAAGAACTTCTAGGATTCAATGTAAGCTTTATAAAACAAAAACTAATCAAAACAAGAAGGCAGTACACATACGCAGTCAAGTTCAGGGTGACTTAAGGTCCTTCTTAACAACCTGAGGCTACTCTGCACTTCCTCAGAAAGAGTGGAAGACAAGATGGAAGGAGAAGCAATACTGTTTATTTGCCAACTCAGAGCAGTTAAGTAGAAAATATGAATGAGAGACTCTTTTCATTAAAAAGAAAAAGACTCACTGCTTGTTAGAAACAAACGTGCCAAAGACAGAGCTGAGTAGGAGAGGATGGATACACTCATGGTACTCTGCACCATCTTCCTGCTCTCCTACATGAAAAGTGGAAAAGGAGCAATAGTAGCTGCCCTGCTCTATTTTAAGAAGAGTATCCACTGATTTTTTTGTGCACGGTCTCTTCATCCCTGGTTTCTTCTTCCTAAGTCTTACCCACTGCAGCAGGATGAAGCCAGGAAACTAAAAGCATCTACAACTAGACAGATTATAGATATGCTATATAGATTATTAATGATTCTTTCCATGATGAAGCCTTGTGATTCTTATCCACAGCATTAGCTATTGGCTTTACTTTAAGATGGCTTTACTTTTAAAGATTAGCTATATGGCTTTTCAAGACTGTGAGTATAGAATGCTGAGTAATACAGCTTCTTACAGTGAATGCGCAATTACAATCCTAATACTGGACTGTATCATTTCCTGTACAGAAACAAGGTAGGGAACACTTTACATCCTCACTTGACCATAGACAGGCAGAAGCAAACACACATTTTTTTCCCAATCTTTCTGAAAATAGCCATTCAGCTGATCAAATGGTTTAGCTCTTAGGACAAGACAAAGAAATATATTCAACCTATTATCATATCCCAGAAGTTAAATGAAAAGTGTATGTCCTTCTCACTCACATCAAACGGCTTGAACACTTTATCCAATCTCAGTTCTGAAGGTACCCAAGGACTGTCACTCTCTTGATAATACAAACCCCACACATCTCACATACCCAAAACACAAGTACCCCCATTACATGAGGCATTTAGGCACACACGAAACTAAATGTGAATTCAGCAAGAAATGGGAGAGATTACATTTGAAGAACATAAAAGTGCATTCCCACAACGTAAATATGTTGTGGGTGTCAGCTAATTAAAAAGGCAGTCTGCTATTTCTGAGCAGTTCCACTGTTGTAAACATAAACAAGGTACTGAAACAATTTGTCCAGCCTATGGTTTACAAGACAGTAGCAAGCTGCAATTGGCCCCAGCTACCTTTCCACACATTAAAAAGAAAGTCATGGGCTTTGAAAGCTACACAGGATGTGAGCCAGCCAGACCCACAGCCACAACCCAGCATCTGCGCAGGGGTAATAAGTCATCTTCAAGAATTTGTGAAAGTTGTATTCCAACAAATTCCTTTTCAATTCAAATTTCTACAAATTAACTTAAAGAAAAGTCTCTAAGGAACTTGACTGTTTTACATACCAGGGTCATATGATGGCGGAGGTGGTGGAGGGAGTTTTCCTCCGTCTTTAAGATTAAGTCCTTTGGCTGCTCGTATAGTTGCTATAAATTCCTCATGCTTTCGTCTCCAGTTAGAAGGTTTCTTGGGTGGTTCTGGCTATGAGACAAAAAAGAAAGCTTTGTATGTTTGAAGTTTTTACTTGAAGCTAAGTATGCACCTTATTTTAGTACATAACATCATAGTTAGATTTCTTCCAGATCTCAGTTGATCTAATTAACACGAACTGCCAGCAGAAATAAGCCTTATTAAAATGTATATATAGTATGCTTAAAATGTGCATATTGAGAGTAAATTATAACATACCCGTGGCTTAAGAGGTTTTACTGTGGGAATGTCAGTTCCTTCTGCTCTCTGTCGGCTGGAATCGAATGTCTTCCTTTTCTTGGCAGAAGTTTTTTGGCAAATGGGTCCATGCTTTTTCTACAAGCAGAAGGAAAATAAAAGGAGAGTATAGAACTTAGCTTTGAAAACAGATGTTATTAACACGTTATTTCCCTCTTTCTTGATATAAAAATTAGCAAAAAAGGCCCAACGCTTGATGAATAAGTTCAGACTATTTTCACTCAAACATTTACGCCAGCCACTACCTTTAAAACAGAACTACAAGAATTCACAAAAGTGTATACACAGTCACAAAAATATGGGTGATAATGAAGAAAAGTAGAAGGCATCTATATTTGTTGCTTGCATGTAAAAAATTGATGATAGGTAGAGAGCATTTGCATTGAGTGGCAAAACAAATCAGAGGTGTCTGAAATTCATATTCACATATAAGGACAGACGGATTTCTCTTAGCAATGGAGAAGAGAGTTTTGGAGATGACTAACAAAACACTTTATTTACTAGCTGAGACTTAGAACTGCAGAAGACAAGGATTGATTCCGTAACCCTAGAAAAGATGTTTTTAGAGGCATGTAATTCAGAAAATGATGGGATCTTACAATAAAATTAACCCCCTTCTAAGGAGCTTCAAACCTGAGACAACAGGAATCAGTAATTACTTGAGGGGAGGGGGGGGATCAAAACCAAAACCCCTACCAAAACAAAGCATCTAGAGCTATTTTATTTAGCTATAGTGAGCACAGCTTAACTTTCATATCAACTTATCAAACCTAAAAGCCAGCAATACTAACACCACTTACCAGTGCTGCTGGAAAGAAAGTTCTTCCACAAATCTTACATGGCAACAGATCTCCAGTTTGCACTGTAACCTCACCTTAAAAAAACCAACATACTTGTTTAAGAAAATTTGATTAAATTAATGACAATACATTTTTTCAAAAATGCTAACCTCATATACACTTAATAACAGTTGTTACTGTAAAAGTATACAACCTTTGACTTGTGCAGAGACTATGCAGATGAGAAAGGCAAAGAATATACCAAGTCCTTAGGTACTTTTGGAAGCTGTCAGGCCCAGCAACATCTCACGAGCAGTTCTGTTCATTTAAAATACATAACTCCACTCCCTTAAAAGGATGCATGTCAACATGCAAACAACAAATCCCCTGTAAGTCCCAATGACAGCTCAAATACACACCAAGAATAAAGCAATATAGTGGCTATTTCTGTGTGTTTGGAAGAGATCAAATTTAGCATCAAATATAAAAAAGACACATTCCATCATTTATTCTTCTCTACTAAGCTAAACTATTCCACTGTCTCTTGTAATGAAAACAGTCTTTAATTCTATTTTTGCTATATATTTTATTCAGATTATTACTGATGGTTTACAGAAGTATTTCTGATGTTGCTATTCAAGCACTGGTAACAAAAATGTAAATAGCATACTTCACATACAGCAGATCCACAGAACCAGACTAAAAACCAACAAGTCAAAGTATCAAGGCCTATGCAAGCAAATATATTTATATAGCTTGCATTACGCAACAGAGTCATGGCAGAGACGAAAAACTCCAGGGTTTCCCAATAAAAGGCATCTATTATATCTAGTACTATAGCAGAGGAATACAGGGATATTTTTATATCATGTATACATCAAGAAAGAGGCAGTAAGATTGGATTAAGTTTGAGACTTACTAGTAGCTTTCTCTGTACTCAATCTGACTATTGCAGACAATACAACTGCCTCTATTCACACCACATTAAAATAAAACCACTTGCATTTTAGGAATATCAGCATCTTTAACAAAGTTATCAGCATAGCAATGTTCAATGATTTGATCAGCTTTTGTTCCCAGTTTCCCAGTGGAAAATTGTTTTCCATCTAAACGTACACACTTGCTAACTAAGTGCATGACCAGCCCTAACAAAAATGAATAATTAATTAAGCACTTCACAGCAAACATAGATTCAGGCAGCCATGGCTCCCACTGAAAACCTTTTTTGCCCAAATGCAAAGATTAAAACTGAGATTTCTATTACCAATAAGCAATTATTGTCTGACTTTTTCAATTACTTAAAGCAAATACATCACCAGAATGTAACTACATACAATGTATTAGTTCTATGAACACATTATGAAGCACAATGCATTTTAAGAATCATAAATCACACAAAAAAGTGCAGTTTAAAACATTTATGTTCATACCTTTAATGAATTTATATACCTTTTCCATGTACATATGAATAAGCCTGTCCTTACCAAGGCATAACAGGACTGCACTGACAGTAACCAAGTTTTACAAATGAAAGTCATAGTGAAAGCTTCTTTTTGTGCCATCTAAATATCTGTGCATTTAGATGTACACAAGCAGGAGAAGTAGGAAAAATGCAAAACACACAGATAAATATTGGTTTTCTTCTGTTCTTGCATTTGAGTTATACTTGAATGTTATGAAGATTTACTAGGAACTTATTTTTTAGCTGTATTTTTTCAATCTCTTTTTTTAAAGAATCATGTCTGAAAATTTTTCCATAGGTCTGTTTTCTTAAATCCACAAGCCTGAGCACATGAACACTGGTATAAAGCTATGTGGCTGCGAACCTGCCCTCACTACTGATCTGAAGGGTAAGCAGCAATGGTTGTACACTTTTCTCAATTATTCCACTCAAAAATACAAGGTATGCACGAATTTGTTTATTTCACGACCTCATTCTTCAGAGTCCCTAGCACTCTTAATAATAACCTACATCACTGCAAACTCACTTCTGCTAAAGAGTTCAACTTCCTTTTATGACCTCATTCTAATATAACCCTCAGCTTTGCAGAAACAAGTGAGACAGGTACTTCCCAAAAATAAAAAGTGATACTGTTTGTGTCTTTAATAAATTAGCTGAAATAAATCAGAATTAGTGATCTTGAAATAAGGTATGCAGTATTTGATTAAGGATTTGGCTGAGAAGAGAATTCTTTCAAATACCTGCCTTAGTAAAAAACGCTACATGTCCCACAGTTTTCTTCTGCGTTCACCAAACTCGAGAATTCAAGCTGGTGTTTAAATTCCACATTAAAAGAAGCCGACTTGACAGCTGGTCATCTGATCGAGCAGTATTTACATACAACATACCAATGCACAAGGAATGCCAATTACCACTTAGTGCAGCTGCAGTTACAGAGCTGAATTTCCTTACAGCATTCCTACCCTCCCCTGTTGCTGGCAGGTAATCCCATTTGCCTAGAGCTATTTCTACTGCCAACAACTCCCGTGTAACACAAATCACTGACCCAAAGCACATAAGGAAGTTATTTAAAAAAAATGAAAGTTCCTGAAGTTTTGTTGAGAATGGGAAGCCAAGTGTCCTCTATATTTGCACACTTACCCCTTCAGCTTTCTAGTTCCTCTGTGATTTTCCTCACATTTAAAGTAAAAAAAACCTAAAACCAAACAAACCAAAACCACAACACCTTAACATTTCTCTCCAGGAGTTCATGAGTCTTCCCTTACAGAAGGGTTAGCAATGTTATCCACATGAAATCTAATAACTTAAAAGTAAGACATGGGAATAAAATTGTGCAAGTTGCAATTGAGTTAGTTTTGGCTTTGTTTTGTTTAATTTTAAAAAAGACACTCATATGTGATATCTATTGCAATTTTTTTCCTGTAAAAAGTTAACCGAAATGGTTTTTAATTTGGGATGCACTGGGGAGAGGAGGTTAAAAAAAAACAAAACAAAGGAACACTCAAATTAGGAAACAGAAGGAGGATATGCTTGACAAATTGGTCTGAGAATAGAAATTGGTAGTAAGATAGTGTCATGGCAATTTTCTTCAGTCTGTAAATTTAGCAACAATGCAGGACTTCTTTTAAAAATCATTTTGGTTATACAGCCACAGAAAACCCAAGATCCAGTAGCTACGCTTCTTTTCCTTTTTACCAACTTTAATACCGCTAATTACCAGCAGTTTAGATACTTGTATTAAACATGAATTAATATTGTTAACTTGGAGAGGGACTGAAATAATTTTTACTGCTTATCTAATCAAAACACATCTAGAGAAAAGATAAATATGATCAGAATTGTTATGTGAATACCACAGAAGTGGTATTTCAGTGAAAGTGATGTCAGAACTACGACACAGAGCTTTACATCCTATTCTACTGCCTGCCTGAGACCAGGTCTCAGATAAAAACAAAGTGTACAACCTAGTATGATGCTGGGTATCTGACTTAGACAACCAGATTGGAAGCTTACGAGCAGGACTACCATAACCTTATCATTTGTGTTTATAAACTGCCCCTGTCAGGGCTCCTCCTCCTCCAGCTACTTCCAAATCACTGGGTTTGTACCTACACAAGTTATTGCACACATTCCTTCTGAGTATGGTCACAGTCTAGCTGCCTATACTTTCTGATGCTGAAGTTAAGAGTTTAGCTGTAAAGTCTGGGTGGACCACTAAGTCTGACAGTACATCTGTACAGTCTCCAGATGTATCATGGTGCTTTCAAAATTATAGGTAAGTTTATATTTCCTTGAAACCCAGATTTCCAGGGAACAACTTCTTTCTTTCTCTCCTCTCATATTCAAATACCTCAATTGATTTACAGCAGAAAGGGCAAGCTGCCAGTTCTCAGTTTATCTTCCTCAGTACAATGTGTGGACCCATCAATGCATACAAGTTTGCTCTGACACAGTCACAGCCATAGCACTTGTTCTTGCCATCATATTTACAGATAAAGCAGTTGTGTAAATAGACTTCACACCTAGAGGGAGAAGAAGTCTCTAGTATTGCTGAACAGCTAATAACTGAAGTTTTGTTACACTTTTGTCTTTTGGAGAGCTCTATATAGCCAAGTATGTGTGCGTATTTAGATACAAATTGCAGAAACAAGACTGCACTTTGTAACAGTATTTTGTCATGTTATACAATATGCCTGACTGCCCTTCAAAACCTTTTAGTTATCTATAGCAGTGGCAGTACTAAACTATTTGGGCCAGACAACTGTGATAATCAGAATGATCAAGACTCCCTGAATTCAAACGTGCAGAAACACCCTGGTACGATTCCCTGCCTTGGGACTAGGCACCTATTTGAAGCCAGCAAGTAATGTGCAAGTGTTGAAAGTTATCACTTGAAGAGCACCCGCCAAACTCTTCTGCAAAACTGTATTTTTAGCATAACTCCATTCTCATCTCCAAAAGCAAGGTATTTGTCACTTAAGAGTTCCACATATTTATGGTACAATAAAAAATGCTATTCATTCCCCAAATTAGTTAGAATCTGTATCATCAACCCACAGCATCTGGTTCGTTGAGAACTGCCCAGTCTCTAACATATGTCCAATAATCAATAATGACTGGGTTATATTTTTTTAATCAACACATTAACTAACCATAGCCTACCTAATGGCAAATACTATAAGCAACAGCCACCTAAAAATCATACCAATGCAGTGACACAGGTAGGGAACACTCCACAGAATCCTAGAATGGTTTGGGTTGGAAGGGGACCTTGAAGATCATCTAGTTCCAACCCCTGTCTCGTGGGTAGGAATACCTTCAACTCGACCAGGTTGCACAGAGCCCTTGAACACTTCTTTAAACAGCCAAATACAATCTAGAGTACTACTTTTTTAAAAGCAGTTTTAAAGAGAATTAAATAACATAATGAAAATATGAATGTACTAAAGTAGGAAAAAAGTATTCCAATAATGATTAAAGTTTTGCAAATTTGCATTATTTTGCAAAAAGGAATTTTGAAATGCAAATGCAAGTCAGGTGAATACACTGACTGTAATTCTTAACAACAGACAGTACTTGCCATACTTCGGTCAAGTCTGCTTGACTAATGATGACGTGCATGTTTTACTCCACCAAGCACATCCTTTCTCATCTGTGCTATTCTGCAGTTTGCAGGAAAGAGGCAAAGGAAGAGGAAATTATAGTAAGCTCTGCCTCTTAGTACTCAACCATTCATATACTTTGAAATTTTTAAGCAGCTAAATTTTCACGATTGTCTAACAAATAGCAAATTAATCTACTTTTATCTATGTACGCCCAATTTTAGAGGAAAGCCTCATGAAGTCTCCTCTACTCCTGTATTGACAATCTTGTATAAATCTGTCACTTCTGCTTCCAAAAGATAACAAAAAGCACTGTAGCATCCATTCCTTCAAGCTGAAAAGACTTTCATAGTACTTCTGCACGTTTTTATATCAGCTTTTCAGTCTGACAATGAAAATGCTTTATATTTGTCAAAAACCCTGTTACTGCACTGTACATGAATGAGTCTGATGATGGGGAGTTTGATTTTAGTTCCTTGAAAATAACATATCAAGGCAAGACCCATTGCCTCAAAGTGACAGCCTGGAGGAGTGACAGCCTTCTATACAGGTTTTTTTTGTGACTGAGAAATAAATTGCATGCAGTCAAGAATGATTGTAACACCAGCACACACACAACTCACATCATCGTGTACTCCCCTTTACTACAACTGTCTGTCCTTCTTTCCTTCCTTCCTCATACGAAGCACAACTTCTAATGTGAAAACATGCCAGTCACATTACATGTCCTTAAAAATAACCAGTTCTCCCAGACTCCTCTCTATGGCCAAATCTCACGGGACTCTTGAAAGCAGATCCCTAAAGTCACAGCCTGCTCTCCTGAACTCTGGGGCTGAGGTCCTGCTATTTACCCAGCTTCCTCCTCTCAAGATCCTCAATTCAACCATCCTGTAGTCACTGGAGGAAAGGCTGCCCCTGATCTTTACATATCACATATCTGTACATATGAAGTACTGCAGGACTGCATCCCCTTGTCAGCTCCTTGATCACCTGGGACAGGAACGTGTCATCAATGCACACCAGAAGCCTCCTAGCTGCTTGCAACTTGCTGATTTGTCCCTCCAGCAGATTAAAGTCTCTCTAGAGGTTAAAGTCTCTCATGAGGACCAAGGCCTGTGAAAACACAGCTCCTTCCAATTATGAGGGAGACCTCATGTTTTTCCTGATCAAGTGGCTTTTAGCAGACAGCCACAACAGCTTTTCCCACACTGGTCTGCCTGCTAACCCTGATTCATATTCCCCCAGGTGCTTCTACAGCAAAGCTCTGTTGCATTCTCACTGCTCTCCCATATAAAGGGCAACTTCCTCCCTTGCCATCCAGCTGGTTCTTCCTGAAGAGCCTGCACTCATCCACCACAGCACTGCAGTCCTGTGAGCTGGTCTACCACCTACACATGATCCCAATTAGATCCTAGGCCTGCAACTTAGTGCAGACCTCCAATTCCTTCCATTCGTTCCCATACTGAGTGTTAATGTACATTAACATTATGTTAATGTGGCATTCTAGAAAGTCACTCAGTCATGATGGTCATCCAGGAAAATCTATGAAACCTTCCCCTGCAAAGCCTATGGAAACACAACTAAACCAAAGGCAAACAAGCAGCACTGTTTGATCAGCTTGAATTCCAGATACATCATCTGGCCTTCTATTAACAAGCTTTAAGATCAACTAGCAGCACTAGAAAGCACGTGACCTGCAAAACCTATGTAAATGTTACACAATTCTGCTTTGGCATCATAAGCACACTGTTCTCCTCCATTAGGCTACTGGCACTGTGGTGACTGTGAGGGCAGTCAGGCAAAGACTTGCCTTCTCACACCAGCCTTAAACCAAGACTGTTTTGCAATAGTGATCCCCAAAGCAAATCTGGACTTACGCACTCTACAACGCAAGTGGACTTGGAAAGAGCAATCCCTACTTAAGTCTGCTTGCTTATCAGAATCTTAATTGGCAAAAAAATAATGTGTAAAAAAAATTGATAATGAATTTAATTTATAATATATTGATTCCTAGTTCGCCCCTCCCTCAGGATTTCTTCAGAAAGTAAGCTCACTCCTCAGGTGCTCCAGTCAAGTGCTTACCATACTCCTGAAACCAGGTTTCACTGAAATGAAACACCTGCTTTTGATGACAACCACACTGCGTGTGCAGGTAAAACATGTTCATCTTTCCACTATATTCAACCAATTGAAGTCAATTAGTAGATCAATCTAACTTCTGCAATTTAAGTTAAAAATGCAAGAAATCTAAAAAAACTACAGAAAAGGACATGAAATCTATTCGTTCTAAGATACTGAAGAAACTAATCTGAAACATTCAAATTCTATCTACACACATTCCTGTCTACTTCCTTTCCTTTAAAGGTGAAACATATTCTGGTAGCGCACTTCCCCATACCATAGCAGCCTAAACTCAGCTTTCGGGATTTTTCCTTAAGTAAAATAACCATTAACTAAAAAAAATAAAAACATGATGGCTTTTAAAAGAGTAAATACACTGACCAGTTACAGAGTATTAAATGTCAAAATCGGATCAAGAGGTGCAAGTATGCCCAGTGAAACATCAGTTCAGTGCAAAGTCACATTTATCATTGTGTTTTAATGGCTGAAATAAATAACTTCTTAAAAATAATATACATTAATATTAGCTTTTCATTTCAATCTTTAATAGTTTCCAAGTTGCTGATTTAAGAACAGTGTACAATAAAATGAGTTCTTTCTTCTGTTGGACAAAAGATATGCGTATTTAAAAAAAAAAAAAGCTGAAGTCTGAAGCCAAATGGAGGTAAAGAAAATGGCTGCCAAAGTAAGGAAGCTGCTGCATGGATCCAGTGAGGCAAGACAAAGATCAACTCTAAAGAGAAAAGAACATTCATGTTAATATTATTTTTGTTTTAAAACCCAATAATTTTCTACACTATTAGGGAAAAAAATAAGACCGGGCATTCAGAAATTCTGTCAAAGCAAGAATAAGCACTTGCTCCCAAGAGCCACATTATTAACATAAAACCCCAAAGGGGAAATCTTGCCCTGTTAGGGGTGGAGCAGGGCATCTCAGACATTCCCCATGCCGGGAAGGGTCCAGGGACAAACGCCATCACAGCACGGACGCCAGCTCTCAGCAGAAGATGCTGTACAGAGAGACACACCCAGACTGCTCAGAGTGCACACGCTTCATCACAGTAGCCCCTACGCAGATGCGCAAGGGAAAGCTCTGGGTTTGACACTGCAGGCTATTTCCTGAGCCAGCAGCCACCCATCCCCTCCAACCACAACCAGCCTTCCCTGGCTGCTCGAGCATGGGGCTGGGCACGCGCTGCCATTACCTACCACGGAGAGCTGGATTTCTGCCCTCGGACACAGCTGCCACTCTGCCCCTTATTCCTTAGGCTGGGATGGGCTATAAACAAGTGTGGGAAGCAGCATTTAGTTGGCTCAAGCAGCTGCTGTCGGCATCCTCCCAGAAAAAACAACAGACTGGAGAGAAGCCGATCAAACACCATCACTGGACCGGTCAGGCTTAAATGAAGTCAGGAATTCAGGGCTTAGCTCCATCTCACTCAAGCAAAACAGAGAGCAACAAACATGCCAGTGTGACAGCTTTTTTCTTGACATCCAGCAGTGAAAGCAACAAGAACATGTTAATCCATCAAGAACAGTCCTGAGATTCAGCACATGGCGAACTACTCATGAATGGATTTTTAAGCTCACCTTAGAGATCACTACACTTTCAGACATAGCCAGTCTTTTGCTCTAATAGTAAATTAAATGCAAATTGAAAAACAGCCAAACAGCACACAAGCTGCAAAGTAACAAATGCTGAGCTAGTGACTTTAGACTTAATATCACATTTGTCACCTGTAATGACAAGCGTGCAATCATTACTTTTACAAAACTTTAAAGGTACAAATTTGACTCAATCTAGTAATATAACAATACTGATAAAAAAATAACCTCATAGATCAAAAGCCTTAAAGGAGCAACAAAAGTAAATTTTAGAAGAAACTTTTAAGTGACATAGAAACCTACCTTGCCATTCCACAGAACATTTAAACTCGCGCATAGTGAGAAAACACAACTGCGACACTGAAAATATTATTTCGCTTTTTAAATGTCATTAATGCAGCTCCACACGCCAACTATTACACATGCATCTTTCCACTTTTTGGAAAGGATCATTATAAACTGGGTAGAGTTCTTTCTTATTAATAGCATGCTTATATAAACCAAAATAAAACAGATCTTTCATCTATAATGCTGAGCTTCACCAAAGCAAAAGCACCAGCTTCCGAGGCTGGAAAGTCCAGGACAAGCATCTTGAGCCTGAGGGAGTCTTCCACAGTCATAGACACACCAAGAGACTGCTGCCAACATATCAAGTCCTGCCCTTCCCCATAACCATGTCCCTCATATGCACAGCTGCCAAGCACCTACTGCACCGGTCAGCTCTGGGAAATGATTTTACTAAGCACTAATATAACGAGGCAGCAGGCTGAGCCAGATTTCAGAAGCTGCCCATACTTCTATGTCAGATGGGTATGACTGTGCAATTGCGCATCCAAACACAAATTTAATCAAAGATGGCAACCAGCAATGCTCTTCTGAGTTGCCAATGGAGCAATGACTGAACAAAAGAATAATACCCAATGAAATAATTTATCATTATTATTAGCTTTGCTTACGTTTTTTCTGTCCTAGGGAGACCTTTCTACAAAAACTTAACCTGAGCCTAAGTTAATATGCATGAACAGAGACAGCCTAAACTGAAAAACTGTAAATAAAAGCAAACTCACTTGCTTCAAATGTTTTGAAGTAGAAAGTGAGTATTTTATCTTGCGGCAGTTTTTAAAAAATAAAAACATGGCACAAAATGACCCATAAAAAAGCAGAAAATTTGCTGTGTTGGCTGAACCACCAGTTGTGGTACCCAGGGGGCCAGAGAGCCCAGGTACAGAGGGAGCCTGCTGGTGGGCAGGCCCCAAAACGTAAGACTCCCCTTTTACCTCGGTGACAAAGGCCTCCCCCATTGACCCTATGGAGATTCGGTCTGTCTGACTGGCCGACAGACAGACGCCCCTTGCATCCCTTAAGAGGATGTAATCCAGCCCCACTCCGTCCCCTCCTTATCCCCATTGGTTGTTCTTGTATTACCTCACCTCCCTCATGTATCCCTATATAAGGCTATCCCAAACAGAAGCGTGCCCCTTTTTTGCTGCTTTGCCTCATCTTTCCCCCTTTGCCCCCTTGCTGCCCTGGTCCCTTGGTCCCTTCCCCCTTGCCTCACCCTTTCTCCTGCTTCCTTGGCTCCTCTGACCGTATCGAAACAGATCAGTAATAAACTTCGGTGCTCTATGCGAGGGCCGCCTCTAGCTCCTTTGCCTCCAGTGACGCCTGAGCTGGCTAGCTCAGTGTGAGTGGCTGCGTGTCTCCATCGCACGGGTGAGAGAGGTGATCTGCGGGGTGCCAAGAAGCACCGCCAGGGGTCCCTTAGCCAAAGGTTCCCCTTGGGACAAACAGCAGTTCCTCCACCAACACCCCACTCGACATTAAAAATTGTTCTTCAGTTTCAAGAACTTTGGCATTCAAGGACGTTGGATAACAGTGTGAGATATGAGTGTTCACAAGGCAAGGACAACTGGAGTTTTAGACATGACTTATTTCTTGTGCTATTCCGAAATTAATCTCAAATATTCAGAAGGATCATTTCACATGATGGAAAAAATGCTTTGGCAAGCTCTGGCTTTTGAAAGTACTTTCAAGAAAAGGTTCAGTAAAACATGAGATTTCACCTATGATTTAGCAGTTCTTCCTCCTTCCACTCCCAGTACCTTCTGAAAAACAAGATATAAACCATTTCCTACAAAGTCAGAAACTGGACAAATTTTACCTAAAAAAAAAAAACCCCACAAGTTTTTCAGGATTCTGCTGTTATCTGCAGATCTACTCTACTCCTACCCTGTGTAATGAAGATGCTAGAGCTTACACAACACAGCAAGCACGGCCTTGGTAAATTAGCACACAGCCAAATCAATTGATAGATGGGCTGCAGATGATGTACAGTCTCAAATGCAGTAAAACACATAGCTTTCTCAAAATTAAGGAAAGCTCTCCCCTTTTGGAGAGGTAACATACAATAGTCCTGAGAGCTGGAATGGCTGATAAGGCATTATTTGATAAACACTGGACACCACCTTTCAAATCTCAAAGACATTAATAGTCAGCAAAGAATGCTCAGTGAATCAAAGAAATCTCTTGGGATTTTAATGCCAAGTTATGTCCAAATTTAGAGTCTTGATGAAGTCACTAGGCACAAGAACAGGGTCTGATTACTGTAAAATCTACTAAAGACAGAACACATGTATCCTGTGAAAATTACTTCAGCTCTCCAACTGTTCTAGAAGAGATAAAGAACAAAGGCTAGTTTGTGCTTACTCCTATTTAAGCACTCAGTTACTTCTAGAGAAGTCAAGCATGGAAGACTTAATGACTGTGTTGTATAGTTTCTTGGAACAGGTCTGTATTTTTCTAAGTAGTATGGTTAAAGCAGGTTGCAAAACAAAGTAATGACAGGCCTACAAAAATGCTCCGATTGCAAGCTATAACTTCATGAATTCCAAGCTGATATCTATGTTATGATAGATAACATCATCGATGGAAATAATATTACCATTTCGGAGAGCGAGGATATTTTCATTAACTCAACCGGCACAGGATAAAGTTGCAAATACCCTGTCAGCAAATTCATACCTAGTTTTCTTCGCCGACTGAACATTTCCTTAGCATGATAAGCGGATCTTAACACCCACCTTAGCCATCTGTTAGCAAAAAAAAAAGGGCTCCTGGCAAAGATGCCCGCACGCTGCGCCGCACCCCGCCCGCAGGGGCCCCGGCGAGCGGGCTCGGAGCGCGGCCGCTGCAGGGAGGGGCCGGCGGGGCTCGG